>JAOWAP010000009.1:634883-648447 GCA_028565235.1 Hypoxylon lenormandii
CAGTTCTCATACTCGTTCGTCATCATCTCCTCGGGCGTGCTCTCGAACGTGCGCCCCACGTCAGTTACGAGATCACCTCGTGCCAGAGCGCATTTCACGAGTGAGCGGCCCATGTGGCCAGTGCCGCCGAAGATCTGGGAGATATTAATACAATCATTGATGTGCTTCACTTGTCAATGTAGTAAAATAGATACTCACGATCCATACGAGCTGCTTCCTAGGCGCATTTGGTAGCGGGGGCTCGCAGCTTGCGGGAAGAAGCAATTTCCCCCTAGCAGTGCTCGTGCTTCCCCCCGGCGAGGGGTGAGCAACTTCAGACGCAGATCTAGATTCCATACTCTTGACTGCTACTCGATGAGTAGTTCGGCATATTGTAGATCTGTTCGCATTTCCCTGGTCCGCAATGCGATCCGAGAGCCTTTAGAGAGGTAGTCGGTAGTTCGGGAATAGTTAGAGAAGTTGGGGTATATACAGGGTCACCGTATAAATTTAGTCATCCCCGCAATGCAAATACCGAAGCTACGGTTCTTAGATGAGAAGGGGAATTAGAGATGTAATATTCAACACCGTAAGAGGTACCTAAGCACGAAACTGCTACGATATTTTCGACCTATACTCAAGACCCGAGCTTAAGAATAAGAAAAAGAAAAAGAAAAAGTTGACACCTAGGCGATTCGAACCTACTAGCAACCACAGTAAAAATAAAATAAAAAGGTAACATTCCTGGTCTAACCAACTAGGCCACTACCTTCCGTAACCACCCGTCAAGATGGAGAGTACAGTCACGGCGTTAGAAGGCAGCCCAGGACATGTTGAATTACTGACACATTAGAACATACTATAAGCCTTTCTTGGGAGAAGGTTGCACAATACATGTCTGCCTGCCATATAACGCGGTTGTCCAGCTACATGAATATGTAATGGTATATGAAATTATTTTTTATTCTCATAACATCGTCAGGCAATTCCTATGAACAAAGAAGTGGCCCCCTACAAAGTTCAAAGTATTGCTACCGTCTTATTCGCTAAATCGTCACCCATAGAAAAGCGTCACCATCCAACACCCTTTGTCTTATCCATATCTACTTGAGGTAGTGCGAGACGTACTCCTTGCGGAACTGGTTCGAGTCCAGTTCGCCAGATCTGTTCAGAGGCGTCCACTTGGGTTCGTCCTTGAAGAGGCGCATAGCTTGGATGTACTACAGCCGGATTGTCAGACCTACCTATACCTTGTGTATAATAGACAGGCATTGTGCGGCACTGAAAGGAGAAAAGAAAGAAAAGGGATGAAGGGGACATACGTTGCTCTCATCCGTAGTGAACCTGTGGTAGATGCCCGGGGGCAGGATGATCAGGTCGTCCTTCTCGAGCTGGATGCGCACCCACTCGTCGCCCTTGCTGCGGACGTCGAAGTAGCCCTGGCCGTCGCGGATGTACCGAATCTCCTCGTCCTCGTGCAGGTGCTCGTGGAAGAAGCTCTTGACCTTGTCCTCGTACACGGCGCCCATCTTCTCGGGCGACACCGTGATCTCGTCCCGGTTCCTGTACCCGCGCTCGCGCGCCAGCTCGTCCACCGCCGCCACCTCCGGGTACCGGAAGTACAGCACGCCTAGCTGCTCTAGGGCCGATGCGTCCACATCTTTGCCCGAGTCGTGCGGCAGCCTCTGGTCGCCCTGGTTGTATGCTGTTAGTTATTTTTCGATTCGCAAACATTTTGTCAGGTAAGGCTGTGAATGAGTACTGTCGCGAGAATAGCCGACGATGGTGTGATGAGGGGCACCGCTTCTTTTTTCTTCTGGGCACTTACAGGAGCGTTGTCGTACCAGTATGCTCTCATTTTGAAGTATGTAGCGCGATAAATCTTATTGCACTGTATAGTTTGAAATATACGGAAGGGACAGATTTGGGTTGCTAAAGTGAAATGTCGCAAGCTGGATGGAAGAAGCTTGATATTAAATACTTGGGGGCTAAGTACAGATAGTACTCTCAAATCGCAATAAGGTGAGATGGCGCCAGCAACCGAAAGGGTGTGACGTCGGGGCCGGCACTAGAATTTTCTTCGGTGGGGCTGAGCGGGTGTCTTCCCGCCCGAACTTTGTCATTTTTAAAGGATGGACACTCACTGGTCGGATGAACTTAGTCAGCCTTCTATACGAATATAAGTCTGAAGCAAATAGGCTATAGGCTATAACACCCAAGCAGTTCAGTGAGCTTATAGACATTCACGATACTATATTAGTAAGACCTATGTCACGAAAAGAAGTGAAGATGTTGATCTGTATCAATGTTTCGTATCCTTACCTACTGCCTAGCTACTTCAAAAGGGGGCTGTATCTAAATATAAAAACGGGCTTAATCATGGTATTACACACATAGTGAAAGTCTGGGTACCCAATCACAACTTAACAAGGCATCCGGAGAGCTAAGTGAATAATATAGACTTGTATAATTCCACTAGGTTTAAGTCTACCCGAGGCTTCATGCCAAGGACACCCACCGAAGTAGGCTGATAAAGGGGGTGGGTGTTCCCATTTGTAAATGACCGTGATGACTTTTCGATCTTAACAAGTATGATAGAATAGGATCTCCCTTCCAGAACGCCGTCGTACCCTAATGCAACGCCGTCATAACCGAGCTTCATACAATCAGTATCCCAAACGCCGTGAATGAGGGTATGATAGTCATAAGTATCCCCATTGTCTGATAACTTTTGTGTATTGCATTTTTTTTTACCGCATATCTGGTGCGGCTGCAAGTTCTGGGCCTCCCGCCACCGCGAATTCGTTATTGATCGCGTTGGCGGTCTCCTCTCTCTGCTGCCTTCCCTCGAACAGCCGGCGCCACCACATGGGCGGGTCGAACGGTCGGGAGCCGTTGTGCATCGGGGGGTACACGTCGGTGAAGAAATACCAGATGTGGCCGATAACCACGCCCATGATCTCGTCCTTAGGCACAGTCCCATGCATAACGAGGCTGAAGCCCATCAGCACCCAGGGCAGGTAGGGCGCCGTGAACCGGACCAGGCCTAGGAAGCTCAGCTGCGTGTCCGGGTTCCTACGCGACCAGATGTAGACCAGGGTCGAGGACAGCGGGTGGCCGAGAAACGGCATGGACACCAACGGCGAGAGGAGGATGAGGAAGGCCATTGAGTAGAGCAGCAGCCACGAGAAGTGGGCTGGCGACCGACCGGACGACTCTTCGAGTAGGCGGGCGTAACGCTGTAGGAAATAGACGTGAAAGAGGAGATCGAGCGAGAACGGCCCGAAGTATAGGAACGTGGTCAACATCCGCCAGTACTATAATAGAGGTTTCCAGTTAGCATGCCGGCAATCTCGGATTCATTGTTGAAATATTGCGCAAGTATTGCGGGATGGATCTTCTTACCTCTCCCTTTTGGAATACTGTGCGGACGCTATAGAAGAGCTGAAACGGCGTAACCATCTGGCATTGAACCAGCGCGCTCGTCAGGACCGTCGCCGTCGTCCACCACCGCGTGCATATGGGCATCTCCCAGAACCAGGCCTCTAACGGGTTCCGGCCGCCATCGCCCGGCATCATTTGGTCCATGGTGGCGAGGATAGTCTGTGGTCTATTGCGGGGATTGCGAAAGCAGTAATCGGACTCTTCTAGTTACGATGAGGCTTTGCGTCAAGATCGTATCTAACGCATAAAAGAATATGTAGGACTGAGGAGTATAAGGTAAAAGTTTATGAGAGAGGAAGAGAGAGGATTGCTCGGATTGTAAAGTGAACGGCGTTGGCGGTTAATTGATCGCCTCCTCAGCCCACTGTTCCTGATGCTAATGATGCTAATCTGGCCTTATCGGACGGGAATCGATTGACTTGTCATTTAGGTACAATACAACAGCACGGGAGCACGGGAACACGGGAACACGGGCGAGCGCAAGTCATTCATTACTTGCTTAAATCGCAAAGTACGCGTAAATGAATGCGGAGTTTATCATGTTGCATTTATCCAAGCAGCCAAGGTGAGACAAAGAAGCTCTTTATGCAGTCCTATTAGTCATATTTAGTTAGCAACACCAGACTAAGCCATAAATGTGGCTGGGGAGCAACTGGAGATGGCAGGGTCTGGACAAGCAAGGGCCGCACAGAGGTTCTGTAACGACAGGGGTAGTGAGCCCGTGCAGGGATTTAAATTGAAATGGCTGGGGGCGCGTCGTCGCGGGGCGTACTAAACCGCGTTCCAATGGTGAGAGGAAATGGGGAATCGCAAATTGACCTTTCCCAGCCACTTGGTTTTTTGGTTATTTTGTGCATTCCCATTTTTTACTACTACATGTACTTTTGCGCAAACCCCGATTCGGTTTCTAAAGCTTCCTTTCTTCTTCTTTCTTTGGAATGCAACAATACCTCTCTCGTGCGCACAATTGCCCTTTCTCTCCTTTTGCTTTGCAACTCTGAACAATACCCGAGTTCGCTCGGGTCTATAATATCCTTTCTATTCGGTACCTATAGACCAACTCCATACCGCATCGAGGACTTTTAACATTGCCCGCGCTATTGAGGCCGACTTGCCTACCAATTCTTTCTGCAATACCGTACAAAATCTACTTGTTGCATTGAGACGATGACCGGCCGCGGAGGCCGTGGAGGACGAGGTGGTCGTGGTGGAGCGCGCGCTTCAGGAGTAAGGCGTAGGTTACAGGTTTATTCCCGTCTGAAGCTGCAATAGCTAATCAATCGATAGCTGGCGACCCGATCCCATTCCCCAGAAGGAGAAGATACAGACCCGGGACCGTCGCATTAAGGGAGATCCGGAGGTTGCAGAATAGCACCGACCTGCTCATACGCAAACTGCCCTTCTCTCGACTGGTATGTCGATTAGCTTTTCGCGCAGCAATATTCGGTTGTACTAATCAGGTGAGCTAGGTTCGTGAAATAGCTCTGGATTACCGCCCAATAAACGAGGGTATGCGGTGGCAGTCGCAAGCAATACTGGCGCTTCAAGAAGCGGCCGAGGCATTCCTAGTACATCTCTTCGAAGACTCGAATCTATGCGCCATACACGCGAAACGGGTCACGATCATGCAGAAGGACATCCAGCTCGCGAGACGAATACGTGGTGTATGGGGTGGTGTTGGCTAACCGGCTGGTGGACTCGATTGCTGCAAACATCGTTCAATATTATCGATATTACGAAGCGATGAAATCCCGAGCCTGAATTCATTCCGTCGACCGCCAGGAGTGACGCTCGACGATGGGAATTTCTTTGGGCGGGAGAATAAAGAGATACCAAGGCGTTTTGCCGGTTGTGATTAGGCACTTAGGAAGAGGACAACGGTGAGCCGGCGTTTAGGAGTATAGGTTCATCCAACAAGGGAGGAAGATGGCCGAGTTTTTGCGTTCAACTTTGATACCACGATGCTGCGCAATAAGCCGCATTGAAATAGAACGCATCATAAAATAATATTCAATACATAATAATGCGTTCAAACCCTGCTGAGATTCAGATGAAAAGGCTAGGAATGATATCGAGAAACCACGAATCTTAAATTCCGATATACGCATTAAAAGTCGGGGCCCACGTGGAAGTAGTTCAGGGATGCTAGCGGTGTTACCAACGCCTCTTTCAGCGTATCCCACAACTGTAATTCAGTGACGTCAATGGCTAGAAACAGTGTCCGAATCTTTACTTTTTACTTAGAACCAACAAACCGCCAGCTCAGCACTTGTAAAATTCCTATACCTACTTGCACATGAGGTAGATATAAGTCATTAAATTCTCTTCCCATTTCGAAATCATTATCAACCAAAATGTCAGCAAGGCTACTTACAAGAACAAGAGCATTCGTGCCCCGCCATGCTCTCGGCGCCAGCGTCGTCGGCCTATCCCTGGGCACGAGCATGGCAACATTCAGGCAGCCTAAGCTCCGGTTAGATGCGAGAGAAACGCCGCGGCCGATGAGCAGCCGCCCCCCTGTCAAGGAACAGAAACTAGACCCGGAGCTCCTGAAGCAGCTTTCCAGCGGTAGTGTTACCGGTACGTTGAATCCCCGTTGAATATATGCCTGGGGTAGACTATTTGTAGATTTTTGGAGGCTAAGAGTGTGTAGGGTTCTTGTCTGGGCTGGTTGTAAGCATTTTCTCGCGGACGTTAGTCTTGCTTCTAGGTGTGTCCGTGGTTGTCATCCAGGTATGTTAAGAGAACAGAAAACAGGAATCTCTCTTAGGCACCTCTAACATTGTCTAGGTCGCCGCGAGGTATGGCATTGATATAGTGCAACAACTCAGGGTGAAGCAACGGCTAGGCAATTCACGGATATTAGCAGCTTTGGAGAAGAACCCTACCTTCAAGTTATCGTTCGGGTTATTCTTCGCCATGGCTGCGTTCATGCAATTCTAAAAGTAAGCATAGAATTACATAGGAGGCATAAAAACCAAGCCAGCTTCTTCATTTAGAAATTCTGTGTTTCTCTCTTCAACCAGGCCGTTGTCAATTCGTCCTTCTCGAAGTATCCCTTCGTCTTATTCCAGATGTCGGCATTGTAGTCATTGAGCCAGGCTTTCTCACCCTCTGTCAGAAGGCTAGAGTCGATGAGCTTGCGGCAGTACGGTACCATAGTGACATGTTCAAATCCGAGGTAGGGCTTGTCACCAAACTTGTGTTTGGTTTGAACCTCCTTGACCATGATGATATTTTCAATGCGAATACCAAAGGAGCCGTCTTCGTAGTAGCCCGGTTCATCGGAGATGACATTTCCAGGTGAGAGGGCGACCTCAGAGAACTGTATCCTAGTACCAATACCAATGGGGCCTTCATGCACGTTCAAGTATGAACCAACGCCGTGGCCGGTGCCGTGACGGTAATCGAGTCCTCGTTGCTAGACGGCTAAATCAGTCCAAATGTTCAGATGTTAAAAATATATGAGAATGAGCAATACCCAGAGAAACTGGCGCGCAAGGCCATCCAATGCGAAGCCTGTCGTTCCCTTGGGGAACACAGCTCTGTCTAATGCGATGTTTCCCTTCAGGACAAGCGTGTAAGCCTCGATCTCGGCCTCGGTAGGCTCACCAAAATGCAATGTCCGAGTTGTGTCCGTAGTACCATCCAGGTACTGCGCTCCTGAATCGCACAAATAGACAGCATTGTGATCAATGGTCGCGCAGCTTCCACGTTCTGGTTTGTAGTGGATGACGGCAGCACTAGAAAAGGTATAGTCAGCACATTGATTTTCAACGAATAGTCTTGATTGGAGATTTACTTTGGCCCCGTCGACGATATCGTGGAGAAGGAAAGGCCAACGAAATCCTTCTGCTTAGCACGAAGAGCCTCCAGTTTATCCGCAGCTTCAACTTCATCGATAGTCGCCTTTTTGGCTATTAACTGTTCCTCAAGCCAAGCGAAAAACTCGATCAGAGCCGCGCCATCTCTGATGTGGCAGGACCTCATTCCTTCTAACTCGGTTTCGTTCTTGACAGCCTTGGAATCGCCAATGGGGCTTCGTATCTCTTCTACCATATCGTCGCCGCCGAGCGCCCTCTTGAGAGCCCACGAGGCTCTATTGGCTATCAAGAACTTCTTCTTATCGCTAGTATCCTCTGCCTTCTTAGCTGCAGCCGATTGGCCGAGCGCAGTGGCATCGCCGAATATGTCCTCGTACGGCTTGATAACAACACCATTCTCTGCAAGGTATGATTGGCACTCGGAACCAAGCTTCGATGAGTTGATGTATAAGGTAGCTTCATCAGCAGTGACAATGGCGTAAGAAAGGAAGACGGGGTTATAGGGGATATCATTTCCTCGAAGGTTGAAGAGCCAGGCAATCTCATCGAGCATCGAAACGACGAACCCAAGAGATTTCTTCTTCTCAAGCTCCTTGCGAAGATCGACAAGCTTCGTCTTCACGTCTTTTCCAGCAAATTTATCGCTGAGGACGATGACGGGTTCGTTGGGTTGGGGTGGTCGGTCCGCTCCCCAGACTTTATCAACGAGGTTCACTTCAACCGGAACTAGGTCCTTCCCTCCGCTCTTTTTGATCTTCTCGGAGAGCTTCTTGGCGGTGCCACTCGTTACTAAGGTCGGGTCTACAGCCACGACCTTACCGCCAGCAGCCTGATCAGCAGACCATTCTTGCCAGGTAGGGACGTCTTGAAGGCCCTGCTTCAAGAGCACCCAATTTTCGTCGAGCTGCTTAGAAGCTTGGTTGAAGTACCGACCATCTGTAGCTAGAGCGGCCTTGTCGTGAGTGACGACAGCACAGCCAGCGGAGCCGGTGAAACCAGAGATGAAGGCACGACGCGCATCACTCGGCGCAATGTATTCAGAGGAGTGGCTATCTTCAGACGGGACGACTAAGCAATACTAGGTCAGTTACTAAGACTTAGGAAATTTAAGATCGGAATACATTAGCTAGCCTACTGTACACGTCTACTTCGTTTTCGCTCATAAGCTTTCGAAGCTCGGCAAGGCGAGCGGTTGTGTTGACCTTCTCCATCTCGATAGCAACCGTGCTCTGATATCGGGAGTTCGGGCGAAATACAGTCGACGAATTCCTTATGTTCCAAAGTCGGGGACCAAATTTGGGTTTCGATACGATAAACGAGAAAGCAATGCGCGAAGTCACAGGCAATGCAGAGAAGGGAAGTAAAATTCTCATCGATAGAAAACGTAGCGATAGTTAAGGACACCAGGGGATCAAACCACAGATATGGACACGGAGTACCACGAGTTGAAGTCTTAGGTACCTATCGTGGACCATGAACCGCGAGCCCTAGTACCGATACCGATTGCAGGCTCGGGGTGGATAACCCAAACAGGGTTAAGGAAATCTAGTTGAGATTAAGGAATAGTAACCATCGAAGATGATTCCGACGAGTTACTTATTGTCTTGGTCCAGGCAGGTCGTCCATATAAATCACACAAGTTGAGGTCGAGGGGGAAAAGGTGGGATGAAATTCAAGTTAGGTATGTTGAGTCGTTGCGTTCTGGCGCCGTGGAGAACCCTGGTGGGCTTCGACCTGCCGTAACTGCGTAAGTACTGGTGGGGTAGCCCTTTTTAATCGGTACTTGCTGTTTAAGCCAAAAGCCCCAATTTTGGATCAATTTGGCCCTAGCGCAAGTAGCAAGTTGATATCTCCAAAGTACACATATTCCACAACTTCCAAATCTCTACCCAGTGGAGGGGCACACGCCTGCGCACGCGACGATATAAAGCACATAATGCAATTGTGTATACACCCCACTATCGAGATTGGGCATTGAAAATCGCAGCATGACGTCCGGAGCGTAGCGGATACCGGAATTCCAGTCTCCCATTTCTATTGCCAGGTATCCGCTCTGGGTAACACTCTCACTACATCCCTTTAGTGACTCGAGTTAGTAGGTTGTTTACCTTAGGTATTAAACACCATACACACAGCCACTAAGACAAGCAGCAAGACAGTCCAACTCTTACGAAACGCTCTGGCGGAACTTCAGGAATACCTAGTAACACGTCGACTCAGCCTCGTCTCATCACCACCCTTTTGTTTGATTCGGAAATTCACAAACGGCTTGTTCTTTATAAACCGATGAGCTCTTTATCTTCTGATACTACTTCATAAATTCGGGTTCGACTATATTCCAGATATGGAGATATGCCGTAAACGACAACACAACTATGGCAGACGTACCTATCCCTACCTCTCTGCCTGAGGTCGAGAACGTAAGTCTATATACCCCTATAATGCTCTGCTTAACGATTTATACCTCATACATACGAGACTATATGGCTACACATTCGTCTTGGCATCGCTATGATTCGATATCTTGGCTTGAATACGCGCTACTTTCTTTTTCCATCCCCCCATCTACTCATCGTATAAGAACCCGTTCAAGTTGAGATTCTCACATTAGCTAGTTGATTCACGAACTATATAAGCCAAATCCGCCTGCGACCGTTTCCCGCATCCAAGAGATTCTCCAGGGAATACAGAAATCTCCTGATGGGTGGCAGCTCGCAGAGAGCCTGCTGGACCGACCAGCAAGTAATGTCAAGTTTTTCGGTGCCTTGTCAATCATCGTCAAACTCAATACCGAGAGGTACCTCTCATCATAATACTGATTCAAGTTCTATTACTAACAAGTAACCCCTAGCTTGTCGGACGAAGACGCAGTGTCCGTACTGCATAAACTTGTCTCCTGGCTTATTGCATGCCTGACTAACAATACACCTGGATTCGTCATTCGGAAGCTCTGCTCTGCTCTGGTCACATACTCTATCCACTACTTTCACACATGGCCTAGATGCATACGACGTCTTGCACACTGCCTACAAACCCGCACTAGTGTTCCACTAGATGATGTTAAGGATCCTTCTTCTATTGACGATCTGGTCCAGTCATCGGATGAGGGGTGTTTCCTCGAAATTGTGTGGTTTGCTACGGCTTTGGCCGAGGAAGCAGAAAAGATCGATACCAAATCGACGAAGTACATATATTTTCACGAATGGGTTCAGGAGAATGTCAGTGATGTCGTTCAACTCCTGGGCCACTCCATCAAGCCCGACGGTGGCTGGAACAGCCGCGCATCCGAGGCGATCGCGTGTTTTCAAGCCTGGCTCATGTACGGCCAGCGAAATGCAGCAAAACACGCGTTAGTACAACAACTTCGGACGCTAGTACAGCCTGTTATTAATTGCCTTCCTGTCGATGAATTTTACGACGCTGCCGTCACCCTTCTAATTGATACCCTAGGGGATTGGTATCCATTCTTCCTCCCAGAACACCACGAGTCTCTGTATTCTATCTTCGAGAGCGACTGGGCCCGGGGAAAATATGAGGCTCTCCTCAGCGGGGATTTCGATTTCGATATGGTTCAATTTGGTCTACTAATGTTGGCCTTTGCAGATGGCAACGTAGTTGAGCTGATGGATGGGACCAACGAGAAAGCTCAACGCCTCCTTGCTAAGCTGGCCGGTCTCGTAAAGGCAGACGGGTACCCGGTAGTAGAAGACAAAGTATTTGTTCCAGCCCTCGAATTTTGGGGAAGTTTTGTCGAAAACCTCTTAGACACCCACTATTCGGAGTCAACAAATACACCGCAATGGGATAAGCCCCCTTTATGGCAAGTCATGCGAGTAGTCTCGGACAGCTGCCAGAAAATAAGGTATCCGCCAATTGCTCTCTACAATTCCTGGGATTCGACGGAAAAGGTTGGGTTTGCAGATGCACGAAAAGATGTTGGCGATTTCCTGCAAGCCGTCTACACAATATCAGGCAAACCTCTAATATCAACATTCGCGAATCTCATACTCGAAGCCTTGGGAAATTCAGCCTGGGCGGAACTTGAGGCGGCAGCGTTTTGCTTAGGTGCCCTGTCCGACTGCGTGTCAGACGAAACCTCATGTGACGATATACTGACCGGCGTATTCGGCTCACGTCTATTCGAATTGCTGTGCCAGGGTCAGAATGTAGTGCCAGTCCGCGCAAGGCAGACATGCCTCTCTTTAATCGAGCGGTACTCGGACTACTTCGTAAATCATGCAGAATTCTTACCGGCTGCATTGAACCTACTTTTCAGCGGAGTGGGCGACCGGCATCTTGCATTGCCTTCCTCAAAATCAATACACACGCTATGCTCCTCCTGCCGATCTCTTTTGACGTCTGAAGTCAACGCATTCTTGGAGCAATACGGAATATTACGCGGCAACCCTGAACTCGACTCACTGGCTGAGGAAAGGGTCGTAGGAGCTATTGCGTCTATCATACAGGCAATTCCCGAGGATGCACAGAAGGCGGATGCCTTCCGAAAACTACTCAGTCTAGTTGGTGTGGATGTCGAGGCTAGCTTGCGTCTTTCTTCCTACGCGGAAGGATCTCTTTTACCCTCCAATGATCCGGTACGTTTTATAAATCTGAGTCTGGATATATATTCCCTGAAGTTAGGCGTTAGCCACTCACATCATACAGATAATAGCCCGAGCCTTTGACTTGGCTCAGCGCCCGGTTATACCAGTCCCAGCATTGGACGTGTCGTTGCAACTAGCTATTCGAGCTCTACGTTGTCTTAGCAGCATCGCCAAAGGGCTCCAGGCACCAAACGAAGCACCCGTTGATCTTGATAGTGAGGATGATAGTTCTCAAGCGGCCACAAATCCCAATATGAACCAAATACACGTTGAGATCATGGTAAGTCTTCAATTGACCCTCCCTCTACTTTTCAATGAAGGATGTTCGCATAGGAAAGAAACTAACGGCTTCTCTAGAACATACTCGTCAGTCTTAAGCAGACATTTTCGAGGAGTAGTGAAGTTGTCGACGTTATCTGCAGTATTCTCCGTGCAGGGTTTTCCGAAACCGAGCCAGGACCATTCGTGTTCCCTCCACAATTGGTGACCGAGTTCATGATCAGCCCATGGAATAACCGCGCTGCCACAGTTGTCAACACGGCAAGTGTATTCGTGACATCTCTCGGTAATGGAAACCAGAAGAAATATATCGGAGAAGCCCTTGGGCATCTCCTTCCTTGGGTTTTCGGCTTATTGCATCAACTGGCGGGTAAGCAAGTAATTTTCCTAAACAAGAGGCTGCTATTCAATAGCCCCCCTAAAGCCGATTTACTCAGCTTTATACTCTTTATTGTATTTTATATTATATAGGCTGACAATGATGCAGAACCCGAACAGGACCCCGAGTTGGCGCAATATGGGCTCGAGTTTACCCAGAGGGTCATGGCCAGGCGTCCGGAGATACTCATGTCTCAGCCCGGGAACATGCTAGAGTTCCTCTTCATCTTTGCCATCAAGCTTCTAGACGGAAAGGAGCCGCTACCAAAGGCAGCGGCAGCGGAGTTTTGGGTTAGTCTATCCGATAATCAGTCGTGGAAAAGAGATGAATACTAACCGCATCCCCGCCAGAGTACCTTCATCACGCTCAGGACGGACAACCCGGATACCCAATCTCTCGTCAACAATGCGATGTCATATCTGGGTCCGCAGCTATCCCGGTCACTTATCCAGAATATCGGAGGCAGGGCGTCGAGAAGCGAACTGGACAAGCTTAGTGACCCGCTGAAGAAGTTGGTGGCGCAGCACGTAAATGCTCGTCAGTGGTTAGAAGCTGCGCTGTTCGATCCCCTGTTCCCGAGCGATAAGGTACTTCCAGAGGATAAAATATTATTTTTAAAGAAGATTGTCAGGTTCGTCTATCTCGCGGGTACTGTGTAGATAACAGTTGGCTAACTCCTTGAGACAGTCTTCGTGGCCAACGCGCTACGAACCAAGTCGTTCGCGACTTCTGGCTAGCATGTCGAGGCTCGAGCTTCGCCTACGCATCGTGACGGGCCATTTTTTAGGGATGCAATGGTCTAGTGGGCATGACAATTCGTGCGGTAGATAAAATACTGGACTAGGATAGTGCAATATCTACCTGGTTACATTCGCGATAAACGAATCCTAGCATGCTGATGTTCTCCCTGGACATGTGATATCAGCTCTAATTATGTGATTGTGGAGTCAACGTAATATTTACAAGCCGGCCCTATACTGTAACAATGCTAAGTACGCCCTACGCCCACTTCTTTACTACGGCCGCGGCCCTAAGCCCACGGCGTGCCGCACGAG
>JAOWAP010000009.1:662790-684188 GCA_028565235.1 Hypoxylon lenormandii
CGCCGCCGGGATACAAGGAGGGGGGCTTGAGGCTGCCGCCGCGGCTCGCTATTGCTAACCAGTTGATACAAGCCGTTCTGGACGGCTTCCTCGGCGCGGCACCGAAGATCTAGGAGGTGTTGTCGCCTGATTGCGAAGAGTAGAGGTGTCATGAAGAGCGAGGTGTTACATAGCGTGGAGATGGCGTTTTGATTGGAGCGATACATATACTCTGATAGACATGTCAATGTGGTACATAGAGGCAGATAAAAGTCTGGTCATTAGATAGCTAGAAGTTTTACCTGGCCAATGGGCTAATAGTTACATATCAGTCTCAAGGGGTTCGATGGCTCTTTTAGATAGATACCTACCTATGATAAGTAAACGACATGTTGCAACTGAGTCAAAAACTCCGTGCTTTCGCTTAAGCTAAGCTCTTCGCTTTTCAAAGATGAAACGAGTTAAGGGTATGGCAATTGTTTAGCATACTGGCTATGGTGTTTTCAGTTGCATATAGCTAGACCTGGATGGCAGAAATATAGTAGACCTTGCACTGGATCCCCAATTGTAGCCAGAATCATATATTCTTCCAGGGGCCAGCTTCACTGTACGGTATGACTCTTTTTGGGATTCTGGCGCTTAGCTGTTGAGCACCTAAGTCAAGATCAACAATTGTGAATATCAATTAGCCATTTTAAACCAGCTCGAGTTGCCATAGCCTTTTCACAGCTCGATTCTGTGCTTTCAACAAGAAAAAGGTCAAGGTACTTAGGTACATGCCTCTTCTTTTTTTTTTTGCTAGTGGCACGTGCGCTAGCTCATAGTTGGGTGGGCGCCGACCAGAGTGCCCCACCTTCGAGGCCTTTAAATATTTTGGCTGGCGCGGCGCAAGTTTCAAATTTTCTTTTCCTTTTCCTTTCCTCATCATCAGTATGGGTTAAATCTACATCGTCAAATGTTTATTTAATTTATTACAATGGAGGCTCCACTACGGTGGCTTGCTGAGGGTTATCATCGTTAATCTCTATGGGTTTCCTTCCGTTCCCGGCCTCCTCCATCGACTTGAAAACGCTCTTCCTAATCAGCCGCCGACGCCAGCTCCTCCTGGTTCGCGACTGTGGGGTGTTTCCTACATTTCAATTTGGACAGTTTTCGTTTTGTAGCTATGGTCTAGCCATGCTCAGCCGTGTCTGTACGCGTTCGTTAGAATTGTCGAGATTCGACTAGAAAATTTTGCTGTGAATTGGGTGTCCAAGTAAAACAAACATTTGAATGCGCGGCTACTTAAAGTCTGCATATGTGCTTGATCGCAACACTACTGGCGTATGAAGTCATTATTCGACCTCATGGATACCCACTGATCTGGTCATGCTATACGTTGACAGGGCTAAGATGCTTATATCACAAGATCGCTATAAAGACGCAAGGAGAGCAAGACATATTTTAGTCTGGGAGGTTCGGTATGATTGACTATCTGGATGCTATAACTAGAACCTGAATACTAGCACTTCCAGCCTTACATCCTCCATTGACTAACCCTGTTAGAAGCCATGTAAAAAGCCACCTAGTAGAGGCGCTTGGGGGGAGACATGGTAGCCTTGATGGTCAAGCTACCAACGTTCTGCCAGCCTTTCTTCAGCAGCGAGACGAGGTAGTTGATGGCCAACATGATGTTGCCGACCAGGTCATCCGGGGTCATGCCGACATTTCCGACAGCAACACCCATGCAGAGAACCTTCTTCAGCTGGAACTTGATCGTGGACTTGACTTCGTTGATCTTGCCAGTGAGATCGTCGGCGTGAGAAACCGGGGTAGGGAATTTACCGGCTGAGGGATCATAGTCAGCTCACAACTCGACGACAAGACAAGAAATAATGGTGAACTTACCCTTGGACAGACCAGGACCCAAGAGACGAGGGATCTGCTTGATGAGAGCCTCAGAAGCGACAAAAGCATCGTACTTGCGAGCAAGCTTCTTGATCAGCTTCTTGTTCTTGTTGAGCTTCTTCAGGTCATCAGCGGACATGGCGTCGACACCGCCGTGCTTGGCACGATCGAGATCGTGCTGGTCACCCAAGATGCTATATCAGACACAGGTTAGCCATTATTTGTTTGGCGATTGTACCGAGCGATAGGATGGGATGTAGTACCAGATGCTCAAGTTGGGGCGGGGAATAGCAGGCAGCTTGATAGTGCCGGAGAAACGCTTGTCACGCTGAGGGTCATAGTTCTTGAGGCCGATCTGGAGCTCGACGGTCTCGAGGAAGTTCCGCTTCTTGGTGTTGAGAGAGTAGTCAAGCAGTTCACTGACGTTACCACGCACTCCGGCTGTAGCGGGGTTAAGAAATTAGTATTGCGCATCGTAGACGTAGACATTGAAGGATTGAATATGCGACGTACCGACTGTGATTTTCGACATGATGACAGTCTTCCAATAGAGATACTCTAATGGTGAGGATTATTGCGTTGGTGGATGGGAAAAGAAAAGTCGAAGGTGTCGAAGTTGTGGTTTGGGGTCGGTTTCTTATATTTTCGAGATTCCAACGAAGGTTTTCACTAATTTTTTGAGTTTTTGTGGCCTTCGGGTCCTAAAGTGGGGTAAACGCGACCTACTTACGTAAGTCATGAATCCAGTTACGCCACACCGTTACCGTTACCTTAGGTAAGGCTTTGCTCGGGCCCGTCCACCACCAAAGAATCGTAGCGACAACTCTTTAACCTTCATCATCCGTTTCATACACCCTTTATTAAAGGAGTCAATACGCCTTACTGTTCATGAGTCATTCGGAACTTGAAATTGGCTCGTACGTTTCTTGTTGCCCCATAGCTTTTTGTTGTGAAATCAAGATTCCTCGTCTTCTACGGTTTACCTTGGTAGATCTTGCGATCGACTCACCCGTGCGTATGCATTTTGAACTGCGCGTCTATCCTCCTCTTCGTCTGATTTTATCCAGGTATGTCATCACCGTGACTTAGAGTATGACCAAATCTTCTTTAGCGCTTGTAGGAGCCGAGGGACTCAGACCGGGCTGGGCGAGCTGAAAAAGGCCTCCCAACAAGGCTTCGTTCCCAGAACTATGGAATTATTACTGTAGCACTACGGCCCTACACCATCAGAAAAGGAGTAGCTATCGATTCCACACAATGTCGATTATACAGCCAAACACGTCTTGCCTTGCCTTGTCCTCAGATTCTGCAGCTACGAGACGCCGTCTGAAAGGCCAATCGGGTTTTAGGATCCTAATCCCTGTATCGCTACGTCTCTAAGGCATTTCACCTCTGAGAGAACATCTCCGAAAGGGCTTTTGGAGGGTAGTTTTCTTCATTGCTACCCTCCTGTGAAACATGATTGCACACCGAATGCGCTTAACCGCAAATCTGGCCTGTTGTTGGTACAGAGCTTGCGCGATTTCGTTTCAACCCGGTGCTTCCTAGACAAGCACTGACACTTGGCCTTCTATCAGAAAACCTTGGTACTATGAGTCAAGGCTTCACCAATGAAAGCTGGGTATGTATCTACCTAGGTAGGCATCTAATAGCCCAGCTACTGTATAGCTTGCAGTTGTTGAATCCGGTCCGGCCAGACAAG
The DNA here is from genome assembly GCA_028565235.1 of Hypoxylon lenormandii. Classification (NCBI taxonomy): domain Eukaryota; kingdom Fungi; phylum Ascomycota; class Sordariomycetes; order Xylariales; family Hypoxylaceae; genus Hypoxylon; species Hypoxylon lenormandii. The sequence continues at coordinate 666,359 of JAOWAP010000009.1, forward strand.
TTAATCGATGCGTGGAGCTGATACAGGCTACCACTCCTGTCCGAGTGCCCAGAACCTATATCATCCTCATTAATCATAAGCTAATGACCAGGAGCCTTTACACCACACCTAAGGTGAACTATCTAGGACTCAAACCCGACTGTTTGTAAGGAGTAGGGTCATTTCAGTCGAAGATCTTACTGCAAGCCCACCCTTATCGATCCAAGAGGAAGCGGAAAACGTTATAGACTGCAGTTCCTTCTGCAGTACGACACTACAATCGAGGTCTTGCACAACTCGAGCGTTACCGACGAGCATTAGGATTTCCTGATCCTGGCTGCTTTTCCGAGCGTCGCTTAACTCTGGTCTCTAGTTACATGATATGATATTGCGAAGCAGCCCGATCTCATCTAATCCGGATTATATAAGCCGGTGACATACAAGCCAGGCCAAGTCGTATTGAATGGACCCCGGAATCTGCCTCTATGGCTCTTCAAAAATGTCAGCAGACAGGCCTGCATACATCCCGTTGTGTTCCGTAGCTTCTCTGGCCCACCTCGATCCCTATGTGGTCGGTATTGCGATATCGATATGGCGGTATTGAATGGGCACTTGGCGGACAGAATATGAATTTGAGGCAACTTACTACCACAATCCTAACCAGTCGGAAGAAAGCTTTGCCAGAGCGATACCCGCTCGTCCCACTGCTCACATCTTGAGGTTTAATAGAACCCCCTGGGCCTCATGCAGGCCATGGGTGACTCGCAGTACATCTCGCCCCATACACGAGTCTGCCATGCAAGGATCTGCCCCCCTTTCCCCAGATGGCAGCCTTCAGCCCCCTTGCGGTGGGGGCAGGGGTAGTAAGGCTGTCAGTACGAGAAACATTCCAGTACTCAACGATTGCCTCGGACCGTATTCAAGTAGAAGAATTTGTCTGGGATCTTCCAATGACCCCGGCCGGCGTGATCGGGATGCCCACACGTCGTGCTAATTCTAAAACGACAATGATAGCCCCGTGTCAACGTTCAATAAGTTGACATCGATATCCTCCCACGCTCCGAGATCCCAGAACCCGTTCCCTTGGTATTCTCTTTACGACTGCGGTTGAATGATGCTTACTCACAAGATGCATAGTGTGGCACCGGGGCTCACCCGGCCGTTGGGTTCGATTTTTTAAGCAAAGCACTCCCTCATCTCAAGTCTGGTTGAGCTCGAGGTAACCCGAGCTCTGTTCGGTCACGATACCGGACCTCCCTAGATAACGTACTTCGCCGTAAAAGCCTACAATGACCATAATATTCAAGACCCGGTGTTTTTGACTGGCACAGTCTCCACGGGCCTCAAAATGCAACTGCCGCCTCTTTCGGTCATCGAAAGCTGGCCGGCGTCAAATTATAACAATCCAGAATCAAGAGGACATTCAGGAATGATCGTCGGTGTCCTCCTTGTCGTTCTAGTTACGATCACCTTAGCTATTCGTCTATACGCACGGAAATGGTTGACAAGAGGGTTCGGGGTCGACGACATCTTAATATTAGCCGCATACGTATGTCAATCTCTACCCCTACTGTATCCCTTCGCATCTACTAAACGTCCAATAGTGGCCTGCCACGGCATTTACGATGATTGGCGTCGTAGCAGAGGAACGGCTCCAGTGGAATCGTCACACTTGGGATGTGGAACCATCGTTCATAGTCCCAGGCCTACAATTAGTGTAAGGCCTTCTTATCATTCCAGGTAGTATATGAGCTAATATGTAGGTACCAGGCTTGCCGACGAGATACTTTTCGATATAGCTACTAGTCTATCCAAGCTATCAATACTCACGTTGCTCTACCGCCTAACGACTGCTTCAAGGGATCGGAAGATGACCATCGCTGTATTGGTGTCGATAGCAGTCGTCAGTATCAACTGCTTCGTATTCATCATAATTACCGTGTCTCAATGCACGTACGTTCATCCGATTACAAGGACTTTATTGGTGACCTACTCACAGACAGCTAGGCCCCTTTCGGAGTTTTGGCAGCTCTCATACAAGCCCCAAAACTGTATCAACCAGAGCGCCCATATATTGGCGGCTAGCATCATAAATACTGTCACGGACTGGCTCGTGGTGCTCCTACCCATCAAGACAGTCCTTGGCTTGAGTTTGCCTGCCAAGCAAGCCAGCGTGATAATGTTTCTATTCGGCATTGGTGTCCTTGCGAGTTCGGTGGGAATTGCGAGAAGTTACTTCACCTGGATTTTAATTACCGATTATGATACGATCTGGAATTCCTGGACAGTTTGGTTTTGCAGTGCCATTGAGCTCAACCTTGGTATAGTACGCATATGGTTTTCTCGTATACTAACATAGCTCTGCTGACATAGGACCCTAGATATGTGCCTCTATTCCTGCGACGAAACCATTCTTCGCGAGCTATCTCCCAGGCCTCTTCGATTCCACTTTTAGACCTCGCAGCTCCGTGGCCATGGACTGGGACAGGAAGCGCTTGACTCAGTCGCCTTCTTTAACTACCTTTATCGACCAGTCATCACGTTCATCTACCTTTTTGATACCTCGTCCGCCGCCACTAATCCCGCATCACCAACCTATCGACATTAACAAACCGCTACCTCCAATCGCATACGAACAGCAAGAAAACATCGAAACACGATCACCACTTTCAGATGAATTCGACTTGTCCCCTCTCTCTCCAAATATACCGCTGCCACAGAAAGCTGGCGTAAGATTTAGCGATCAAAATAGGCCTATAGTTCCCTGTCGCTCGCGCCCGCAAGACCGAACGACGATCTTCATCATGTACCGAGCGGATAGCGATCCAGGACCATCGCAACAGACACCAAGTCGCGCCTCACTAGCTTAGGTTCAAGAATCACCTATGCTAATGTTTTACAGGAAACTTATCTACACTATCAACAATGGCGTTCTAAGAAGTATTAGCACATTGCAACCCTTTTTCTTTCTCGGATAATTAGCATGGGACATTTGGTACGAGGTGTTCGACGCATGGGCTACGTTCATCCATTAGACGGGTTTGGGACTGCATTTTCATTAAGGGGAATGGTCGGATCATCATCAAGGGAATAAAGACTACTGCTGTTCAGCAGGGCAAACGGGCGGTTACTACCTACCTAAGGTATGGAGAAATACCCACATTCATTCATGGAGGACTCAGGAGTGGCCTTTTGGGGTTGTCACGGATCTCTCATTTTCCGTTGATTTTTGGGGCTGTTATGGTAACCCCCACGACTTGAAGAGGGACAATCGTTTCTATCTGAATCTCCAATTCGTAGCCGTCATCGCCAATGTGATGCGAAGTTTCTACTACAGTATCGGATGACAGACAGACAGCCAAGGGGGGGGCAACCTCGGAAGAAACGCATAGAGACAAAACACCAAACACGAACGTGCTCGGATAGGCTACCTGCATACGGATCTACAACGTGCAACCCTAGGGGAAACGGCATATGTCAAGTAGAGTGCATGCATACACATATACATGCATGTTAATCAAGATGCTATAAATAGGCCCATCAGTCAGCGTCGTAATCGGGAGCACTCGAAAGGTTGTGTGAGGTAGGTATGTAGTTTGGTAGTTTACTTAAGCTCAGGTGAAGAAGAAGGGGGAGAAAAGAAAAAACTCCACTCTAGAAGGATTCTAGGTATGGCTTTGAAACATGGCTTCGATCTGACAGAAAGTCCTTGAATGCCGAAGCTACCCCTACCTCCCCCATCACGCATGGATGCCTACCTGCTTCTTGGACCTTTCCGCGTTCCTTCGATCGACGGCATTGACGGCAGTTGGGGTTAAATGTGGAATAGACGATGCTAAGTTGGCAGGTATTCTAGAATCCTAGTTTCAAGACCTCGTCTGTTATCTCGCTCGAAGAGAACTGTTCTATCTTCTTCCGTATCTACTCAATACCCGAGGTTTACATGAGTCAAAAGGAGACCGACCGGGTCTAGATGAGCCGCCTTGAACATGGTACCTGGCATAGGATGTAGGTTGCGCTCTTCTACCAAAGGAGGAAAAACGGCGAACCCCCCACGAACAGCCCTACAGCAGCGGCGTCCGGCTTATCGTCACCGGCATCGTTAGCGGGGGTCCGGAAGCCCGGAAGCCACATGGTAGTATGTAGGCAGGTAGGTACGCATGTCGAACGTACCTAGGTGGTCAAGTATAAACGGCTTATCATAGGCACGAGGAAGGAAAGGGAACGATTTCTCCATCAAGTGCTTTCCTTCTTGGCCCTAGGACAGATCTTGTCCGGTGCATGCTCACTCCCATATCAGAACGGCGCGCCATTGGGTAGGGGAGAAGCCGGATTCGATCCGGTCTCTTGGCTTCTATTTCTCTTTCTTCTTCTTTGCCTGGCTTTTATTTTTGGGGATGGATTAGCTGTCGGTTTCGTTATATTCATCCCTTAAGTTGTCTTCGCCTTAAAAGGGGCCTAGTAGGGTGAAATGGGAAATGCGAATGCTGTTTTCCTTACCTACGAGATCTCCCTTTTTGCTAGGCCAACATACTAGCTCATAGTGCCATATCTCTTCATCCTTCCCGGTGGCACATACTTGCACGGCTCCGTGCCAGGATCACTGAATCCGCCGGGCCACGTTCCTACGAGGGTTGTGGCGTCACTCACCTAATCTCCAGCCCAGCGCAATGGGCACCGAGTAAGGAACGTGGAGGATTCTCGAAAACCTAATAAGGTCATAACTCGTGCGCGATTTGCTTTCATTCAGCATTGCTTTCCTACCTATATGCAAGACGGATGAGCAGGACCGTTCAACCGGCCTTTGCTCGGGGCCCTCGGAATGGCTCTTAGATAGATAGCTGTATGCCAGTACTACTACTGGCAAAAAGCCTCTCATGTCATAGATAGCTCACGTCTTTCAACTGCGACGAAGGATGGGAGAAAGCTCGAGGAGGCTGTCGGTTTCTCGGGTTATGTGTGTGTCACAAGACCCCCAACGACAATGCAAGCCACTAAATAATCGAGGCATCCCTTTTGGTATATAACAGCAAGCCACTTGCGTGTGACTTTCCCAGTATAGTAGTGCCTTGCAGACAAGACATGCAGTGCCGGAAGAGAAGACTCGGCCGTATGTAGCCCAATATATCTCCATCAACCCCGGCGAGTCCCGTACCGCCCGTACGACGGTACCACGGCGTCGGGACCCCTATTACTGCCTCTAAATCCAAGGGTTTCCTACGGAGGTCTCCGAGGGATTCTATGTATAGTATTGTTTCTCGAAGCACATCGGTCTACCTCGGCAGTATTACTCGGTTACACTTCTCTGATCAACCTATCATATTGAAAACCTTCCAAACTTTCCAGCGGTTATCCTCTGACGCCATGGCGCAGTCCAGGTTCGCATCTTCGTATAATTTGCCCCCCTCGCCTAGATAGTCTATACACGTTGCCCCTTAGCCGACGATTTCAAAATATACCCTGGGTACCTATCTAACGCCGCATTGGTAAGCATATTGCGACTTGCGTACCGTCTCGTATCTTACGTAGGAAGGCGGGCATTGTCAGGAGCGATTCGGTCGACCGGGAGGGCAAGCGTGCTACTCGAACAAGGGAATATCCCGTATCAAGCTGGCTGTATCTTAGAAATAGCATAATTTGGAAGTTCAATGAAAGGAGATGCCGGGCTGGGACTGTCCATACCCTACCTGTTGAACTGCTACATGCGTCTATGCCCCTTTCTCTAGCGACCGGCCGAATTGTCGGATATCTCTTGCTAGCTCTTCAATCCTACCTAGGGGTAGGTAGCTTTTGAAGTATAGGTAGATGGGTGGATGGAATTTCTAATGTCAACAGGGGCCTAAGTGAGTAGGCTAATCGGGGAGCGGGCAAACTACGCCATGTCCCGTGTGTACAGCGAAGCTCTTTACAAATCAACGACAAAGTGGTAGGTAACAGCACGGTATGGTTGGCCTTCGAGGGTTGTTTCATGCTTTGTGATCAGTATCAAGTACATACCCTAGGTATGTGGCAAACCTGGGGGCGGAACAGGGTCGAAAAGGGGGAGTAGGAGAAGGGAGGAGCGGGAAAAGGGGGGACGAGACGAAAGCTAAATCAACGCGAAACGAAGAATGTAGAGCGTATTCCATATTTTCCTTTTAGTTCTAGCTAAAATCATCATCCAAGTCTATCAATTTTCTAAACCATAGCTCTCTCTGCTAAGCTAAGTGCGGTCAGATCCAATGCTCTCGATATTCCAATGCAAGCAAGTGTCGTATCGTTTCAGATCACCAGCAAACAAAACCAACAGTATCTATATCTATCCTCTAATTCCCCATTGTCTAGCCGCATCAATCATCCAACCATCGACCACCTGGGCGATGTAGTTGTTGTTGATGTGATATCCAACCACGGACCGGCTCCGATGGCCGCCGTTGTTCGCCTTCCTTCATCGGCGTAATCCTTTGTTCTTTCTCAGGCCTAAGATATCCTGGTGTCTCTCTCGCCGCAACCCTTGGCATGTCCTTTAGTTTCAGGCTTTTTTTGTTGTTTGTTTGGTCTTAAAGTTCCGGGAAACTCTACAAACTAAATGAGACGTAGCGCCGGTATAATCCCCTGGGTATCCTAAGGTAGGAGGGGAAGAAAGGGCACGGTCCAAATGCCGGGCTCGGCGCGGAGCGTCGTGGTCTCTTCTCCCGGTCACATAAATCCTCACGGGTTATAGCCTGGCCTAGGCCCTTCCGTGTCATGGTCTCCGGACCGGCGGGAGAGAAAGTAAAAAAAGAAGTCATGCATGCACTTGCAATTCCTTTGGCTTTTTTTTTTGGTGTGAAATAATCCTTTGGGTTCGCAAAGTCTCGCTCTGTGCTGGTGAAATGCCAAAGTTAGCAAAGGCTGACCTTAGAGGTGTTTGGTCGAAGATTGTCGTTCACTTACGTTATTCACTTAGCGAGAGTGGTGTGCGTGGGATCGCCTGTAGGAATCCTGGGAGCTTGACCCCTTGTTGGAGTGGTACAGCTTCTGGGAGATCTTGCCCATGGCGGCCAAGTGGTCCCTGGCCTCGGTGATTTGCTGCAGCTGGTCAAAGGCATCCGGGTTGCTGAACTCCTGCAGGTACGTCTGCAGGGCCTTGTGGTGCTGGTACCACTCATCCACCATGGGCTGCTCGGCGGCGCGCATCGCGGCCTGCTCCTGAGCATACCTGGAAGCATGCTTGCGACTGCTGGTGCTGTCTACCGAGTCCTTGTTCTTCCGCTTTCGGCCCTTGGCCGAATGTGTGGCAGCACCGTGCGCGGACGGGGGAGATCCGCTGACGGGGTGGAGGGAGTTTCCATTGTCATTGTGGACGCGCCTCATGTGGTCCTTCAGGTTCCACTGGCGCGGGAATCCATTGCCGGGGACGGCACGGTCACATCCATCATAGGTGCAGAGGTAGGGCTTGTCGCCGTGGCCATGCATAGCATGAGCTTCCCGCTCATGTCGGAGGAGGCACGCAGTAGAAGAGAATCTGGCATTCTCGCAGGACTCAATCTTGCAGCGGTACGGCTTCAGGTGGGAGTCCACAAATTTGCTGCGCCTTTTGGTTAGATCTTGTAGGCGGTGGTGATCGAAAGCGTTGGAAAAATCTTACTCGTAGTTGCACTTCAGCTTCTCGGGCTTGTGGTTGCAGCTGGACTGACCCTCCCACGGGCAGTGAAACAATCCATCCGCCTTGGGATAGGCATTCTTGTACAGGGGGTGGTCCCTGGCAGAAGACTCACCGTCACCGCTGGAGCGGCGCGTGAAAGCAGGAGGGAGAGCAAACATGTCATCCGCAAGGACGACTCCATTGGGATCCTCTGTGGTCATCAAACCCATCTGCCGATCGAGGCTGATGACGTTCTCTACGTCAGAGTGTATCCGAATATTATAGCGATCAGTTCAACATACCTTGGCGAAATGCCATCCATAATTGGCGAGGAGTCATTGGTCCGAGTGGGAGATGCGTCCATGGGAACGGACCACGCATCCTCAGGGAGACCAGGGGTAGAAATCCGAGATTCAACAGGGCTGAGAGAGCTCCACGTGGTGGCAGCGGGCGAGTTTCCCGGGAAGTTGGCGTCGTAGTTGAGCTGCATCTGGGTGGGATCAATGTGCTGCTGGCCCATTCCCGGCGTGAGCACAGCAGGAGAGTAGGGTAGACCGTCCGAGGTCAAGTTTACGCTCATGGGCAGCGTTGGGTAGAACATCTGAGAGGAAACGGAGTGGGCATCTGAGTCCTGGAGGAGATACGCGTCCATCTGTGGATTACCTGTCATGTCATAACCAGACATGTGCGAGCCTTGCGACACAGTAGAGAGCAACCTCGGTCGGCTCTTGTGCGCAGTCGCTTTGAGGGTTCTGTTCTTGTGGCTTCCAGAGGAGCCCCGGGAGCTTCCTCGTCGCATGGGCTCTGCGGCGGGAGCCTGGGGCTGCTCTGTAGCAATCCATTTGCTGGTCATGTCTTCCACGGAATCACCTTGGTCCTGTCCTCTGGGAGTAACTTGGCCATATGAAAAATGGAAATCCTCTTCTCCATTGAAGTTCTGTGTTCCTTCTGGTGCTGTATCCCAACCATGAAGGTCTGCATGTCCCGGCTGAGAGTAAAGAAAAGATCCGCTGGAATTGGCAAGTATGTTTCCTTGGGAAAAAGTGCTGTAGTCACTGATGTTGAGGTTAGTGTTCTGTTTACCACTACCCGGCGGTGAAAATCACAATACGCCCCCAAACCCAGAACAAATGAAATGGCTTCAGCATGGTTACAACTTTGCTCCTGTATCCGCAAGATCGGTTAGTTTTTGATACGATGCGTTTTGCGGGAGGGCATCGTCTACAAACCAAAACTGAGTTCTATGAGAACTTAAGTCCAAGGAAGCGGGTTCCAAAAGCGATACCATGGAGCACATAAATCCCATGAGATGGATAATCCGGGTTGGAAATGTCATAGGCGGCCTTGATTGAAGATGAAAGAACAGAAACAAAAAGAAAACCGGCATTAACAAGAAAAAATCCAAGGCGTCCCAGATTGAGATGATGGCGGTCAAGACAAGCAAAGTCGATGCGTCCAGTCGACGAGCACGCCGCTCGCAGTTGTAAAGAGCCAGTCGAGTCGACATACGTACCGGCAGTCGAAACGCAAAACAGACCGTGCTCGCTCGGAGTTGACTTGACAGTTTTCCTCGGACATTTGGCTAAGAGATATCAGGGTCCAGGTAGAAAATCCCACGGTAACTATGTTGCTCCTGAAAGTGACTCCGGTAATGAAATATCCACGGCGCGCTGACGATCACATCTGAGTTGTCGATGTCCTGTCCTTGTGCGGGCGCACTAAAATGAAATCTGAATTCCTTGGTGACAAGTCTTAGTGTAGCCCTTACACTACTACTGAGTAACACAGCAGAAACGAAGGGAACACCACTCGTAAGGAGGCCGGAAAATGTTGCTGCAAATCCAGGAGCGAAGTACAATGACAAGGAAATCCACTGGTCGACGCGATATGAAAAACCTGGGAGAAAGTCCGTGATGCTCGAAAGATTCAAATCACCATGGTTCGAGGTCTGGTTCCTCGTAGTCTGGCATAATGCAATACGTCCATTGAAAATCCTAGTTTCTATCCTGGATGCTGTTGTCACTTCGTTCTTCTCGGGCGATACTTACTGTTGGTTATCGATGAAAATTTCTGAATATCTGATCCATCTGAGAGACGTGGAGTGGTCAAGCATAGGCTTAAAAAGCCATGCTACTCGCGAGGAGCCTCAGAACTAGTCCTGGTAAATTGAATCCGGGTAGATTTGTCCTGGTGTCCATTTGGGTTCCATTTCCATTGAAGGGTCCATTGTCCTGGGCTGTCCTGTCCTGTCCATTTCCTGGAATATCCTGATGAAAAAGAGAAATTGTCCTGGCGTGTCACAGAGCAAAGCACTTGCGATGAAGCTGAACAAGAAACACAAATGCATATACATGACTTCTGAACAACATGATGTAGTAAAATGGAAAGCGAAATCAGACCCCAAGACTCCGGTAGTAGAAAATGAGAAAAACAATGCAATATACCTCGCAGGAGTGTGGACATCGTCCAAATCTAGAGATGAGTTGAAGCCAGTCATGTTGTCCTGGCGGGGAGCAACCATGGCTGTCATTGATTCCTTGTGGGATAGAAACGGGTAGCAAGCTCTCCGGGTAATCCCTATGAATCCTGTGGCAAAAACACTTGGAACAGGTGGGTGTTTTTCTTCTCCTTGCGGAACAGCAGCGAGACTGGTTTCTCAACTGGGCTGGTAGACAGTCTCTCTTCTGATGACAAGGTGTTGCACAGCGGGCGATCCCTGGGATGATAAACAACCGGCAAGATCAAACACGGCCTGACGGATTGGGTAACTGGGTACTGATGAGAATCCTCTTGTGGGGGTTTGGGGGATGTGTACGCTGCGGAGCAGTGGTAAAATGTCTTGGGTATAGCAACGAAAAATAAGCCGTAGGATGGTCGAGATGTTGATGGAGATGGGTCTCGGTTGGGCAGAAATGTTTAGGTCTTTGGGCTGGAAAATAGGAGTGAAGAATGGGTGTTGGGCAGAGAGAGGGGACATTCGGGTTTTATTGTGTGGCCATAGGGATAGATAATGGACGGGGTTGGCCAACACACACGACGGGCAAGATGGGCAAGATGACACGACGCCAGGGTAGAGGTGGGTAGAGGTGCATTTTCCTTCCTGTTCCTTGATGCAGTTGGCCGTCGTGGCCTGCCGTGCTGGGTAAGCTGGGGAGGGGGCGCCGGGATAGAAGGGCAGCGAAACAGGGAAAACTCGTGCAAGTGCAGCATTATCGACCCTATCGACCCCGCTCTCGAAAAGGAGGTCGACGATCTCGACAAATGATTGGATCAGACCCAAGTCACTCACGCTTCGACCCATGGCCGACCCATGCCCGGCCCATACAGCCCCATGCAAGCCCGTAAGACAGCTGGCCAACCATCGTGAACTTGGTCGACTAATAATTTCCCCTCGCCCACCCCTTCATGTCCCTTCATGTCCACTTCTGCCACTGAAAACTGCGCTGGCCCTTCTGTTCTGCACTCGTCATAGGCTCGCACGGGCTCGGTCCGTTACCTTGTGGAGAGCCACAGAGTTGTCGACAGCCTATTGACCACGGCGTATGCAGCGTGACGAAGCGCGACGCTGGGACGCCGGCCAACTCCAGCTGCCCCAGCGGCCAGCGCATCACTGCATTTGCTAGCAAGCACTTATGTATTGTGAATTGTGATAGATGTGCGGGCGAGTGCGCGAGCGGCGGGAAATCGTGCGGTATTTCCTCCCGTCTTTTAAAACCCTCCTGCCAGCCCAGCCTGCCAGCACGGCCACCCTTCGACGGGATGCATCAGCTGGGCTTGTTTTTTCTCCTCTCCTTCGATCTATCTCCCGGCGCGAAGCGTAGCAGACCTTTGGATTTTCGGCGTAAATTACCCCTTTAAAATTGAATTGTCGAACTGTCGGTGAGCCAGAGACAACGAGTAATGGCTCTTCGCGTGCCTAGGTACATGGCATAGTAGGCTCTGCCCTCACGGACTACTCTCGGATTGGTATGGGAGTTGCTAGGAGTGCTTTCAGTGCTTTCAATAATTGGCGCCAAATCATGTCCTAACTCCTGATTTCCTGGCTCCTGACCTGTCATGTGTGACAATGGACGACGTACAAGCCAATCCCTTGGGAACCGATTTGCTGTTCTGCTGCGCTGGGCCCGTCGGCGCTTACAAATGGAACCTCTTGCATCGCTCGAGCGGAGAGGGGAAACGCCTTCTTCTGCCACCTCAACCTATGTGATATGCGGCATTGTCGGAATCTCGCATTCCCCCCTTTCTGCACGATGGATATTTGCGGCAGAGGGAAGAAAATGGCTCTTGTTGCGGAAGACGTGCGAGACAGCTAGACAGCTTGACATTTTGACATTTTGACAGCTTGCGTACGGGTAGTTCCCAGCTCCCAGCTCCCAGCTCGCCGTAACTTTGATAGCTTCGATCGTTCCTCGATACACGCCTTTCCTACCTCAGTAGACAGCAATGACACTGATTTTCGGCCGGGCTGGACGGGTATCGACATGTATTTGGCCCGAAAGCCGACGCTATATACAGTACTAGTATTTACAATATGCACACATCCGTATAGGCAAAGCCATGCCGCCAGTATTTACCAGCAATGTTTGACATTCTGATAGTCGACATTTTCTGCACTGTACCATTTGGACCGCTTCCCGTCGTCTTGCCAGACCGCTTCTTCCCAGATCGCCCTCAGCTCCATCTCCCCATCGAAGTCGTCCTCCCAGGCGAACAGCCTCAGTATCGACTTGGCCGCTTCCCAATTCTTTAGCCTCAACATCTGGCTCACCAGGTTGATCTTGTCTAGGTACACATCTCGCATCACCTTGATCTGGGTCCTCTCTAGGTCGTCGCTAGTCTTAGCCGCCATCGTCACGCACGCGCCGAACATGACAGACCAAAACCAAAGCGACGGGCTATATTGTCCCTTCTGCATAGGTCCCTCGGTCCGGCAGACGTCTGCTAACAACTGCTCTATGAACCAGTTAAGTATGAAGGAATCGACCATGCCTTCACGAATAATCACGTAGAGGTAGAAGTAACAAGCTATGAATCCCGACCTGCTACTATCGACTGATCTGAGGGGGGCTAGGACGTTGCTGTCGCTTGCCCGAGGGTGGGGTGCTCTTCTTGCCAGGATTTCTGATAGCGGTTCTTCCGAATCGCGCGAGCTGCCTAGAACGTTAAGGCTATAGATGGGTCGAAGTGCAACTCGAAGTAGTGATATTATCATGGACTGATGCACGTAGTCTGTTCGACTAATGTCAAGGATGTCCCAGACGGGTCTACTAGACACACGTCTTGCTGCCCTACGAAGTTTGTTAGCCTTCTTCAGACTCGGCAGCACGACTAGCAGGGATGCACGCACATTAGGATCATCCGCTGGAGCAGGCCCATCTTCTTGGGCCGTCTCTCTTCGCCTTGTAATTCTTTTATTTTCGCAAGCCCGCGCAAATGAGACGATACGGCGTCGACGGAGCCCAAGGCATTCTAGTAATTGTCAGTACCAAGGCAGCTAGGCAGACAGACGGGCAGACAAGGCTCTCCCTGTTCAGGGCGACAACGTACCTCGACCAAGGCAAGGCTCGAGACAGCTGCTATTGTGCCGTCGTGGCCAGCAGCATCCGGATTTCTCAGCTGATCCGTGACAAAACGTATCGCTTGCAGCTTGTGATAGAGATAGGGAACTCGAAAATGCTCGACATCGCCGGTGGACCAAGCCCAATGCAGGGCTGTCATTAGCAGTGCCGCATGAAGGAATCCCGGATGCGACAAGGCTTTGTGTACGCTAGGTATCTGCAAGTTAGGATCGAGACTACGCCCCACAGCCGTGATCATGATCTTGTAACTCACATGAAGGAATTGGCATTTCGTTCGACGCGCGTTGTGTATAATACCCTCGTATTGGTGACTGGTGCCGACGGCTAGTCAGTATCCGCCCTCGCCTCGTCGCCCGACATGACGGGAATATCAGGCACTTACATAGTTGAAATAATGATCGCGACTTGTGGGGCATGTCGTACGACGTTCCTAGGAATGGGTCTTTCGGAGTGGCGTCCAACAGGCGCAGGCAAGGTTCGGCAGATTCGTGAGGCTCTCTAGATCCATCCCTAGATCCGGATCTACGCCCGGCCTCCGATGTGTTGGACCCAGCATCTCCGTCCGGATAGCCACATTCTCCACCATGTCGAAGGCAGTATGTACTACGGCACAGTCAGCCTTACTGAAAAACACATCCGATGGGTTAATCTATGCGCTCGGGCAAGGGCAAGGACAAGGCTGATAGGGGGCCGATGGCCAGTAGCAGGTAGCAGGTAACAGGCAATTCGTTACCCGATTACTATGTAAGTGCACATAAGTGTTGCCTGCGGAAGAGGGGGCGCGTGTAGCCACATGTTGGTTGGCGTCGGGCACCAATCGCTGCAACTTCGAGGCGGCGTCTTTCGTATACATACAGCACACTTAGACGTAACCTGCACCGGCCAACGACCAACCGAGTCACATTTCGGAACAACTTACCACAGTGGTTTTCTCTCGTCGCAGCGAATATGCTTGGCTTTGCACGTGGAACAGCCGTTCCTCGATCTGCGGTGAAATTTGCGTTGACGCTGACGCTGGGCTATCGAAGTCGTTTCAGCCATTCTTTTTTCATGCGATATTCTTTTCCTGAGCGACGTCGTATCGTATATCTCGTATATCGCAAGTCTATAAGCAGTGTCACAAGGAGAGGGAATAACGCGGCCTTCAAGACTCACCTTTCTGATCTCTTCGCATCAACATTATATGATTAATCCTCTCCTTCAGGCAGACGGATTTCAACGACCCAAGGAGCTAACAAAGGCCCCTTGCGGCCCTGGTCGGCGGGCGATGATTTCATTGAACCATTCTTGGTCAGATCCTACCCTGTCTGACCTGCCGTGGTATGAGGTCCCACCCTCATCGTTCAAACGTCGACTCAGATGAGCCCGTTAGGCCAGGGGTCGACAAGCTTAATAAACCATATCTGCTTCATCGGGCTTAGCATCTTTAGATCGCGCTCATCGGGGTCGGTTCGGTCTATGGCCCTGAGTCCGACCGATCGAGTTCTACTTGATACACGTTACAAAATAGGGCTCAGCTAGGACTCAGCTGCCAGACACGACCGAATGTGCAAGGTGATTTAGAAGATAAGAGATACCATACATATCATGCCTCTCGCAAGCTTACCTTATACAGGAAAGTAATTTTATTACACAATCTATTCAGTACCACCTGGGGAGATTTATTAATAGAATTTTAGATCTTGAAGCTAATGATGTTCCGTCCTAGCTTTGTAGGGCAGAGGCAACTTTGGAACAGGCAGACGTTTTTCTCGAAATTTGTGGAACTAACTAATATAACCGCCGCATCTCAGCTGGCTCGCAATCAGGACCACAATAGGAATAACAGGGGGGACGAAGAAGACCTTCAACTCCCCCCTTGGCCGCACGGGCTGAAAAACTACCGACATGGAAGGCTCATCAGGGCTTCCAAGAAAGATCTACCGCTGAGAGATTGTTGATACGTGCGCGAAGCCCTATTTTAAGCAGTATCGTGTGCAGCCCCGAGATTCCAACCCCTGTGACGATGCTCACATCGTCCTTATTTGACCCAACTTGAAGGAATTTATGACGTCGTTGCATATAATACGGAGAATCTACGAACACATAAACAGGTACAGGCCAGAATAGTTGCCTAGTACATCCAACATGTCCTACTACCAGGTGCTGAGAACATCTTGAAGACTTGTAATCGTGGTGAATAATGGTCAACTACCAGGAGCTAGAAATAACGCTGATATTGCTAGGGCTGAACTTCTCTGCGGTATAGGTGCGGTATAGGTGCGGTATAGGTGCGGCATAGGTACCCTCTAGCCCACCTTTTTCACCATTTCATAGGCTGAGAATTTCAATCCTTCTTCGTCCCAAGTTGAGTTGAATGCTACCACGTGTGAGCAAGCATATGTCTGTAATATCGATACCAAACCATTGGTTCGGGCATGCCTTTCCCCCTAACCGTTTGTCATTCTTACACCCCCATGCCCTTTCTTCTCATGCTATGTCGTGCTGCTATCAATTTCTAAATAGCTTCAATCGCATATGAGGTTACGATCTGCTCTATTATGTCCAAATTAGAAGTGCTGTCGTATCATATACCTTATTGAGAATGCCCAGTCGAAAAGATGAAATGAACAGAGAACATTCGGGAATAAGGAGATGCCGACCTCAATAGTTCACGCAGGAATATCACTCCTTCGTAACAGGATGTGACCCTGATGGAAATAGTGACTATCCCTTGGTTTTCTTGGCTACCCAGGTACTCTCGACGAATGAGGCTGCTGGCTCAACGAATGGCTAGGTTTCTTGATCTTTCTTGATCTTTCTTGTCCTCTCGCGGAAGTGATATTGCCTATTGCCTGACAACCGTGTACCCCTTAGTGATGAGGAGGATCACATCCGCACTGATAAAGTCAGTTCTCATCACACCCTACAATCTTACGTCTCAACTTTCCTTGCTATGGACCGAGTCCCAGATCACCATTTGGTTCGATATTTTACCCCATTCCCTCCGCACTCTGGTGGAGTGCATCGCGGCATTACATCCAGAGTGAACGGCAGCTTGGTGGTTACGTGCGTAGAAGCATACGACGCCATGACACATTATGAGCCTGCCATGACACGATCCATGATGCTGCTTGATTACGCCGTTGGGTGGGGATAGAGAAGGAAGAAATAGGAAGCTGTCAGATGTAATGCTGCATACAACATGAGCCTAACTAGTCGTGATATCTAGCTCATGCGTAAGAGGACGCACGTAAGAACCCCATGCAGCTCACAGACACAGACGCAGACACAGACAGCCCCTGACTTGTTGTCACTGTTGTTTGATTGATTTGATTGATTGTCCCAAAGGAGAGAAAAGAACGGGATGGATTTTTTGCTTTCCCATCCCACCTTGTAACGGTCTTAGCATTGGGAATAGGGGGGATAGGGAGCTTCTCAGCTTACCGTGGTGCCATAGTGCCGTAATGCCGTAGTAGTACCTAACAGACAGCTAATAGGTTTAGCTCCGGGAGGGAGTTTAGCTCTTCGCTTACTGAGCCCTGCCTTGTAAGACAGGCAGGACTGACACTAACTCAACTGCCATCGTGGCCTGCGGGGATGACAGGATGGCCCAAGCGTTACGCTATAAGTTTTTTTCTCTCATGTTTTTGAACTTCGAATCTCAAGTTATTCCCGTTTCGAGTTCAAGATGTTCAAACTTCAAGTTTGTAGCTCAGTTCAAATTGACGTCGTCATCGCCGACTCGAACAACTAATACACCCTAGATCTGATAGGATCTAGCAGTTCTCTATATGATGCAGCTAAGGATATGCTACCGAGGTGTGGAATCCGAATACGTGGTAAGTGGTCAGAAAAAGCCACCTCCCATGTTGGCAGTAAGGTCACTTCGCAACACGTCGACATTTACCATTTCCACGGGCTTGCTTTTCGCTTGGTGCTTTTTTTGTTTATCGCGCTCCGGCCCTCTGACCCTATGGACCTCTATCTATTGACGGAACTGCAACAACATACCAAGACTGGCACTGGATGACAATGCTCCGGGCAGCAACGCACCCGCACCATAGGTTGGGCTTTGCCCTCGTGCAACGCTTTCCTGCCCAATCTAGTCAGACGCTCCGCCTGTGAGGGTCACCGCTATTCGTCCACCAGGACTTTCCCTGCAATAGTGTAGACTATTAGCCCTTCAAATGACTGCAAGTCCTTTGGGCAACACCACGAACAAAGCCAGGAACAGGACAGACCTCTTAGCTCTCAGCTGCCCAATGCTGCCCTACAATGATTGGGCTGCAACGGCCAATTACAGCTCCTGGGACCATGCCGCAACTCTAGTGGACAAAAGTATTATTGTCATGGTTGACGGGGGGCCGCCTCTGCTCGACATCTGCACTATAGGCAGGGTGTTCCTGGATATCTGCGGTATCCCTCTTCGAACTGCCATTTGGCTTACGCTTCCGTCAAACTACTTTGTTGGTCGATCTTGACTACGTTGAGGTTGGCGACTCTTCCAGCCCCGTCTCGAATCGGTCGTAGACGCCCGAGATACCATCTATTACCCCCCAAAACTCCAATCCCTCACTACTGTAGATTTCGCAGTACGTGTGGTCCGCCTGGGAACTGACGTTACAGCCCCAGACTTTGTGGTTTAGAGCTGGGGCGAACCACCCCCCCCCCCCCCCAAAACAGT
>JAOWAP010000009.1:697146-713853 GCA_028565235.1 Hypoxylon lenormandii
AAAGTTCATGGACATATGCTAGAGTCGTGACGACCCTATGAAGGTCAGAGATCATTAGAGTTAGTATTTTTGACTCGACGCCCTTCTCCTGTTTTAGCCGTAGGGTTTTCTGAAATATTGCGTCTAGCAAGCCCCCTCGAATTTTCGTAACGCATTTATAAGATAGGTGCCAGTAGCACCCGGTTGAGAACTGATGCCATCGTTAGCGTCGTATTCTCGTGTAAAGGCTCAGAGTAAATGTATCACATACAGCAATTCCGGCGTACACGAGAAAAGATGCGCCAACCAGGCCGTACCCAGCATTCTCGGACGCGGATTGATCCCCAATCCACGCGATGACGGAAGATGCTAAAAAAGGCTGGGCAAAGGTAAAGCCGGTGAGGCAGAGCCTCGGAAGCACTGGTGAGAAGGCATATAACCCCAAGCACCGCAAGACCATGCCCAAAAGACCAAATCGTCCGACTAGCAAGTTGAAATCAGTGCCAATTCTTTGCGCTCGGAGAACTTATCTCTGACATACGATTCGCGTCTACTTGGAGTTGAACAAATTTCCCTTTCAATTGAGAAGCGCTAAGAGCATGATCGATCAGGTGAAGATCAGAAGCAGTTAGCTGTCTTCGGTATCCCGTTATGAACAGGTTGCCTAGCCAAGCAAAGAGGCTTCTGCTCAAGAAGCTAGCCGTCTCCTCGGCCGAAATCCATTGGCCATCGTCAATAAACCACGGCCTCTTGCTATAGCTCTCGAGGGCTAATATAGCTAATTGCACGATGATTTTAGCAATGGTGAGGGATGCAGAGGTTCTGCCGCTTTCGATAAACCAATAAGTGCGTGCTACTACGGCTCTCAGAAGCGAGATGATGACCAGGTAGAACCCTATGAGGAGGGAAGGTCGGCAAGATCGAACGTGCTCGAAGAGCGACAGTACGGCCAGGGCGACGGTGGCGACCACCGTTAGAGCTGCTGCCGGCACCGAAACAGTTGTTTTCTCATTCTTCGTTACACATATGAGGATGAGAGTAGCTAGCTCTAGTAAGACCAGTGCTACTACAGCAACCTATGATTATCACGTTTCTCAGCATTGACTCGCGATCCAGGGGGTGGTTCTATTCTGAATGCTCACCAGCTTAAAGGCGTATAAGACACCGAGCCCAACTCTTGGTTGGCGCTGAGCAAGGGCAACAAGCCGTACAGCGGCCGCGGCTAGAAAGATGCACGATGGAATCAAGATGAAAAACACATCTTCAAAGAACAGAGTAAAGTCGAATGAACGCCGGCACTGAGGCACCGCAGGCCCAAAAAGCCTGTCTGCCTCAAATGAGCACGACGACATAATGTTGTCGTGCCTGGACGTGACAGAACGAAATCAATTAGCAGGGCGCGCTGCGTGGCTCAGGAGCTAGGTACCTGCTGTACGGCACCTAGTAGGTACCCCTCGCTTTGTACGACGTGCACGGTTCTAGGTACCTAAGGTACCTAAAGCGCCTAACCCCTTTCTAAGCTGCCCTCGGAGATGACGACGAGCGAAGCAAACAAAGAAAAATGAAACTAAGGGAATATCTGGTAAATGCTAGGCAGTTAGCCAAAGTTCTGGATAATTCGAAGTGTCGGACACTTTACGCTTCGATTGGAATAATGCACGACAATCGAAATAATTGAATATTATCTCATTAAGGAGTTGTGTTCGATATTGTGTGGTGTGGTAGGTAGAGAGCCGAGGCGCGCGCGCCATCGTCGCTAGATTAGGCGCGAAACAAAAATGACACTCGCGCTGCGCTCCGTGATTGCATGATATTCCCACCCGGGATATCACTTTCCAATGTCTACCTCCTAGGTACCTTATGAGGTAGCTAAGTAGGTAGGTGTCACTTATCATACCATGTGAGGTATGTATCCTGAGTATCTTTATCACTTTGCATATATTCCCGTCGTAATGATACTAGTTTCCTCCTAAACCCCCTTTTTTAGCCAGACTCGTTCAGAATATTAACTGAACATACCAACAAATCCATAGCTAGTAACACACCAGTACCAGTTTCAAAGTCATGGAAGTTTCTTCCCGCTGCAGTCTCAGCTCGACACACTCAGCCCGCCAGTCCGAAGACAAACTTCTGGGTGACCATCTACAATGGCATCGCGAGGAGGAGACGACGACTCCTACTTCGAAAGGCAACAACTATAAAAAATACATAATATCCACAGCAATACTCACTGCTCTCTTGACTAGCGGTGCCATGCTAGCGTTCGCCTCTGTTTACCATCTACTGGCAACTCGGCAGCAGCCCACTCACCTACTCGGGGAACTAAACCACTTAATTCCAGATTGTATGCGATGCCCATTGTGACCTTCAACACAAGTCCATAATAACAATATGAAAATTTTCAGTTCCTGTTCAATCTGTCGTCTTCGACAAAGACCCGCACGCGACAATAGATCATGCGACGGAGGTGTCTGAAAATGCAACCCATCGAAATTGGTTATCGTATATGCCATGTAAGACCACTTTACTTACCACTAAACCCTCTACCATGTACTTACGTTTATATGTTCATTAGTAGGCAATGGGTTTGTCGAGGTTGAGGACTACGCGAGTTATAATTTGCCGCCACCTGTAGTCCTGTCAGGGAAAAGTACTTATTCCCTCGCGATCACACACCAGCTGCATTGCTTGGTAAGTGGTCTACTCCAGCGCCGCCGTCCAAAGTCGGACTGACATTTCCTTAGTATAGCGTGATGACCATGTATAATGGACTCGTAGCTGGCTCTAGGGCTCCACCAGAGCATCACGGCCACATCGATCACTGCTTTCGCTATTTGCGCCAATCGATTATGTGTTGCGGTGATATCGCATTGGAAGGTCAAGACCCAGACAATCCCAACCCCGGCACAGATGGGACGGGCGCTGCGCATTTGTGTAAGGACTACGGCCAAATTATAAGTTGGGCAGAAGCGAGACGGCTCAATGAGCGCAAGGAAATCTAAGAGTAGTTGGGATGGAAGCTTATCCCGTATCATGTTGTCTTGTCCATTTAGAATGTTTGCGATGCTACCAACGATAAAAATAGGTATATTAGTTAGTTATAAGTCATCAAATAACGTCGCTCTCATATCTCTGTATGCCTGATGCGCAAATCCTAGGTGGTCCCGGGCGCCGACCCCTTAACGCATTTGCCATCAAGAAACATCGCACGAGCGGCAGCAACCCACGTCGTTTCAGGGTGCATATTATTCTCAGCCGTAAAGAATAACCTGCAGTCCGCTGCTTCGTACACGAATTGTAACGGGGTGAGGTCATCTCCTTCTGCGTACGCGTTTCGGAAATTGACGGTGTTGTCGCCGTAAGTATTGAAGCGAACCGAAAAGTTTTTCGGATCCGGCGGTGCAAGCTCTCTGAATCGAGCCAGCTGCTCCGACGTGAGTATGGGCGAGCCCGCATTGCTGGCATCGACGGCAAGCGCATAAGCTTGTGAGATGTATCGACTGATCGTAGAAAAGGACCAGAGCTGGCCGCCCTTCACTCCACCTATGGCTTGCATAGGTCCATGCCTCGGACGGCCGCCAAATGCGATACTTCTTACACCCTGTTGCTTCATCAAGCCTGCGAAGACGGCACAGGTTGAAGCGCAATGACCGTCGGTCATCTTCTCAGCTACTGTTAGCAAAGGGGCGGTGTTCGGATTGAAAACGGATGGCGTATCTAGAACAAACTTACGATGATGATATTTCTAGCCTCGAAGAGCCGACTAGCCGGGTTTAGCGGAACTCCGCCGAAACCGTTGATGGGGTCCTTTTTAGTTGATGCTATATCGAAATCAAAATGTGCATACAGACTGGACATCTGGTCGCCTAAAATATCGTGGGGCCCGAAAAGATCTTTCCACAAAGGGAACTTGTGTTCTTGACCGGGCCCAACGGCTCGGTGAGAGGCTAATGGAGGATCTAAAGGGGCATCATCGCGATAAACGCTGGAGAATATTTGACCCATTAGCCTGATCAGCTCCGTTGCCCGGAAGCGAGTAGCAGAGTAGATGGTTCCGTTAGGAAAGAAGATTCTGAAAAGATTAAATCCCTGAGCGACATCCCCGCCACCGTTTCCCGAAAGGTCTAAAATCAGTTTCGATTTTCCATTGCCGACAGCTTGACTCAAGAACTCGGTGGTGATTTGCGAGAAGTCAGAAGCCCTCTCTCCTAGCTGGAACGTTGGTACCTGAAGCACAGCCACGTCTTTAATGTTTTCATGCTTGAGATAAAAGCCTCGAATCAATGAATCATCCTCAGGTCTGATGATTGGCAAAACATGTCCTGACAAATAGCTTGAAGGAGCATTATACTTGGGCGCTGGTATGAATCTTCCGGGAAAGGATTTGAAAACTGACTCCGAATTAGCCATACAAGCTACTTCAAATAGCGTCTTCCCATCAGTATAATTCATGGGACCATTGGTTGATGGCCAGTACGCAGTAGCTGCAACTGTCATTCTTGTTCCATTAGAGAACCCGAGTGTCATCGCCTCAGCTCCTGGCCAGAGTCCCAGTCGAGATACCCAAGCACCATTGGAGTAAGGCCCAGCAAATCTAGCTGTGGCAGGAGGAAATAGACGGTTATAACTTGAAGTATCTGTGAGTAGATGTAAAACAGCAATGGAGGTAAGACGTTCGTACCGAGCATCTGGGTCTTGGAAGCTGAGGAATATTGCGTGGTATGCTTCAAGGTAATAAACGGCATCAACTCCGTTAATTTCGATAATAGGCGAGGCTTGTTCGAATTCTTCTCCTTTCGATTTCAAGTCATCTACAGAAAGATAAAGAACATGAGACCATTGACGGCTTGTGCCTAGCATGCGAGAAAGCTTACAAAGAGTGTAGAGCTGAGGCAACTGTAGTCCGTCTTTGGAGATAGACACTAGCGGTACGTTAAGCTCAAACCGGAAGATCTCCTGGGAGCATAGTCCGATACTAAGGTGTCCGTCATTTGCTCTGGAAATCAACGTGGTGATGTCCCAGTCAAAGTCGAACTGGCTTATGTAGGATCCCAAGGTAAGCCTGTTGCGAATCTTTTCAAAGCCAGCCATGAGGTCAATTGAAGGCGAAATATAACTATGTGGCGGGTCTATTCAGGCATGTTACAAATATCTCCTGCGGAGCATTCAAGTTTGTGCTTCGTACCTTTTAGGACATTGATGGTTGAATGAAACTGCAAATATCCCATGTACTCATCGATGAATCGGGAAGCCAGATCAGGACGGAAAGGCATGGAGCGGAGGCAGGTGTAGGCTATCGATCCCGGTATACCTCCAAAGTCTCCTTGTCCTTTCAGCGTTGTTAGGGACCCAAGTCTTAACCAGTGTAGAGTATTATCACCTACCTCCTGATACAGCCCATTTTCGGTAGGAAGACGAGATTTCTGCACATGCCGTATTGAAATGCGCAAATGCAGCATTTAGTACGGTGAAACTCACTAGTATTAGCAAAATTAAGACCATTTTTATTGTGTTCATGGAGAATAGTCTATCGAAGCCGAATAGGTAGAATTCATACGGAACCCCAAGCTGACATGCGAAAGCCCGCCTCCTAACATACGTACCTATGTACCCAGATGATTGTTGATTAGAGAACTAGGTATTTACCTACCTCCTAAGGTATATGCCTCTGTTTAGGTAACGGTCTACATTAATGACGAATAATTACAGGACCTGTTGTTCTCGTGTTTGCGTCTAAAGCGTTGGCGTTGGCGCTGGCGCCGCCGCGGCGCGCTTCGGGCACCACGTGTAGGGGATTAACGCATGCATGACATTCAGCGCTGCGCCAACAACTCAATTTGTCCTAACAATATGGAGGAGAAATAACTCCCTAAGAATTTGATGTAGGGGGCTGCAGATCGCTATGAAGCTTGTTGATTTCCCAGAGCTACCTCTAAAAACATCGCAATCAACTCCCCCTGAAGCTTACCTACCGGGTGAGCCCTACGACTCGCAAGGTGAGGAAGTATCCATGGAGAAGTATATCGACGACCAGCCGCCTGGGCGCTCGGAATCTGGTTCTGCGGAAGATGAGAGTGAAACCCTTCTTGAATCTAATCCGATGCAAACCTCTGTGGGAAAGAAGGCTCGCAATTTTCGTGTTTCATTCATCGTTATTCTCCTCGTTTTCTCCAACTTGGTTCTATTGGCGATCGTGTTGCTTCAGCAGCAGCAACAAAGCCAAGCGAAAGAGAAGCCTAGACAGCCATGGCAACCACCTGAAAAGTACCGAACAGAAATCTTTGAGCTTCATCCCATTTTCGGTGCGGAGCCCAGTGCCGCGGTCGATGAAGCGTGGGTCTCGATGATACCAAGTATGGGGTCCTTTCTGTTCGCCATCTATCGGGCAATGTACGAATCGCGCTAACATGAATTTTCTGAAGAGGGCAAGGGTTTCGTGTTCGTCAATGAAACCGAGCTACCGAATATGCCCGGCCTGGATCGTTCGCTGCCTCAGCAGCGAGCGATGATATCGGTATTCCACCAGCTTCATTGTCTTGTAAGCTTTCCAAAGTAGCTATACCTGTAGTCAGACACCGTTGACGTGGCCTTAGTATGTCACCAGAAAAGGGTACTTCAGTGCTCGCGCTGGGAATCTAGACGATGTCAACACGAATCATCTATCGCACTGTTGGGATTATTTGCGACAATCAATCATGTGTTCTGGGGATACCTCCTTGGAGTGGGTTGCTGCACCTCCCAACGATTCAGGGAGCACTGGATGGGGTTATGAGCATACTTGCAAGGACTACTGGGCAATCTATTCTTGGGCAGAGGACAATAGAGTGACGGACAAAAAAGTGATCATACATTAGCCTAAGCTATAGAAGACACATCTGAATGAATATCAGTCAATATCGAGCAGCGGTCTAGCAGAGCTTCTCGGCCATACGAAACATAATAGATCCTCTTCAACCTTCGAAAGTTTGAGCTTTTGGTCTATCTTAGACAGATGAGGCAACTCTCGTGAAGTAGTAAATACCTAGGTACCTAACCTATCTATATAATACGATACTAATAACAAAGTAATTGTTGAGACAGGAGCCAAATACTTAAAGAACTATTCTATACAAAGTATTCTAATGAACAAACTAGATATCACGTCTTTTCGTCAAGTTGTCTTGGTATTCCATCGTCATAACCGCATTCGCGTATTTTCACACGACTGCATTAGAATTGGGATGACACGTCTTATTGATAGTACCAAGTTAGTCTGCTGAAGTCTCGAGCTCTAGGGCTTCAGGTATAGTTGCCCCAACCCGTTCCTTTTGCCCAAGCACATAGGTATGTTACCCCTTTTCTCAATATATGGGTCCTGGCCATGATCTACATCTAGGCATACTTTCCGAAATCCCAAACACCGATGCCCACCCGGAGGAAGCTTGCTCAAGCGATTACTTGCCAACTTCGATCACATAATCCTCGATAGGTTGATCGTGACGCTTCGTTTTGCCAACTTCGATCACGTAGTCCTCGATAGGCTGGTCGTGACGCTTGGTCTTGTCAATTTCAATGATATAATCCTCGATCGGCTGATCGTGCCGCTTGGTCTTGCCGACTTCGATCACATAATCCTCAATAGGCTGATCGTGGCGCTTGGTCTTGTCGATTTCGATAATGTAATCCTCGATAGGTTGATCGTGACGCTTCGTTTTGCCGACTTCGATCACGTAATCCTCGATGGCCTGCCCGGGGGCGGCAAGGGCGTCAGGCTGCGCGAGATCGAGTCAGTAATTCGAAAGAGGCCAATGAAATACGTTTGTTGTTCGACTTACCTGGGCAGCCGGAGCAGCTCGAATGCCAGCAGCCAAAGCGGCAATGATGAGGGAGGCGGAGAACTTCATATTGTTCTTTCTGGACTTGATTGCGGAAACAGTTGACTTCAGATTGCGTACAGTGATTGTTGCCTTTGTGTTCTAAGGTAACCCGGTATGAGAAGAATACCGACTCCTTATTATAACTTAACTAAATGCCTTCCTTACCCAGGTAGTATTCCATCTTGGCGCCGTTTGCTGCTGGTCCTAAGGGAATGGTCATGCTTGGTTTGGCGCGTTATTTCGATGAGAAACAGGGTAAACGCAACGCTCCCGTCTCAATATCCTCATCTCTCGCGTATCATCACGGGCTTTGGCGCCAACGGAAATGTGGCAAATTCGGGCGCCATCGTAAGGGGCGCCTGCCAGAGTGTGAATGTCTCGCCTTCCTCCTCATCGGCGATAGTGCCGTAAGCCTCGGAGTAATGCGCCAACGCAAGATCCTTGGTGAAGCAGTGAATGAGGTCTTGCGCCTACTTCGATCTCGGTCTCTTAGCGTGCCTAAGGTAGGCTGGGCGGTCACACACAAGTGATTCAACTCTACAACCATGGTTGGCTTACCATGGAAATAAGCTTGATGCCTTGTTTCCATCACTCAGCTACATCTCACCGCAGTGGGATTTTGTTGATAGGGGTGTTAGTTTCCTAAATGTAGGGTGTTTGAACATGAATTCTACTGGACGCAAAATGCAAGCTGGTAAGGCGGTAGATACTGGTGAGTAGGTGCTTATGGACTGAGTCGCGATGTGTCAGGAATTTTAAATTATTTGATATTACTGTGCAGGTATTTCATATACCCAGGTTATTATTGAATAAGCCCTGGGAAGTCCATCTCGTGTTATTATGCCAGAGTTGTCGATATTAAGTTAGGGGTTCATAACTTGAATAAGTGTACGTCTCCAGCCATTTCCAACCTTGTTTAGGTTTTATATGGCCCTTCACATGAAAAGAGTACTTAGATTGGACCGTTGCATAATCTTCTTCCAATCACAAGACTCAGAACCCGATGGTGCTCGACTGTCAGACTCTCTCCAACACTCTTCAACCACGGACTTTAGGTTGAGTATGTTTCTCAGGCCCGGATCAACCAGAGATACTCGTTCCATTATGTGCCTGAAAACATCTCGTTGTGGCCCGGTTGCGAGGCTCGCACTGACACAGTATGGCCATGCAAGTGACTTTGGTTTCACTGAGGATGGCCAGAGTTTCCATGCCGAAGTTGCGCGCTCGACACTTTGCTGGATTTCCGGGACACCAGTCCACGATCCGGACACGACGGTATGAAGATGAATGAGGACGGCATGCGAGAAAATATACGTCTCAATGCAATGAGATTGGTCGGCACGGTTAGCCGAAGAAGCAAACGTGGTATCGACTGGGAGCGTGTGCGGCTGGAGAGCATTTGAGAGTCTTGTAATTCCTTGTTCGACAGCGGATTCAATCTTCTCTGCTCGGTTGACAAGCTCGCGAATGCTGAGGTGTCCGCGGGCTTCTTGGTCGCACTTCCATGCTTCGAGGGCTGTAGTATCTATGATGGCTGATATAATCCAGCCCTCACAGCCCGTGATTTCTCGAAACGCCGATGCAAAGGTTTCATCAGCCAACAGCCTTTGATATGTATCGGCGGCAAGAGGCGGCTTCTTCTGAGTCGAGCTGAACAGCACATCGTTCCAGATCAATAGGGCGCAAAAGAAATTCAACGCCTTCGATTCCATCGGCGAAGGGCAATTGGCAGTCGCGGTAGGCGATGTGCTCGGAGTCATCAGCTGCGAAGCCGTTGCCAACTTTTGCTGCATCCGTGATGATGGTAGGAAATGATTCGCACGGAGGAGATCTTCGTGATCGGAAAGGAGTTGCGCCGTAGACTTTAGGTGGGCCAGACAGTCTTGCATATTCTTACCTAAAGCCTAAACAGCGCTTCTTAGTAGTCCGTTCGTGAACTCGAGGAGAGAAAGGGGGCGCGGGCCCTAATGTACCTCTAAAAGCGCAATTTGAACGCCGCAGATCAGGCGTTCGGCGGTAAGGGAGCATAGGGACGCAGCCGGAGAGGGAACAGTTAGTGACAGACTAGCAAAACTGCTCAAAGCCGTCTCCCTATACTCGTGATAGTCCTGGAGCACTACTCCGTGCGCTGCGCCGTCGCTAGCAAGTTTGACGCAGTGATATGCGCTCATGCTCAACGACGTATAATAAAAGGTCGGGGATCTCGTAAGGAGGAATAGGAGACAGCTCTTCTGCATCGTGGACGAAGGCCCATGTGCCACATACTGCGTAACATAAGTATCGGTAATGAAATTCATAACTAATTCAATTTCCTTCTCCGAAATCTTCGGACCCTGCCCTCCGAAGCAAAACGCTTGTGCAGGCTCTAGGATTGGCATCTGAGGCTGAAAATGAGACCATTCAACCAGAGCTCCGGTAGAACCCGAGTTTGCCCATGGCTCGTCCAAGGCCGTCCGAACCCCTGCGGCGGACGACTCGGACGTGAAGTCGAGGGGATCTGGAAACTCCGAGTCGGATTCGGCATGAGAGGGAGAGAGTGAAAAGGAGAATTCCGTCTGCAGCGGTGTAAATAGATCAGGAATAGGGGTCATTTCATTTATGGCAGTTGATTCCGAGGTAGTGGGCTGCTGCGAGACGTCGCTTGAGGAGGCCAAGGAATGAGTTCGGCGTTTCCTGGACTGGAGGTGAAGCCGGAGTGCCTCTTCCCTCTCCTTTTCACCTCGGTCCTTCCACGCGGGCTTCGGCCCGTAGCCGTGACAGAAAATCCCCCGAGACTGGCAATTGGAGCACGGAGGACCGCCCTCGTCACACTTCTTCCGGCGTAAACGACAAGTCCAGCAACCGCTCTTACCCCGTTGCATTACTGACATTTCATAAAGCCCACGAACTCGACAGTGATGTTACTTTGGGTTAATTTACCAGCGAAAGGTTCAACTTTTCTGGTTATCTACCACCTACATCCTGCGAATGCCGAATGATGCGGAGTTCGCAAAGAGATGCCCTCTCGAGCTTTCAATTGGTTGCTAAGACGCATCTAGGACTTACCAACTTACTGATTGAGCGTCAACCGGCTTGCCAATCTCGGCCCCGTTCACTATATTTGGTGGTTATGACGGAAGATGGTGTCGTCGCTCAGGGGCAAATGCTCAAGCCTCGAGTGGCCGGAGCAGACTAGCCGTTATTATTCGGGAATAAGAATAGCATATGGCGACGGCTTTTTCTGCAGGACCAGCTCGTGTCTTGATCAATCAAGATGGGAGATTATAGTAGCAACCGCCCTATTCGGTGGCTCGTTAATAAAAAAACGATGCAGTATAATCTCACCTGCGTATTATCGACGTGTCTCTGTACTGGTAACTTCCGCATATACCTACTAGGACTGCTTACTGCACTTAGTAGTTGCATATATGAAATCAAGAAAGGCCTCGCCGTCTACCTAGAGTGTAGCATCCTGTCTTATGTGAGTACACTGCGGACGTACGGCGCATGCAACCCCCGCATCTCTTGCTATCGTTTCCCGTCGTTCGGGCGGAAACTTGTTTCAAGAGTGCATAGGAAGCAGTAGCTTTTGGGGTGTTCTTGGCGTCGGTTGAGGATAGCTGAAGTCATGAGGTCTGCGCATCTGGTTCATCTGCATACGCTGCAAGATGCTGGCGCCAGCAGACTGGGGTCCGCATGATGTGTAACGGCCAGAACGGCATCGACTCTTCTGTGAACGACGTCCTACATCACCGCTTATATCCTTCTCCATATTCAGCCTCTTACGTTTTCCGATGAT
The DNA here is from genome assembly GCA_028565235.1 of Hypoxylon lenormandii. Taxonomy (NCBI): domain Eukaryota; kingdom Fungi; phylum Ascomycota; class Sordariomycetes; order Xylariales; family Hypoxylaceae; genus Hypoxylon; species Hypoxylon lenormandii. Next base: position 708,760 of record JAOWAP010000009.1, read on the forward strand.
TACGATCACCCACTCTTATTGCGACTGCACCAGACATTAGTAGGGTGGACTAATAGCCTATCTAAAACTTTGATGCCATTCATTACGCACGTGCCTTTACGCCTATTGAACGGGTCTACCTGTTTGCCAGTAGTTCCATCAACTTCTCTCTTACCCCATTTTCAATATCCAGACAAAATAACGTCAGATCAAGTGGTCCGCGCAGGTATGAATAACACCGCGATATACCGTATGGATTTGGTTTACAGTGTCCTTCGTACATTGGACCATTTGATCTGACGCTATTCTGCCAGAACATCTCATACTTTCCGATCTTCGGTCAAGCCAGCCATTGGCAAGCTATCTGTCATGGTAGAGGTGTCTAAGCTCTCACCTTCGCGGTATCGGTAGTCTTCTACCGGGCCATGAAATTCCTTTAGCCTCACCTCTAGACGCCTCTTTTGCCAGATCCACCACAACCGGTCGACCTGCGTATGGCGAAGGAAGTAAAATGGATCTGAAAGCAACCATTTATCAGTCGCTATTATATTTCCTACGCAAGTGAAGTATGGACTTGCCGTTTGGTGCCGTGAGCGTAAGCCAGTCATTGCTCAAATGTCTCGAAAAAGGAGGTGCAGTCTGGCTGCTCCAATATCTCTCGGGTTCTCTGCGGCACGTCGTGTGTCGTACGGCATAAGAAGCAGGTGCATACTGGGGCGAACGGCCCTTCGCGGACGCAATACCTAGCTAGCCACCATGGGTAGTTTTAGAATTCCGAGCACCGCCTCCGAAGTCATACACGTTATCCCATATGGGAGACGCATAAATTTGCGGAATCCAAGGGCCAGTCCTAGTATTTACCAGCCGATGGAGGGAAGGTACTCGCTGAGGTAGCTTTCGCGTTCCGAGCGTAGGAAAAGAGAATCTACGGCACGGTAATAGCCCCTTCTATTCACATTCCCGACGCAGCGCATGTTCGTAGGCGTGGATGTATAATCGATTCCACGGCAAGAATGCGGCTGCGCAATGAAAGCAACTACCCGTCTTGGAGCGGGCAAATATGAAATCATCGTAAAACGAAATTCCTGCTTGAAAATAAGAAAGATGGTGCTCTTTTCTTCGAGTCGGTCGCTGACAGCTCTATGTTGTGTGCGTGCTTGCGCCCAGCTGATTTGAACCTAGGAGCATCTGGCCAAGTACTCGATGGCCCAGACAGGAAACCGATAAGAATTACAAGAAGGCATAGTAGGCATTGTAGTATCATGGAAATCACCTCAATTGACGGTAAATAGGTTATATTTCCAGAATCCTATGCCCGGCATCGCTCTCTCTTGATTTTCAGGGCTTTGGGCAACGGTTCCGATGCTTGCCAGTGCAAAATGCAAAGCATAGATATTGCTTTTTGGCCAGAAACCAGCATAAATCGGAATCATCATATCCCTTCAATAACCTAGGTGGCTCCGTGTAATTACCGTGCAGTGTTTGGCGCAGCACCGGGAAGAGGTAAGCGCAGCAACGTCCTTCTTAGGCGCATGATATGTGCGCACAGGATGCGAGACGCCGCCGAAAGAATCAAGGTTAGATTTTCGCAGTACGTTATACTCGAGAAAGGAAACGGAAAACTCAAGGTCATAATAGGAGATGCAAGCTCAAACATGGTTAAGGACGCATAGCTCCGCGTCCACCTCTGGGCAATATGGTTCTACAGAGACTATGGCAAAACTTTCAACAATGGCGCAGAAGGGGATATAGCTTGTTGACTGACCACGAGCAAGCCAAGCCAGCTGGACAGCTAGAGTAAGTTCATGTTTTCTTTGCTCCTATTCGACTAGCTGCTCAGCCTTAAATAAACAGGTTCAGCCCACAACAGCACATCAAGTCTGTATGTGTGTACATAGCAACATCTATTGGGATACTGCTGCTCTTTGGATGGCTCAACTATGTTTCTGCATGGTATGGGTCCTTAGCAACGGCACCAGGATCTTGCCGGGAGCCACCTATACGGAGAGAATGGCGATCTTTAACCGAAGACGAGAAGCTTGACTTCATCCAAGCAGTAAATTGTCTGAGTACTGTTCCTTCGCGATGGGAATCAAATCACACGCTTTATGATGATTACGCGTTCCTCCATGGAGGGATTGGCTCCTGGTGTTCGTATATAACCTACCATCCCTTTCTGCCTTACCTGACATTCTGCTAAATATTAAGGGGCGGCCATAGGCCATCGTTCTGCATCATTCCTGCCCTGGCATAGGTATACACTCTTCATATGGGAAACTGATCTAAGAGAGCATTGTGGATTCAAAGGCCAAATCCCGTTAGTCTTCCCCTTTAGTCTCCCCCTTTCCTGCGCTGTCTACATCGTCGAGCTAACTGACGTATCTGCCAGGTATTGGGACTGGTCATTGGATTGGATGAACCTGTCAAACTCCTCTATATGGGACAGCTCGTTCGGGTTCGGCGGCGACGGAGATCCCAACGGCCCGATAACAGTTGGGGAAGGACGTTGCGTGACGGATGGCCCATTCTCTCATCTACGCCCGATATTGTACAACCACACGCACCAAGAACACTGTCTTTCGAGAGGGTTTCGAGACAATGGGACGGTGGGCCGCCTGTCTGGGATACCATTTAGCCCAGAGTCGATCGGCCGGATAGTCCGCAGGCCGACCTACAAGGAGTTTGTCAAGGATGTTGAGTACCGCCTCCATAATGCTATTCACGGCGCTATCGCGGGAGACTTTTTGGCCTTGACTGCGGCAAACGGTATGATATCTTGGCGACTCTTTCTCTATAGTAAGCCAATTGCTGACGTATCACTCAAGATCCCATATTCTTCATTCACCATGCTCAACTTGATCATTTATGGTGGAAATGGCAACAGGAGGACCTAGGTCGGAGACTCAACCAGTATGAAGGAAGGCACATGTATAACTCGACTGAGGAGAATGCGACTATTGATGACAAACTCCTATATGGCGGGTTTGCTAAAGACATTCCGGTGTCTCAAGTCATGAACACGGAGAATGGGTTCCTTTGTTATCGATATTGAGATCGGCTGACGACGTGAGTTTGAGTGATAGAGGATCAAAAATTGATATAGGCAAGGGTTTCACGTGTCTCATTGACAAAATCGGATATGCCATTCAGTAGACCCGTAGTAGAGTAGCAGGTTGAGCATCGGACATCCAACCCCTGATATCAAAATGACGCCTACGCCCAGTCAGATACCTAATGCTAAATACGAGTTATCTGAGAGTCAACCATGGGAACTCATATCCGCATCAAATACCTGGGTAGGCTGGAGAAGGAAAGCCAAAGGCCAAGAAGAAAATTTCCGTTATGACTTGTCGGCGTGTTATTTCTTGGTTAATTTACAGGGGCTCCCACCTCCTCGGGTTCTGCCAAGACGCTATAATATGCCGCTAATCTACCTACATGTATAGTAGTGGGTAGGCGCCTGGCGCAATCATTTAATAGCGCGGGGTACTTTTCTAACGTCAGAAATTTTGCCAAGCGTGAAGCTCAGCTTTGCACTTTACATAGTATATTTTCACAACGTTGTCATTCTTCTATTACTATACGTTAAAGATGCCGGTGAGCCCATAATCGTCCCCTGTGTCTAAATGAAGATACTGACCAAAAATTTAGCTCGTCATAGTCACAGGCCTTCCTACGTCCGGCAAAACCACTCGAGCCAAGCAGCTACACAGCTACCTCTCAGAACGTATACAAGGATCGCCCAGCACGCCCTCTAAGTATCGTCTATACCTAATATCGGACCAGACACTATCTATCCATCGCTCCGTATACGATCTATCGGCGACACCGGCGCACACACGATCTGCTAATGCCTCCGAGAAGGATGCGCGAGCGAGCATATACGGCGCAGTGAAACGCGTGCTCAGCGACCGCGACATCGTCATCCTCGACGGATTAAACTACATCAAGGGCTGGCGGTACCAACTTTTCTGCGAAGCCAAGGCTGTGCGCACGCCTAGCTGCGTCCTGCGGATAGGATGTTCGAGAGACCAAGCGAAGGAAGTCAACGAGGAGAGGCTACAGCAGCGGCAGCGGCAGCAAGGCAGCGAACTTGACAAAGATGGCGCCGATGTCGCGAGCGAGGAAAAGAAGCAGGAGCCGGGACAAGAAGAGGATGGCGCGTACGAGCCGGAAAACTGGGAGAACCTCGTCTTCCGCTACGAAGAACCAAATGCTATGACCAGATGGGACAGCCCGCTTTTCACTCTAATATGGGAGGACGACGAAGCGCAGACGAAACAGGTCTTCGACAGCATGTGGGATACCATCGCGGGAGAGGCACGGAAGCCGGTGCGGCCTAACCAAGCTACCGTACAGAGGAGTAGAGACGCGGGCGGGGATTACTTGTACGTCCTCGACCGCGAAACGCAGGACATCGTCAAGAAGATATTAGATCAGCAAAGCGACGACGGCGGAGACGAGATCAAGATTCGGGGAGCAAGTGACAGCAACGGGGATGACCTGGTGGTAGATTTGCCAGCCGGTAAGAAAGTCGGTCTACCTCAACTACAGCGTTTGCGAAGAGCCTACATGGGCTTGCACAGGGGCGGCATTGGTCTCGAAAGCGTAGGGAATATGGGGCCAGAAAGGATACGAGAGACCTTTGTTGGCTATCTCAATGACGCCTTTGAAAAGGATGGCTGATACACCCAGATTCTGCCCGTGCAGCCCTAGAGCTCTGAAATTACGTCTCCTTTCTGTCATGATACCCCTAGTATTGGAAGATATATTATAGCATCTACTTAGGCATAAAAATTCGAAGAAGTTGATTGTCGAAACTGTGAGAGCCTATTTGGACGACCTATCGTTCCATTCCTAATATTCAACCAAAACTCGATATTTGAGGCTATCTAAATCCCTGTCGTCATAAATCTGGTGGTTGACCCCGCCGTTAGTACGCTAACGTGCGAAACGCAGCCTCAGTATTAACAGAAAAACGGAGGAGTTCATTCGAAGCGACCAAATACCTACATAGTAGGTGTGGGATGGTTACCTAATCAGCGGGGATATCAGCCAATTTTAAATTGTAGCAGGAAAAGTTAGATTTTTCCTTCCACAACATCAATATACCCT
>JAOWAP010000009.1:726301-740922 GCA_028565235.1 Hypoxylon lenormandii
GATGAAGACGGCGTGCGCGACGACGGCCAGGTGGCTCACTTTGAGGAGCCGCTTGTCGCTCGCCTTGGGGTTGATGTAATTCTTGTACACGTCGAACGACAGGATGGAGCTGACGGCGATCATGCTCGAGGAGACCGTGGACGTCAAGGCCATGAACAGCAGCACGAAGAAGGCGACGATGCCCTGGTCGCCGATCAGCGCCTTCACCGTGTACGGCATGACCAATCCTGAATTAACTTCGGCGGTCGTGAGGTTACCCGGGTACGACGGGAAGATGGGCGTGTTGTGGATGGCGCGGGCTGTCAGTCCGATGACGGTGCCCAGGCCCCAGGGGATGCCGAAGATGGCGATAGCCGCGAGGTTATACCCAGGCACGGTTGCGCTGACTTCAGACGCGAAGGATTTCTGCCAGAACGCGGTGTCCATCACGACAAGCGCCAGGTTTCCGAACTTTAGGATCAGACCCCAGATAATAGCATCCTTGGACTTCATGGTAAGCAGAGAGCCTTCGAAATTTCCCGGGATGTAGTTGTCAGCAGCCGTCGCCATCACCTTGTCGTAGAGGCCCCCGAGCCCGCCCACGGCTTCGTGGGTTAGGATAGTAAGAGTAAAATAGATGATGAGGACCAGAGCAATCGTAGTGTGCAGATAATCGGTTAGAAAGGTGGCTTTGAGACCTCCAACCGCCGTGTATAGGACGACTACAGGACGACCGGTTAGCCTCTATGTCGAAATATAGTATATGACCATCGCGATAGGTAGTAAAACTCACCACCAAGGGGTATCAGAACAGTGGCCGCTACGAAATGCATTCCCGAGATGCCAAAGATGAGCTGCGAGCCCGTCAGGATCATGGAAGCGCACCCAAACACGTTATTCGTCAAGTTGAGCATGATGAAGACGACGTGGCCGATCTTCCCGTAGCGCATCTTGATGATCTCGAGCGATGTGTGCGCGTACGGGACTCGGATCTTAGCCAGCACCCCAAGAGCCGCCATGAGACATATTTGAAAACAGAGGCCCGATGCCCACCACTATCGACCACGTTATTAGCACACGCCTAGGCACCTACGCGACTTCTTCCCCCTTTCCCAGCCCCAAACGACTTCGCATAACAGAGGCATCTATCAACTTACAAAAGGGACCGCCAACCCAAAGCGGTATGTGCTATAACAACAGGAGTCAGCAATTGCTTGCCTAGGAAGAGGATGGGCTCATTCAATGCATGTCCCGGGAGTGATTACTCCCAAGCGAGCAGAAATGATACTAGAAAAGGGGGAAAAAAACAACTCTGGGTGCCACGAACAATGCTGAGCAAAATACCGTCTCATTTATCCACATCCAACTCGAAAATACGGCAGATGCCGTGAGTCCTATCCCAACAGACCGATTCGCGACCATGAACATCTCAGACGTTCCCGAATCCTCGGATAGATACGCTTTCTGGATCTTGATGGCGACCAGGATTACGGCGCAGAAGGCGATGCCGAGCCCGATGAGCAGCCCGTAGCCCGTCTCCTGCGACACGAGGGTCACCCCGTGCACGCCCAGCACGAGGTTCGACATTGCGTGCGAACTGAAAATCTCTGTGTCTCGGGACCTAAGGACTGTCCACCTAAGGATTGCCTCGCACTGCCGGTGGAACCTAGGTAGGTAAAAGGCTTAAGCTCTAAGTAGATAATTCCTTCCGTCGTCGTCGTCGGTATGGGCCAAGCAAGGAAAGGGGTCTTCGGCAAAGAATCTCAGAAAGCAAGCGGGCCGTACGGATTCTTATCAAGCCCTCTCTCTCTACCTACCGGGGGGTCATTCAATCTTTCTTCGCCTCCCTCCCGGAGCAGCTCAGGGAAGAGAGAACGCTTGCGGTGGAGTTGGCAGCGCCATCGCGCGTATCACGCCGTGGGGGGGAGGAATTACGTTATGTTGCGATAATGCAGGGCCCCCGCGATCAGCGGGCGATTGGCTGGTCGTACGTGTGCGAGAGGTTTGAAAATCTGCGAGATGAGCATAGGTAAGGGTCTGATTGCGTGCGAGCTGCACAACATGACGGAACCCCTGACCGGCATGTCGATACCACGCGAGCCAGCAGCCGGCCGTCTAATTCGGTACACTAGAGCATATGTGGGTGTAATTTGGTATTGGTCCAGGATATAAAAGTCTAGGAATGGAAAATAATTTTTTATGTTCAGTCTTCGAGTACGATGAGATAACTGCTTCATGTAATCACCGACTAGGAAGATGGTGTGCAAAGGGCTAGCTTTATGAAGGAGATGGAATGTGAGCAACTAGCCCAGTTACATTTTTATCCCCTCAGCTTAGAGCTACGCTCAATTCCTTAGATCTAAACTTGGATCTCGAAATGTCTCCTTGAAAGTGGATAGGTGGCAGACGATGATTCCACTACAGCTGCGCTAGGAAGTCCATAGGACCGATGATAGGAACACGCGAGGAAGCCTTTTACGGGAGGGGCATACGTTGGATCGAGGAATGCTGCATTGGAAGCAAGCTTAGCATCTGGACTCGAACAAGTTGTAAGACTATTCCGGACGAAGGATATTGAAGACGATTGTATCCTTCGCCTATTCGTTCGTCCATTCACAAATCGAAGCTAGAAATTCCCTAGTCAAGGGCATAGCGACGCATCATGATGACCAACTCTCTTTTCGTAAGTGCTCCTTTTGTCTGCGCTTCCAGTTACACTTTTATCGTTTAGCTTCCAGAGACGATCTTCTCCAACTCATCAGGGTCCTTGATAGCATCGGTCAAGTTGATAGAACCATCCTTGGTAATAAGCAGGTTATCCTCGATTCTACGTTCGTCCATATTAGTATCTCGCTCGTGGAGTCAGCCCATAAGAGAGCGTGTGTAAAAGTTAACTTACCTTACACCACCCACGTCCCAGTATTTATCCAGAACCTTCTCATCGATGTATTTTGAATGCTTCGGGTCCTCGAGGTAAGGCTTAATGATGAACTCGCAAAAGTAAATCTAGCCATTGAGTTAGTCATTTTTGGGAGTCTTTATGCCGACAGGAAATCACTTACACCAGGTTCGACGGTAATAACGCTTCCAGCAGGCAGATTCATCCGGACCCTTAAATACCTAAAGATTGGGTCCGGGTCCGAGTAGTTGGGGTGGCCGCCGGTATCGTGCGTGTCCAACCCAAGATAATGACCCAGACCGTGTGGCAAGAAAGCAACGCTGGTTCTAGCATCGAGTATCTCCTTTCTGTCACCCTTGAGGACGCCCAGGGATAATAGGCCGTCTATAGCGATCTTGTGCGCTAATAGATGTACCTCGTCCCAGTCCACGCCCTCCTTCAACATAGCTATGCAGTCTGTTTGCATTTGTAGAACGATCTCGTAGATGGCTCGAGATTCCTCGGTGAACCTGCCGGATATAGGGAAAGTTCTCGTCTGGGGTACCGTTAGTATCTATGCACAATCTCCGCTCTAGCATTCTACAAATCCAATACAAACTTACAATATCGGCAGCATAGCAGCTCCATTCCGCACCCGCATCTAGAAGTAGTAGATCCTTTCCTACCAGGTCCTTGTTGTTATGCACATAATGTAGGGTAGCAGCTGCTCGTCCACTGGCCACTATGCTTGGATATGCCTGCTTCTTGGCTCCCTGGCTGATGCTCGTGCCTACGAATACACCTTCGAGTTCGTATTCGTTTTTAGCATTTTTCACCTTCTCAAGAACGGCCTTGTGAGCGACACCGCTGATCTCGTTGGCCTTCTTGATGAGAGCGATCTCGTACTCGTCCTTCAGAACTCGGCACTCGTCGACTGCTTCACCTAGAACGGTGAAGTCTTTGTTGGTAAACTCGAGAAACGTCACGGCATCCGAGACGCGGTCGGCGATAGCAAAGACGGTAGCGTTGGGTGCGCTTCCGAGTCTGGCTAACGTCGGGTTGAGCTCGGTAGAAGGAAGGACGGCGTCGACATCGTACTTGGCCAGGGCTTCCTCTGGGGAAAGCGGCAGGCCAGACCAGATCACGGAGTCGGCATCTATGGGAGGAATGAAAAGAGTCGAATGCGCGGTTGCGATGTCGTAGATGAGGAAGCAGTCGGGAGCATCAACACCAGTTAGGTACATGAAAGCCCTCCGTTGTCTGCGCAATTGTCGCAGTCAGCATCAGAAAACCTCCCACCCAATCCACACGCAAAGATCTTGTTCCGGCGCTTGCTCCGACGTCCAAGATAAGCTTACCGGAAAGGAATGGGCTCATCGCTATCCTCCAACAGCTTATCCGCGCGTCCTTCGAGGTATAACACGCCAGTCGCATCGGGGATCTTGGAGTGTATGTATTCGACTACACGCTTCGTATGCGCCTTGGCCGGGTACTTTCCCGCCAGAATCTTCTCCACGTCGATGTTGGCCTTAGACATGGTGGGCAGCGCTGACGTCGTTATTCGTCTTCGTCTCGCTGGAAATAGTATGGCGCTACAATAAGGTGGGATGATTTCGCGATATGAATGCGGGGTAGCTCTTGTGTTCGAGTAGAGCTTCAGGTAGACACGTGCTAGGGTGTTCCTCCCGGAAATTGCATGTGAATTAAGCCGTGATTGAATCGAACGAGGTGGCAGTAGCTCTATTGAACTTGCGAGAAACGTCAATGGCATAGGGAGAAGTATGATAATGACAAACGATGATGTGGTTACGGGTTGGATATAAGAAAGGAGGGCGATACGGGTTGCTACGGTTGAAGCTTGGTATTGACAAATCATATCCCTGATAAGAATAAGGAACAAGCTGCCTTCCCCTTACGGTTAAACGGCTTTAATACAAGAGTGCGGGGTTACGTATCCGTCACTTCAAGGTCCTCTATCACAGGTACCTGGTAGTATTGGGCTATACATGGACGCTAAGTTCAGAATAACTTCATTTTTACCTAAAAGGAAGCACTATATCATCACGTATACCTTCTTGACAATTGGGTATAGAGAACCATTTCAGCTTCGCATTTACCACTAATATCGCAAGCTACAGAAGTCAAATTCCAGTACAGCTGTTTAGGTTTCGAATATATCAGTAGATCAACAAGTGAGATTCGGGTATCATGTATAAATGAGTCTGCCTACTACCTAGGTATATGCTTTCCTTGCTGAACAATGCGCTCTGATATATGCTTCAAACAAAACATGACTACCGCCCATAGAATGCAAGCCCCTTGAAACAACACGTTCGTATGCGCTAAGAGAATAATTTTGAAACCTGGTGGCTTACAATCATTGTCTCCGGTTCCGCCCCCCTTTACTCTCCATTGTCTTCCACATAATTACGATACATCTTTTCTCGCTACTCCAGTCATCTTCTTCTACTCTCTAGAGTCGGATCCACGGGTATAACTTCCAATCGAGACCCGAACTGGACGTCGTCCTAATGTTCCCAACTGGAACATCCTGTTCAAACCTGCCCCCAAAATATGAATGTTGGTACTGCGAGGCCGTTTTGGAGCAATCATGCAGATCCGAAATTGGCCCTCCCTTTCGGTGCCGCTTTCAAGGTCGGTATCGTGAGGTTCTCGCCGGGAGCTAGGCGGTGGTTTTGCTTCAATGTCTCCCAATGACGCCTAAGCGTCTCCTCTCCGATCACCAGCTCGAACCCGGTCAGGAAGCAGAAGCTGATTTCCAGCCTTGCTAGCTCAATCTCGCTCACACCACCGACCCGCGCAATTTTGGCATGCGGGTAGCTCAGATCCTCGAGCGCCTTCATGGCTACTCTCAGACCGGCTAGCAGGAGGCGGTGGCAGTTCCTCCTCGTGACGGGAATGGCCCGTTCTTCGACAGCCAGTCGGAAGATGTAAAACGACGTGGCCAGGTAGACTGCGGTAGACATTGGGCAAAATCGGTGTATCCGTAAGAGGTAGTCTTCAATGCTAATGGGTGGAGGTTGTTTGCTGAAGAACTTCCGCGTGATAGCGCTGTGCTGGAGATTGATTGGCTGCGAGTCTGCGCCGATAACTATATACGGTTCGGGTGTATTCTTCGGCGGCGAGGGCGTTGGCGTTTGTCGAAGGTGAACACCATCGATGGGCTGACTAGCCGTTGCCTGAACAGCTGCCTGAGCTCCTGCCTGAGCCTGAGCCTCGGCCTGTTCTCGCAGTCGAGCTAAATTCTTTTCGGAATGGGTTCGCACAATTTCCGCCTTCTCTCGCTGCATACCGCGCATGTTAGGGATAGTCGGGCTTGTAGGAGGAGGTGTTGGAGGTATGTCGCCTGTTACGCGGACGAGCGATTCGATACCGGCACCAAGCAGCTTCAAGGCGGCGATCGGGGTGAGCTTGAAGAGGTCATGCGAGGACGGGCTCGGGGCAGCATGGAGCGGAGGCGGTGTTCGGGCTTGCCATAGCAGCTTCGGGTCTGCCGAAGGAATAGGGGGTGGAGGAGGTGATGTTGGCGTCGTACTATCGCTACCCTTCTCCTGGTCCGTTTGCGACGTCTGAGCGTCAGGCTGACTGTCGTCGTCTGCCATTTAATCGATATTCTTCTTCCTCCTCGGTTCCTCCACGACGACAGGAGGTTTAGCCAGGATTCTACTTGGTATTGAATGGGTCCACAACAGAGCTTTCTCGCACAATACGGTCCTGGTATAAATATTTCGACTGAACCGGCGTTGTTCTCAGACACAAAACAAAGGCTCTGTTTGCCAACACTGACTCGATGTTATCACAGGCGAGGAAGCTTCGTAGTATACAGCTTCGATTTCGGGCTCTCGTCTAAGCTCATGGTCTCATGCAAAACAAAGATTTCGACCGTCTCCAGTGGGTTGCTAGCAATTTTCAAATTGGGTAGCAGTAGTCTGTCAACCCACCAGTAGCTATGTATTATCTAGCAGCTAGTACGATGGCAAGCTACTCAACAGATCTATGAGATCTGCTTAGATAAGGACAATGGAACCATGTTGGTGATAAGTAGCCGGAAGATCGCTGCAGTCGTTGTCGCCACTCATCAGGACGAGAACTCGGGTGACGGGTATGGCCGAGTCTGGAGCTAGTATAGTATGTAATTTAAGCCGCGTGATGGGTGTACTGGACACAATAAGACGGTCGAGGCCACGCCAGATGAGCAAATGGAGAAAAATCAGAATTAGGACAAAGAGAGCACCCAAGGTTAAAGATGGGACTCGAGAGTAACCCAGGAGGGACTCCCAAGAGCTGGAGGGACCTCGGAGAAGTAGCAAACCGAATTTTTTTATGACTCGAGCCTTTTCCTTCACCCGCGACCTTCCAATGTATTCATTTGCGCCGTACCGGGCTCGCTGCAATGGTGGGCTGGTGGGTTGGTGGGCTGGCTGGCTGCAGACGTATGTACTAGGCTGTATGTATAGCCCCCTGGGCGCGCTAAAGAATTCTAGCCTCGGGGCGAAATGGCAATATACGGGGATACAATCGGCCCTGTCTGGCTGTATGCTTCTGGTACTTTGCACTAAGAGAATAAGAGAACACCTAAACAAAGGAAGATGATATCGCGGGCTCTAGGACTCCCAACTTGCTTGCAGCTTGCAGCTTGTATCAATAATCGAAACCGGGACTGGGGTCGAATTCGTTGGACTTCGGTTCTTTTAACGTCTTCGGCTCGAACCAGGACTCGAACTTGAATCGACCTCGAGCCCCATTCCCAATGTGGGGTTTTTACTTGTGTCTTAAGGGTCCTGGAGCACTTGCAGCTTTTATAGCTGCACAGGGGGCTTGGTGGGGGGGAATCTCGTGCAGGTTCAAAGAACCCGTGACCCTATTAAATATCCCCGAATAGGATCGCACCCCTCCTACCTACTGCTCCCTAGCTCTTAGATTCTCGAGTCCCCCAAGGACAAGAGGCGTTTGCGCCGTAATAATTGGGTGAAAAGATGCGGAATAGATTCCTAGGTACAATTCACCAATAAGTCGAAAGAAATCCCAGATAGGAAAAGCACCCGTGTCAAGGTATAAGTGGTCTAGCTGTCAGTTCTTATCTCGCCTATACACCATACCAAACAATAATTCAGGTACAGCACGAAACCATCTCCATTTAGTCGACAGATCTTCGTGGCGACTTCATTTGTCCGGCAGACACAGCATGAGCTATTAAAAAGGAGCCAATAGCTATAGCTTAGGGAGTATTCGCTTCCTACACTTGCTGCATCAAGACATCCCAAAATGTTAACTGATGCCGACATAGAACTAATAAGCTAAGCTCTCTTTGTTCTCCTCTCATCAAACTGGTGCCTAGGCGAATGCGGCTTGCTCGCCTTCTCCAATTGCCAATGCGGAGGAGTAAGAGGCAAATAGGATGAGGGGAAAAGCCACGACCCGACATAACATGGACCGCTTCCGGAAAGATACTGAGGGAGGATAGCAAAAGGTTTTGCGTGGCAGGGTAACATTCGGTACACCATATACCATCCTCAAAGTCACGAAGAGATAGTAGGATGGAGGGTTTGAACAATTGGTTTCTGTCAAGATGCGAAAACCTAGAACTAGGTGTGAATACTGTCGCTTGTATCGCTTGTACTGCTTGCATACCTGCCCACGGCTCTATATGCTATATTTATTAGGACCGGCAGTCTCCGGGCCAGATCTGCCTAGCCTTACCTACAGGTGCCTGGTAGGTCGATTCGATTGATTGCATCCGTCCGATCTCAATTCGTAGTGTTCTTGGCCCCTTTGTTGGTTGGACAAGTGAAAGGATGATGGCCAGCATCGACCTGACATCTGGACAGGTAAATCTTCTATATAATTCGGCAGAAAAGTTGAGCATCACGTTGGCTAAGTCGTCGTAAGCAAATAATTTTGCAAATATTCTTCAGCTGGTACAAGTACCTACCTACTTCGTAGCCTTTCATCTTATTAGAGGCCAATTTTATCCCACGATCGCCGATCCCCGAATACCACCACACGGCCATACTGATCAATATGCCAATTCTTATAATCATCGACGCTATATCTACATATATATGTACCGGCTCTATATGCAGGTTTTTATACAATCTGTTATACAAGTGAAGGATAACCATACCATACTCGCCACACATCTTAAGCAATTACCTTCAGCTATCCTTATGAGAAAAGAGCAACAAGAGTCCTCGTTTCCCATCCGATTTGGTGTCCATCTCTTTGCTTGGCATTACCCCAGATATACCAGCGATCGACAATCTCGTCAACGCGAACCCCACGAAATACCGTATGCATCCTGCAGGACCTAACCTATGAGAGACGGGCAGCTCGCCTTTCCCAGGTCAGACATGCCTGCCTAGCATGTCCTGGGTCTCACACTATCGGGCCTGCGCTGCGCATAGCCTCGAGGGGGGGAGCTAAAAGGGGACAAGCAACGGGCGGGCTATCACGAGGAGGCTGCAACAAATGGGAAAGTCATGAGCCTATTCGGTCTCATCTTACTCGTGTGGAGTTCGCGTAGCGGACGTAAGGGACGCTCATACGAACCCCTTCCCACCTGCTACTAGTATTGGGGGTATTGGTAGCGTCTGGTAGCGCGCAAGAAGCAATTGCCTTGGCACCACGCTTGAACTCCACTGCAGATGAAAGCCGCAGGCTGCAAAAGAGGCAGGAGGACGAGGACCCTTCGCGCATGGCATGGCTCGGAACGACACGAAAGATTGCCGCGTGTGTAAGCATGCCCGGCCCACCCGCGACTATGTATGTACTGCAGATAGTTACCTGGGTTACCTAATTTTAGGCTCATATGACCCGAAGAACTGTGCCTTAATGCTCTCTCGTGCATCTGTCACTTACGAGTGTGCTAAGAACCCTATCCTATCCCCACGGGGAAGAATGCGTGAGTCGACCCATTGTGGAGCACGTACGGTACGAACCCAACTTCTAATAAACTCGTCTTGCATTGCTCCACAACACGAGCAGACTCCAACTGACAAGCCTCGGAAAAGAGAACCGAGCCGATGACTCATTTCTGGCTAGCACAATATCTGGTCACGAGCTACCGAAAAAACGAAGCTAGGCACAAGTAGAAGGATTAGAAAGGAGGCTTGTGTAAGGGGGGAGACGTTGACAATCTAGTGGATATTGAGATTCAGTTCCAAGGTTGCGAACGATCTCATAAGAGTAATAATACTTCAGGGGCAGCGTGACACTACTGGCGAAAATCAATGTACACAAGTAGATGATTCAAACCACAAGCCCCGGGGCGGGTATCCAGATGCTCCCTCGGAGCGAATCATATATGACCATAACAAGTTAGCCCGAATAGAAAGTTTAATTAATGTACGTAGGTATCATCGAATTATTTAATGTAAAAGGGGGGTATCACAGCCAGTATCTCCTATTTCCCTTCGACTCCTAGGATGTTTCCCCGGGCCGCACGCTCTGGGGATTGTGGAAAAGGTCACTGGGATCCCACTTCGACTTGATCTCGCCCAGCGTCTTCAGGTTCGGGCCCCAGTACGACGCTTGCGCGTCCACCAGACTCGGGTCGACGTAGCCGGGATACGTCGTCAGAATCTGGAGAGTGTTGCTTTGGATGGTCGTTATCACACCGTCTATAAAGTCCTTGGTCGCCTGGTTCAGAGTAGGAATGCCGATACCATATCCTTGAACGAACATGACCTTGTCTCGGTGCGAATACGCAGTGGCATTCATCGGGATGTCGCTTACGGCGCCCCCGCTGGCATCGAATATCACGAACCAGAGGAGCGAGCCGCGGTCTACGTCGTCGATGTACTTCATAAGATCGGTGGCCGTGTTTGTTGAGAGCGCTTCGTCGGGGCGTAGCGCCAAACTCTTGGCCGTAAAGGCACTGCTTAGGTCCGAAAGGTACAGGGCGGCGTCCTCGGCTTGTTGAGCGACAACACCCAACCAGTCGTCGATGACTAAGGAGACATTCCCGACAGGAATCTTGTCAGGAATACCAGAAGCTTTCCAGTCGTCTTCGGATCCGTAGAACGTCCCGGTGATAGCCACGCCCAGCTCGTACATAACAAACTCGGTACCAAACCGCCGGTCGAGATTCGGGTCCGTGATGAGATTTTGCCATTGCAGGAAGACGGGGACTAGGTCCTCGAACTTGGAGAAGGACAGCGCGAACGAGTATTGCACGACATCACCGGGTTCCGGATGCGTCTTGACAACGAACTCGGTGATGACGCCAAAGCCTGCGCCTGAACCTTTCAACGCCTAGCATACGAATATAAGTGTTAAGTTGAAGAAGGGCATTTCGGAGAGCTTACGAAGAAGAGATCGCTGTTCTCGGTCTCGCTGGCGCGCTTGATAGAACCATCCGCAGTTACCACTTCGACTTCGATAACGTGATCCAGACAAGATCCCCACATGCGTGACGAAGGCCCAAGTCCACCCTGGCGGCCGTAAAGTCAGCAGTTGTTTGCTACACGCAAGAACGGTTACACTTACAATGGTTGCGTGGCCGCCGATTCCGACTCCAGGACAAGTTCCGTGCGCGATGGCTCGTTTCCCGTTGTCGTGAAGTCTTTCTGTGACGTCAGACAGCTTCGTACCTCCGCCGATCGTAGCCTGCCACGTGTTGGTGTCCATGGAGAAATCTTGAAGATTCACCAAGTCGATGACAAGTTCGCCGTCTTGCCCACCCAAGCCTATAAGGTTGCAAGTTAGCCCTGTCCTCTCCATCATCATCTAACTCCTGTTGCGGTATTTGCGCACATACCATAGTTTCTAGTGGGACGTTAGCGACCTGAAAACACACCAGATAGGGAGGAAAGAAGCTGTGAACGATGCGCTTACGCATAAGAATGACCGCCGGACTTCGGTTGGACTTTGACGCTATTCGCCACTGCGCACTTTACGATATCCGATACATCCTGAGCAGTTTCCGGCCTCGTCACCGCGATGGGCTCAACTGAAATGTCGAGATTGTATCGGTTAACCCACGAAATCTGGTAAAGCGGATTGTCAGGATACGCGACGCAGTTGTCGCGGCCGTTGCAGACGGCATTCAGACAGTCGGATAACGGGGTGCTTGGCGTTTGCCCCATAATGATACCTTAAGGGTAGGTCAGGTAAATTAGATGCCTTTTTAGGAAGCGGATTGGGAGATTTACGCCAAAGCCTGAAGGTAGAAGACGTGAAGAATAAACCGTCTTTAAAAGGAAAGCTCCTAATAGGAGATTTGTCGTACGAGCCTTCGTCACTCCTAACTCCTGAAAGTAAGGTGAGTTCGTCAGTTTTCTGAGAAGTCGCAAACAGGTCCTTTTTAATTGTTTACCTACTTAACATACGTATGTTATTTTTTCCTGGCGATAGCATGACATCGTTTCCAAGATTGTCACCTACCCCCAGCTGCTACTTACCCAATAGGAGCTGAAGGGAACCCATTGACCGGGGGTCACGCCCCCCTAGCCAAGTGTATGCGCGTTAATTACCGATCCACAGGCACGCCTCTGTACCGCCCAGGCTAACAGGCTGACAGGGTGCCTGAATATGTAAGACGAGCTTAATGAGAGATTCGCTGTCGGGTTTGTCGGTCTCGAAAAGTTCCTTGATTCCGTCGCAGCCAATAAGACGGTCGTGTCATGGAGGCCGCCACTCTTTAACACCGGATGAGAGACAGAGTAAGATGGCAAGGAGCCTAGCGCTATGCGGCTTCCGAAGCCATGACGACGGCCTGAGCGGAATTCAGGCTTATGACCTACGCCACGTAGGGAAGTTGGCTGGCTGGCCTGGTACCTAAGGTAGGGTAGGTAGACATTGTAAGGTTCCGAAGGATTGCTATTAGTTTGGTAGGTAGTATACGTTGTAGACGCTATAGACATATAGACATGTAGGTATCCCATTAGATCGTGCTACGTATGACTTAGCAAGAGCCCGGCTCTCGACGCGTGGTGCCATATGGACCAATTGAGGACTCTGGGGATGGGTTCATAGTTTGTGATTCGCGATGCAGCCGGATGACCTCACCGAAGGTAACGTTCACCTTTCCGGGATGCGAAGTAGGGTCGAATGCAACTTTATATGCCGGCCTGTGTTATCGCATGTTGGAGTTAAATAGTATAAATATTGCTCACCCTCTTCTTTCTTGTCCGTGCTCTTGTCTTCGTACAGAGAGCAACGGAGGCGCCACAGTGCATCTTACATCAAAACAAAACAGAAACATGGTTAAGATCGAGTTTGCTGATGCCACGGGCCGATGCGGCGCAGCTAGGTAGTTATCGGCAAACCGCATCTGATACCAGGTAATCGGATATGACTAAAGGCGATAGCATCTTAAATGATGTATCGGACGTTGCAAGAGCCGCACTCTTATCAGACACACAACCTTATGTCTCAGAACTTCGCCGTCTTTTTAAGACACTACGACACCACTAGCTATTACCTACCTAGGTAATAGCTAGCGGTGTCTAGGTAGGTAACAACTACTCATCCCTTTGGTAACCGACTTAGATAATTCATATCTATAATTGACCATGCCGCATCCCGATAAAGGTTTATTATTAGATAACTCTTTTGTGACGTAGGTAGATGCCGATAATAAGCGCGCCCCCGAATTTCCAACACCATAAGCCACGGTTACTATCATGCATACATGCACAGGTCCACTACAGTGAAGCAGGGATCATAAGAGATATAAGATCTAGGTACAGTACGTTTAGGTAATAAGTACCTAGAAGGTATATTAGAACTTTCAGCGCATGTCTCAGTCTTTGAACGTCCAGTTCGCCAAGATACATAGGTATGCAACACTACAGATCGCAACTCATAGCCATATGTACATCAAATTGTTCCACAGGAAGGAGTTTCAAAGCCTTAGAGGCCAGGGTTAAAATATGACTTACACTGCCTAAAACCTCTTAGCTAATAACTAAGGGAATCCGTGGGAAACACAACTGGAGATCTAGCCACATATAAAAGTCACGACCCAAGTGTACCGACATGTAGGTAGATAATTCAAGGATGCATTTTCGACGACGCTATAAACGTCTCTGTTTCCACTCTCGCATGATTGCATATGCCCGATGAGCTAGACAATGTGGATACTATTTGATTTTAGGGAAGCTCATAACTACCTTACCTTATTTAAGAGGTATGGTACCTTATATTTAGCATTCCAACGATCTTGCACACTCTAAACACTTTAAACATTTTAGCTGTACGTGCCTCTCTTTCATTCCCAACTTAACTTCTTACATTCCGAGGAGAGCAATCGATTTGGGAAACGCCGTGATACCACGACTTGACCAGAACTCTTTCCTATATTCTGCAAATTCGAGTTGGCGTTAGAGTCGTTCGTATGTTGTCGATTCCCCAACATGAAGTTACGTCTTATTTGATATTGATAAGTTGTTCACTATCATATACAGGGTTTCATTCGGTGCAATAGGCCTATATAAGTCAGAGAATCATTCGAAGTTTTTCAGGTGCTCATTATACCCACCGGATTTTATTCGTCATCGTCCACTCTCTTCTTGACACGAATAAGACAAAGACGGATAACGGCAGAGCGTGTGTAACTTTGTCGATACCTGTCTGCAGCGGCCCTTCTAATCAAATCATTCTTCCCCGCAGCCCTAATAGATCACACCTCCCCCCTATCTCCAACAATGCTCAGGCTACGACAACTCGGAAAGCACCGTACCGTACCGCAACCGCACCACACCTTACTATCATCGCATACGAGCTTCTAGACTCCAGATCG
>JAOWAP010000009.1:741022-763575 GCA_028565235.1 Hypoxylon lenormandii
GGATATTTAAAAGTCCGTATTTTATATGGGAAAGGGCGGCAAGCAAGGGGGTGGAACGCGTAACGGACCTGTGCAATTTGGCAGCATCGAGGAAGCACGTAAAAGACAATCCTGAATACCCCGCTACCGCTCGCCAAAGTTATATTTCACACCTAGCACTTCGACACCACGTCTACACGGTCAACCAACACACTTCCGGCAATGGCTCAGGCTTCATGGGCCCAACAGCAAACCAACCGCTTCTTTGGCAGCCGCAAGTCGCCATCGCAGATGCAATGTGACGAAATTGCGCGATCCCTTTCCAAGGCGTCGACCGTGAATCCTGTAGACAGCCCAGGGTCAATGAGTTATACTGTAATCTGCAATAGGTGTCCTGGGCCACAGCAAGATCTTGTCATATCTTTCAGAGAGCCGGGGGCCATGCTTAACGAGGACATGATAAAGCTGGCCAAGTTCATTCACGGCGAACTCGTACCGGAATCAACCTATCACGGGAACGTGGAGGGGGCAGAACCACCATTATGTATCTACTCCATGCCCTACCTACGAGGCTCATCCTACATTGAAGTTCTGGCTTGTGAAGTTGAAATGAACCCCGACGAAGAAGCCAAGCATCTAGTCTTCGCCAGACATTTAGCTCGGTAAGCTCCATGAAGCTGAAACATTCAAAGGCCATCTTGCTCACCTCCCCCAAGGTATTTTGCCCGGTGCTGGTCTAGCCCGCAGCTGGTTGACCAGCAAGCTCAAGGAGAGCAGCAAGAAGGAATCCGCAAAAGGCTCGCTTGTCTTATGGAAGAATCATCGCCATCTACGCTGCCCAAATCGATGTTGACCAAGCTCATCGACGAGCTTCCCTCGATCTTTAGTCAAGACTACCCCCAAGTCCTCACCCATAATGACTTCTCAGTAACGAACATCCTAGTTGACGATAAGAATTTCAAAATTACTGGAATCGTCGATTGGTCTTTGGCGACGATAATGCCCTTCGGGTTGGACTTGGACATCCTCTTCTTAACCACGGGGTTTATGACCCTTGACGGCTGGCATGACTATTCATGTAAGCCGCTACTGCAAGCTACCTTCTGGGAGGAGTTCTGGAATGTCTCTGAGATCGAGGGAGAGGAACATCGGACCAAGACAAGGAGTCTAGCTGAAGCTGCGGGCCAGATTGGCGCAATTCTGAGATTGTTATTCCAGCGTAACGATGACGGGTCGCCATCTGAGGAGGTCTTGTTGTTAGACAGTAGGATAAAACAGCTGAGAGCATGGTTTGGTATAAGGTAAGCAGTAAATGAAGCTACGAAGACTATAAGAAGACCGGAAGTAAGGTTACTTGATTGGGCTTTTTATCACAATTGAGCTTTTATCACAATGGCGCTCGTCGCCGTGGGCACAACAGCGGCGAGGCACTGTACCCCTATTTAGAATGTCTGGCCCTTAGTCCAGCACGATCCTTCCGTGGTATATACCAAATCATAGCAGTGCGGCCGTCGAAGCCCTCTACTCACGACGACTAGATATAAATCCGAGAAATTGTTGAACGGTTCCGCTTTTCGGCGTCGCTTGATCTAAGTAATATCCCGTCTAGGGCTACTTCAGTCTCAGGGGTGGAAGCAGAACGCTTACCCTTATCAGGGGCACGGAGTGCAAGACTTAGCCAAGTACACTCAACACTCCTGGGTTCATGGATCAAAACAAGCCTAGAACTCTTTGGCTACCTACCTGTACTTGCCTGCCTACCCCTATCTACCCGTTTTACCCTCTCGATGTAATGGGTTCTCCGGATACTGTTGGTTATATATGGAATAACTCTCGTTCCACGTAGACCAACTGCCACCAAAGTGATTTCCGCTAACGATGCACTTGTCGATGATGTTCTGCAGGGCCTCCGAGCAATGCTGTAGGACTATGCCGAAGCCGACTTTCGAGAAGGTGAGAACCCTACCTCCGTGTGTCCAACTTCCTGTGGTTGCGTTCAAAGGTAATCTTCCACCTGTAAAGTTGTAGATGTGATCTGAATCCCGGAAGTTAGAAAGTTTCATACAAGTATTGGACATTTAGGGATCATTGTTTATGGCTGTTTAGGTCTCCGCCCTAGATGGACTACCATCGGGTCTTAGTTGGGTCGAGTTACAGTCTGCAGCAAACGCGTAGCGGACATGCAGTAAGCATACCTAAGGTAGGTAGTGGACGAAAGAGCTTGAAGAACATTTCTAGAGGATGAAGGAACAAGAGGAACCCGCGACAAGTCCTGGGATGGTAGGAAAGAAGTATCGCCAGATATGCTTAGAAACTCGAATAGCACGAATAGTAGTTTCCCCTATTCAATATTTTAAATCCCCAAAGAGGCTTGCCGCAGGCTGCCTCAGCTTTTGCCCAACGGGGTAACGCATACAGCTTCAATGACACATCCATCTTAACAAATTAGGAGGTAGGTATCCACCACCACCGCCACCACTACTTCAAGTATTCCTGGCTTTGACTCAGCATCCTCATAATTCCTCTGTCAACATTCTGTAGGCCTTTTGCCACTTCTAATGTTGGCTTATGGAATATCTTGCTGTTAGATGGCGATGCGCCGTTATCGAGCAGCAGATTGACGAACGGGTCGTCGTTCTTCATCACGCCGAGCCCGAGGGCGTCACCCATGTGGCCGAGAGAGCGCCGCGCCACGGATGGATTTTTGCTAATAAATAGAGCATAGACTTGGGGTCCGGCGTCGATGGCATGCAGAAGAACAGAGTCAGGAAAATGAGATGCGAAGCTCAGGGGAAAACTGGATAAGAAATTCGGCCATTGGCGAATTCTTCTCCTTATTGGCTTCGATGAAGACGCCCTGGAGGAATTCTGCGCTTTCCAGCAGAACCTGTGCTTGGAGTTGCCTGGCTAGATCCAGGTTGCCGTCTGAACAAGCCCAGAGGAATTGTCTACAACAATCTGCCATGGTTATTACACGCCTGTGTGATGTGTGACCTTTTAGTGAGACGAAGCTAGAAACGAACCGAAAGGGGTAGGCCAACCCGGAATTGAAATAGACAAGAACAAACAAGAGGGGATCGAGGCTAGGGGCTGCCTAGGTATTTTGGCCATGTAAGTGCGGTAGGGTAGGGTGGTATTGAGCGGCGCTCATGTCGCGCGATTGTTCGTAATCGTGGTTATACGTTGGTGAAAGCAGAAGTATCAAAACCGCAAAGAAATTCAACAAACAAGCTAGGCACGTGGGCTTTGGCGGCGTAACATGATCCTTTTATACCCATTGCCAACCTTAGGGGGTACCTGGCCTGAATAGATAAATCCTGGAATCGCTCTTAGCGGTGCCGAGGACGGTGAATTCTAGCTGGTGTTCGTACTCGAGATCGATCACTCGTTGTTGGTCGTCTAGGTCCAGCAATAATGGAAATATTGGCCTTCCGTTCTGTATGCTTCGACCGCATCGGCTGCGTGGCGGGGGCAAGGTCAGAAGGGGCCCCAAGCCGCACCACTCTACACCGTATAACAAATCATAGAAGCCTAGGAAACCTAGGTAGACATAGGTACTCCGGTGATCTTGTGATTAAGCCATTCAGATTACTCGGTAAGCTCATTCTTGCTTATGATCCAGGGGCTCCAAACGCTGAGAAGCCCCCTCCTTATTAGCAAATGTCCAATAATATACATACTAAATAGTAATTACATGTCAACCCTTTCCAGGCGAACTTCCAACCCCTTTGGCCGCAGCGCAAATCCCGGGTTCTCTATCGTAAAGGGCTTGTCGACAGGAATGAAACGGAAGCGGCGAACCAGCTCGACGAGGATGATTTTGATTTCCATCATGGCGAAGCTCTTTCCGATGCACATCCGCGGGCCGTTGGAAAAGGATTCGAAGGCATACGGCGACGCTTGGTCGGGAGTTAATCGATCCCATCGCGTAGGATCGGCTACTTCTGCGTCCTCGCCCCAGATCGACGGGTTGAGCATTGGCATAGCTGGGATTATATCAAACGTCGTGCCTTTTGGAACAAATATGCCGTCGATCATCATATCTTTACCGGCTTGGCGGTGATGAGACGTCGCTGCTCTAGTCAGGAAAAAGCAAACTCAAAAGGCGGAAGAGACAATACTAACACGGGGCGTAGAGACGAAGAACCTCCTTGAGGAAATTGTTAAGATATGGAAGGGAATCGATGTCGGAAAAGCTCAAGGCGGGCTTTATAGCAGCGAGCTGAGCGATCTCGTCGCGAAGCTTCTCCTGGATATCGAGATTTGTGGCCATCATATATACGCTCCAAGTGAGCGTGTCGGCGCTCGTGGCGTGGCCGGCTGCCATAAACTGAAGCAACTTTCACGCCGTATAAGTTAGTGTTAAGGCCCTAAACAGATGAGACGGAATGGACACGTACATGACCCAAAAAGTTATCCTCAGCTATACCCTCGGCAGGCCCGCCAGGCATGCTCTCCTCGATGATATAGCTGAGCAGATCCCGCGAGTCCCTCTTCAGGGTCTCGTACTTGCCTGATCTTTTAGCTTCGTTCGCGATGCCGTACCGCTCTCGAATCAAGTGCCCGATGACGTCCCTCAGCCAGCTCGTGGCGAAGGCGAATTCGCGATTAGCCTCCAGCGGCAGCCAACGAGTCGGAACGAAGGCATTCGAGAAGAACAGGATCTTTCCGATAAAGCTCTGGGCAAAAATGATCTCGTATGCGTCATGAAACGTGTACTCCTTTCCTGTGCTGGCTTGCTTAGGTTGAGACGAAGGCTTATCGCCAATGCTGACCGATTTTAGGTTGGCAAGTTCGACCCCTAGGACGGTGACGCCGATGACGTCCAGAGTGGCCTTGGAGAACACGTCGGTGCAGTCGATAACCCCATAACTGCCATCGCTCTGATTGATAGTAAGGTCGAGGACGTCGCCGAGTTCCTTGGTCTTGGACTGAAAGACGGGCTCGAGTTTCCTGACGTTGAATGTCGAGAATGCGCCTGTCAACATCTTCCGGTGCTGCCGGTGCTCGTCATCCTCCAGCGACAACACGCCCTTGCCTGTGATCTCCACCATCATCCTCCGCCATCTATCCGGTTTGTGGAATGCATAGCAGTTCGTTTGCAATACGTCCCTGAATGAGTTGAGGCTGTTGCACACCTGCCACTTGATGTTAGTGACGGCTGCGTACGATTTGCGCGGACCTTATCGCAAAAAAGCTCGGCACGGATTTCGTGTCCACTTACCAAAACCTCTGTATTGGCAAAGGTGAGGTACCGGATAATAGGCGCATCGGGAAAATCCTTCATCCATTTCACGTATAACTCCGGAGGTGACTTCGCTTTGACCAAGTTGATGGCTTGGCCAAAAAAGAAGTGATTATCCTATAATCCTTGGGTGTTAGTCGCGACGATAAATGTCTCACAGAGGGCTGGGCTGGACTGACGGTCGGACCTGGCAGGTGGCGGAAGGGGGAAAAGTAACGATGGTACAAAAATATGCGATAGAATTTTATGACTGCATATTGCAGCAAGAACAAGATCAGCACGGTCTTCGTCGGGCTGTAGCTGTAGGTGTAGCTGAGTCGGATGGGGCCCGGGAGAACGGGAATGGCCAACCATTCGACGGCGGAAAGGCTGGCAGAGATCAAGACATCCATGGCACTGGAATTTCCAAAGACCAGCCGGACGGAACGCGCATAAGCAAATCAAATCCAGAACGACAAAATTTTCTTTTTAAAAGTGATGTGTAACCAGATCTCGAAGCTGAACTCGCGATTCGTTGCTGGATCCAAGACGCTCTGGACGCTGTGCCGCAGATGCGGGGCTCGAGCCCCTATTTCAATTTCAGGCTCGGTCCATTGCGTCTTACCCAGCTCAGGTCGGTTGGTCGGTTCGCTTTTGGCTGTTGGTTCTCCAATTCTTGCTGTCGTTAGCGTACCAAGTTTGAAGAGCGAGCTTCGCAACTGCGCCGCCGGGAACATGGACAGTGCAGGGACAGTACGCGGCGCGACGCATGAGGTTGATAAACCGTCTCATATGATTGGTCGGGCGTCAAACGGGAACCCCAAGGGATCGGACCGTCCCCTTGTACTAACCTAGCCACCCACCACATGATACCCCGGCTACCGTCCGGGGTCGTAAGCGTGATGAGACGTCGAGAGGTCTGAATGCAGGAGGAGAAGGATCGTTTGCAGCTCTACCCCGGGCCCGGAAGAGCGGTAAGGCTACCGCTCGAGCCACAATTTCGGCGAAGATCCCGAGTGGGAAGGGGCAAATATTACATCCATAAATCATAGAACGAACACTCTGCGGAGCAAATTTGAAGAGAACGAAACGCATCGACGTCTACTAGGACTGCGAAGATGATAGTATGGCAGTTGAGGTGGTTCAACCTGAAGGACTGGCGCAAATTCTGGTCGGCTTCACCTGGGCTCTAGGCCTAATCACCGTCATCATCGTCGGCTCTCGAGTTTGGTTCCGGCACTGGCTGCGTGTAACGAGAATAGAACCCAACGGATGGGGCTGGGATGACTGGCTGGCTGGATTTGGGTTGGTACGTTAGAATGGCCCGCGACGAGTATCTAACGACTAGACGACCACTGCTAACTTGGCTGGATGCGAAACAGCTAGCTTTTGTCGCTGCTTGTTGCTTCACCATCGTAGGTGCCTATTATGGCCTCGGATCGCCCGACTCGAAGCTCAATCCTTCGCAAAAGGCGCTTGCCCTCGAGCTCGTCTTCTTTTTCCAGCTAGCCGAAGCCGCCTTTACGATCTTGGTGAAGGCGTCCATCGCGGTTTTCTTGATACGGCTCACGACGCAGAAAAGATACCACTACCCTCTCTGGTTCGTCATAGTTGCGACGATAGCAGGATGCGTAGTTCCCGGGGTGGTAGTTCTTACGCTCTGCAAGCCCCTGGCGGCGCAATGGGACCCGTCGTTAGGGACTTGCGGCGACTATAGCATCATCACGAAGCTTAGCTACGCCGTGTCCGTCATCACCGTCGTCACCGATTGGACCTGTGCTATCATCCCCATCATTCTCATTCGAAGACTCAACGTTCCGCCTCATCAGAAACTACCCTTGATGATAACCCTAAGCTTGGGAGTATTTGCGAGCTTGGCCAGTATCGGCCGAATGCCGTACTTGAAATATTACGACGCTGAAGAGGATCGACTTTGTGAGATCATCTTACCCTCCTTCCCCACGATATTTCTTTGCTTCGAGAGCTAATAGTTATCGTACTCCAGATGGCGAAGCTAACATCGTACTATGGTGCATCATCGAGGGTGCCCTTGCCTTCATTGCAGGATCACTTCCCCCTCTCCGCAAGGCGCCAGGCATATGGATTGAGAAGTTACGGACTACTGTACACTCTCAGCAGTCACGGTCGCATATTCAGTTGGAAGATCAGCCAGCCGAGCCGAGTCGACATCAGCCTGTTGCTAAAGGTCCGAACGACAGCGACAGTCAGCATTCCCTTTTAGGCGAGCCTGGGAAATCTTCTCCGAGTATTGCGCTTCAAGAAATGCCAAGTACCAACTCTCGAGGTCTGGAAGGAAATGATTGCGCTCTAAAATAAATAAAAATCAGTGCAAATAAACCACTCGGAAACGCCTCACTGGCATTTCCCACCAAGACTGACTTGTCATTGTCTCTTTTCTTGACTTTTCGTCTTGTAACCTGATTGCAGATGCCATCGCCAAATACCAAACCAACATGCGCTCGTAGTCCCCAAACCATCGCGCTAACCCTTGGTCTCCTACCAACAGAAAAAGGGGGAACAACCAGATAGCGCTGTTAGGAATTGAACCTAACCCCCCTAATATCCAGTCCAACATACGCTACCTACCAACCATATGCTACCTATCTAAGGTAGGTAGATAGGTCCACTATTATGTCCAGCCCGCAACACCTTCGTGTCATGCCGTTAGCTAGACGAAGCGAGACGCCCTAGATTGGACGGCAGAATTTGGAGTGGGAACTCAACTCTTGCCGTTTAGATACTAGGGTCAGCTTCGCTGTCGTGATATTCCCGTTTTCCTTTCGACGCGTCATCACATCTGATTGTCGTAGCGGCGACGGTAAATCATATCTATGCCATATTTCTCAGTCGTAAATGAGCTTCGGAGTTACACAGAGCTGAAACACAACGCGGTCTTGAGTAGCTGGTAAGTTTCTTCCAACCAAGGCCTATCATTTTTGCCCGAAATAGGCAACTGCTTTTCCTTTGAAGTCTGCGTCAAGACTATTATTCCTCTTCTAAGATCCTCAGAGGTACCGACGCATGATGAGATGCCTCACGCTACGCGCTTACCTTGTTTCCCTAGTCAAATCAAAAGCTTCGCCGTCCTCATTAAATATTTTACAGGTCTATTATCGAAGTTTCTTCGTAGTCGAACTGCAAGAGACAAAAATCTTAAGTCTTGTTGCATTCAAGGCCGCAGTCCGACCAGCTAAGCGAATCTTATTTGGCCTCGGTTTCTAGGTTATTTTCCACGAAGTGATCAAGTTCCTTCTGAGCAGCCCCTTTTAACCGTCCCCAACTATGTTAAAGCCAGCAATCGCGTCCCAGTCATTCCGTCCCGTGAAAGCGAAGCTCACGGTCTACAGTGTAAGCTTACTAGTGGCGGCATTTGATTGCATCATCCTCCCTCAGTAGCCACCCCGTAGAAGTCTCCATTTATCCCCGAATCGCTTATGTTAGATAGGTAGCTGAGTCGAGAGCAAGGGCCGTAAAAGAGGGTTTCTCGGCCGTTACCTGCTCCTCTTCAAAACACCTACTCTGAAAATCACGTTACTACAATATCAACTCAATAATGAGGATATCATCATCACTTCACTCCAAGAATTTAAGAGGCGGGTGGGCACAACGAGCTTAAATTATATCAACCTTGAGCCTTGATTCTGCTCTCGTTCACTGCGGTGCGATATTGCCAATTCTTTTTACTGCCATCTATTCAATGTGAAACTCAATCTACAATTTTATTGCGTTTACAGTGCAAGAATTGTACGAAATTGGCACATATTTAACGTCTCATAAATGCAATAAATTCGTGTGATAATAGAAACCCATCAATTGAACTGCTCAATCTTAGTGCTACCAGCACTTATTCGGTATTATATACAATCTATTTCATAAATCCCGCTTTCCCGTCACCGTCCGCATCAGTCATGGGGTTCAGCTTGTTCAGTAAGCTAGCACTTTCCCTCTTGGTTGTGGTAGTATCTGTGGCCGTTGATTGATGTCCAGTCTGTGCAGCAGCCCCTCCATGTCCAGCGTCACGATACTCTCTCTGGGCTGAGGACTGAGAAGACATGCCTTGACCCGCGCTTTTGCCGGGAACCCTGCCGCTCTTTGATCCGCTGGACCCGTGGTCTCTACCTCCATCCAAGGGGTCAAAATCTCCGTGGAAAACGCCTTCCGGGGGTTCTTTGAGTCCCGAATCGTTCTTGTCATGCAGATTGGAGAGGGTGCCATGGATGGTCTTAGGCTCACCCTCAAAAGCGTTGAAGCGCTCTTGGCGGCCACCTAGAGCACCGCCCTGCTGTTTGTACTCGCCCATGGTGACTGGGGGCAGAGAGGTTGTCGAGTGATGCTGTGCCGGGTTATGGTGAGTTTCGTGGACTGGTACTGTCGTATGAACAACACTAGGCTGAATTGTTTCTTTATGGACTACTGGCTGGATAGTCTCGTGCACATGACTGTTCAAAATGTCAGCCCATGTCGACTATATTTCCTGTGTGATCCTATGTGAAGACTTACTGATGAACATTCTCTCCTTGGACCGTAGGAGCGTAACTCTGCGTGTGAGTGGTGTCGTGAACAACACGCTCGTCCTTGAGCTTCGCGGTCTCGGCGGCCAGAGCACGCTTGGTACCCTCGTGATCTCTGTGGTCGTAGTCTTTGTGCTGAACGGCGCCGACCTTGTGCTGGTGCTTCTCGGGAAGGATCTCCCTGTCTTGTACGGGTTGTACAGTTCGATGATAGTGATCTTGGTGGATTTCCTTGTTTACGGCCGTATTAACCTCCTCATGCTGTGTAGGCTTGATTGCCTCTCGCTTGACGGCAGGCTCGACCGACTCGTGGACAGTCGTTTCATGGTGGCCGGGCTTGCCTATGAAGTCCTTGATCGCTTCCTTAGTTTTGTTCATGTTGCGTGACATAAAATAAGCGTTAAGTCTATGCTTAGCGTACAGATGCAAATTAACTGCCAAGGTAAGGATAAAATTATAAGAAGTTAAGGTGATGAAGAATTGTCATGGAAGAACAATGTCTATATATACCGAGGCAGGAGATGGTCGACGTAATAGATATCAAGATCTGTTGCAGCACGCTTGGTTAGCCTTCAAGCTCACCCCAGATTTACCAAATTTGGCCGATGCGATCTACTACGTCGAATCAGACGAATGCGGTAGATGCGGATATCTCAGAGTGGAGGAGTATACGTCAGGGACATATTTGCATTACACCCGATACGCCACAATGATATAAGATATATGAGGCTGTTGTGGACTGGTAGGAATGTACTTGGCAACACATATCATGCCGCATCCCTTTTTCCTTTTGTTCAGCTCCGTCTTTTGGGCGTGTTTGACTTAGACATTATGTTAAATGCGGGGATGACTGCGAGCCAACGCTAGATGACCGCTATAGTCATGAATCACAGATTAAGAAACCTGTCTTGCCTGTCCATTGACTCGAGTATGTCGTAATTGATGGCTAACCAGATCGTCTAGACTTGCCAAACTCAGGGAAGAGGCAGCGATATATTGAAGCTGGAATATATTAAGGTGTAAGCTAGAACCTTGCTTTCCCTAGGCCATCCTCTCTTCCTAGCTTTAGTCCAAGTTTTCTACCCTAGCGACAGGACTTCGGCTCTGTCTCCCCGGAGGTGGAACCTCCCCTTCCAAGCAGAAACGGTCAAACATGGCGCTGTTTGTGTATTTCTTCGTGTACGCCTACATTCTACCAGCATGGCGCTTCAATTAATACGAGTGACGCACCGCATTGGGAAGCGGTACGACATTCTTTCAAGTCAGTAACGTCATTCTAAACTTACTCGCTAGGTAGCGTACGTACCTAGGTATCTCCACATTCTCTCCTAGAGGTACTTGGAATTAGAGCCGGGAAAGTAGTCTCTATATGACTATGTGTTCTCGAGCTTACGTGCTTTCTTGACTGTGTGGTTGAAGCGAGTTCCTCATTCTTGCTTCGCCAATACTACATCGATACAATACGCCATCCGCATCATGCGTCGGTTGAAAGCTCTTCTTCGAAGGCGAAGTTTCGACGAAGGCAGTGCAGATTCCACGAATACGGGCAGTAAAAGAGTCACACCGCTGGATACAAGAAGAAGCCTCGACTTTCCAAAGCGGGGTGAGAAGTTGGAAGATTCTCGTCAAAACAAGGGCACGGGTAGTTCAAGACGGACTGAAGCTCCTCAAGAACATAGCATAGATGCTCAGGACCGGTCCAAACCACCTGGAAATATTTATCCTGCAAACATGAGTCACAAGCCTAAAGTACAACATGGCCCTGCGGAATTGCCTCTGGAGACTATCAACGAGACACACAGTCAAACCAAGCAATACGGAGCTACAGAAACTGAAGTTCCGCCAAAACCCAGCTCTACTATTGAGTCTACGATAGGGAGACGACCGGGAAATTCACCAGGAAACCCACCGGCACGAGTGGTCGATGACGAAAGGAATAATCCCCATGTAGCTATATCTGCAAGGGAGAAAGAGAAGGCTATTGCTACCGCACCAGAGACTCACGACGCCGAAGAGGTGTATGAAGATTGTGTGGAAACCCATAGTGCACACGGGGAAATTCCGGACTTGACCAATACTGTAGACACTGATGAAACTACTACTTATGCTTCTGGTGAGTAATCGGCTACTCAGTAGGTTTCTCGTGGAGCTGCTAAAGAGTTCCTATAGCTGTCACTCATGAAACTGTTCGTCCGCAAGTACATGAGATCATAGAGGAACAAATCCACCGGGACATCCATAATCACGAAGTATACCACCGAATCCAGCCGATATACGATGTCGAGTTTCTACCGGCTCGACATTTCGTGCCAGGGCCTGAGGGGGGCCTGGTCGAAATATCCGAGAACGACCTTCCAGACTGCACTGGCCCAAATCAAATGTGGCACTTGGGAAAGAAATCATCACTTCGCGATGTTCAGCCACCGCCAAAGGATCTGTCAGAACCTTCGGAACCTGTACCCGAGCAGAATATAAAGTCTGAGCCCATCAACCCAGAGCCTATCGGCTCAGAGGATCTCCAGCCTACGGCATCAAAAGGCTCTCACAACACTGCATCGGATTTCGGGGATGCTTACAAAGAAAGCTGGCAAGCCAGTACCGCGCGTTTGTTTTGACAAAGGCTAGACCGACGGGTAAGCGATGGGCTTGGAGGATGTGAGAAGCAAACGGAGAATTGTCTCATGGCTCAACCCCGTGCCGATGGCGATTCTCATGTTCTAGCTGAGGCATTTTCGAGGTTGGGTAATTTTCTCGGCAACCATCCGTCGCTTCTCCGCATCTCTCTGTCGACGCCGGGACTAGCCATGTTTGTCAAAGAGTCTAGCCGACTACAGACAACCCGGGCGAACCCCGGACGGGCAACGATGAAGTGGCTTTCCAACACTCCGATACAACATATCTTATAACAGATCTAGAGCTTTATCAACTGCTCTATTTTCTTTCGGCATACACATCTTCCCGGATCGACTTGAGGCGTAGTACATAACTCCTGCCTTAAAGATCTAAAATTTCCTGTTGTCCCTATTTTAGGGAAGCAAAATCAAGATAGCTATCACTGAAACCTCGTGTAGATATCGAAGCAACCGGTCGTGCCGTATCTTGGAGGCCAAGACCTCAGAAAAAGCAACTAGCATCGTTAGAACGAACCAGCCGGGTTACCCCGAAAAGTCGGTAGGATATCAGTCCATGTTTCCGTTGGCAACGAAACTCGCCCGAAATTATCCGATTCAGGGATTACTTATCTCGCCTTACTGGGCCAAGCTGCATGCCGTCCCAAGGAATTTGGCGCATCGTGCATCTCACCACTTGGTGGCAGGAGAGCTAGTTGTATCTTGGAGTATATGAAGACATTTTATTGCATTGGGCCCTACTCTGATAACTGCCTCATATTTCGTGTTGATAATTATATTGATCATAGTTAGGAGAAGTTTCCAACCGCGTTTTGTCATAGTATTTGATGCTCGGCGCAAGGCCGGATAGCCGTCCGAGGAAAGTATGGGATCTGCACATGCCAATGAGGCGTATCCTTAACCATGTGTTGTTGATATAGTCTCCGTCCAAAGATTAGGTGGCGAAGAAGGTTGTCGTAGCTTGAATTGCGTGACTTCACATTGTTTTGAGGATTTAGAATACGTTGGCCTGGGTGCGACATCCACGGAATAATAGATTATTCAAGAGGCCTCAAATTTATAGCAAGTCCAGTACAAATCGGGTTCAACCCTACAATCGATCGGCAACGTTTCTCGCTCCATGGAGCCCCCAAGCCCTTCGAGATCCGGAAGACTGATCAATGCCAACTTGAAGACCCAGGGCCTATAAAGGTGCCTTAATCCAAAGCCGTGCTTTCAAGTGAGAGTTGTTAAAAGCTAATGCTAAATAAGCATGGCGGGCTTCCATATCAGCCTTCGGTGCAAGGGTTTGCCAGTCTGTTTGACGCATTATCGAGGCCGACAAAGGCCAACTCGAGGACGCGACGCTGCGGCGCAGTTCGATGCTGACTTCTCGTAGGCACATATGAAACGTAGCGTGCCTGTCTTTCGAGTAGGGGCATGATACTCTCTTGGTCCTTTGCCTGTACCTGCCTACGCTATGCGCGATCCCGCTCCGTATTGCGTCTGCGTCTGCGTCTTCTTGTCAGCTTACTCACATTAGTATAAGTGCAGCTTTAGTCCGGGCGGATGATCAACTTTGCATGATAAACGAGCCGGCTAGTTCGCTATACGGCGGCCTGGGTTGGCGTTCAGGAGACCTTGGTGGTTTGAGTATGGTTCCCTGTACCAACAATCATATCATGGCCAGGACCTTGCTTGAGAAGGTAAGGATTACGTGACTAACTTCCTTTAATATCTTCGGGCATAATGTTTGCATAAGGCAAAGCCTTCGAATCAGGGTGTCGGTAGCCGTAAATTTCTCAGGTCGCATGAGGCCAGCTCGGGGGACGAGAAGCTAGGCGTCAGCGACGATCTACTAGACTTCTGCCGAATCTGATACCCAATCGTGCGGTGAGAAAGTTGTCTGTCAGATCTCGTTTTTATCTCGAGCACCGACATTTGCCTTGTTGAGGGAGAGGGGGACGGCGCCGTCAGCAACTCTCTTACCCGACCCTATTATGACTGCAGCTATGGCATGCTCGTCCCTGCTGACAATTCGTCTCTTGCATACGACCCGCGTCGTGCAGGTTGTTAAGTGTTCTGGACTAGGCCCAGGCAGGACGGCCTCTTTCTGGTTGACCGGTTGGAGAGAAGGAGGAACGACGCACGCCTTGCATACCCCTGTATGTCTTGCTTGCATTCGCGTCAAACTTGGTGGTCAGATAAATGAGTCGTCTCTTTTGGTGTACGGCACCGGTTGCCGTGGCATCAAGCAGAATGTCGAAGGAGCGGAGATGCTTCGGTCAAAGACTAGTAGGTGTCCCAAGAACACGAACAGAGCGACAGCAACAGCCACCTACCCTTCGGCCCACGCTCGTGGAGACCGCCGCCAAGAAGAATGGGGAAAGGTGCTGTAAAAGGTGGCCATTTGTAGGTGCAGAATCAAATAGCGAATGGTAGGTTAACCACATAAGGGCATCCCGGGGGGCGGATACCCTGCATGTAATGTGTTGACTTCATCTAGTACCATATAGATAGTCGAGCAGCCTAAAAAGTGGACCATTGACGCAGAGAATTCTAGATTGTTGCGAGATATGGGGAGATTGAAGACTTTGGGGTTTGGGGAAGGGGGAACTTGGAGGTGGTATCAAAGGGGCCAGCCAGCAAGATAGGCTGTGGCCTTGCCCATGCTTATGCTCTCTCTACCTCTTCTTCTTCCATAGAGATAAACCAGATGCTACATTGCCTACCTACTAGGTAGGTATTCATAAACCTTCGCGCCTAGGCCCTTGGGCGGATATGAAGTCGGGTCGTATATGCGAGGAGGGTACTTTTTCTTCCTCCCGCCTTGGCTTGTCGGTAGCCTCGACGTCCAGTGTTTGTCCATGTTTGGGACCTCCATCGCTCGACCCTGGCATTTGTTTAAATCGATCTCGACTGGCCTCGAATGGTCGGTACGTATCGAATAAATCCAAATCGTACATCACGCACCATCTACTATGCCAACGACTATTGCCTCGAACGTGTCTATCGATATCTTCAAGTATCAATTTCAAGACGGTGCGTCTCAGTAGCACGTGCTCGTGCCTAGACCGCCCTGACCGCCCAGAGGCGAGCCGTTGGTCCATCCATATACCCCGTCGTAGTAACGTACTATGTACCTCCTAGGTACACATGTAAGTAGCGATGAAGAAACTTGAACAAGGCGGACGAGGCGAATGAGGCGACGGGGGCGTCGCAGAGCCGCGACAGTTGAGCCGATTAATTCACGATGCCTGCCAACGGTGCCCAATAAAAAGTCATGGCGGCCTAATTCCGGTAGCTGAAAGGTTCCGCTCTTGGACGAACGGAAAACTACACCGGCGTTCGTGAGCGGGAGGATTCAAACCATCGGTCGGGGCCGACTCCACATCTATTTACTACGTAGCTAGCAATTGGTAGTCGGCCAAGCTTCCTACTATAAATGTAGTAGCACGGGGGTTCATCTGCTAATAAAAAAAGGGGGTCGTGGGGGTTGATGCAATCGATATTGGTTTAGACTTGTGAAGATTTAGTAATCGATCCTCGATCTGTACATTTTCGCCGGCATGCTCGTCGCGAGAATTTCGAATCGTTGCACGCCAATCCCGACAAGCGTCATACCACTATTCGAAATACTACCATTCGAAGACCTATGTAGTTAGCAGTTCTGTCTACCAACATCTCCGTCTTCTGCGCCATTTCTACCCGGTCTTGGCCCTTGTTAACTCTGCTGGGTGTGGTTTATGATTCATAGGGCTCTAGTTCTTCGTCCGGCGCGCATGTGAAGATTGATGTTGGACTCCGGGGCCACTACCTAGGTAGACAA
The DNA here is from genome assembly GCA_028565235.1 of Hypoxylon lenormandii. Classification (NCBI taxonomy): domain Eukaryota; kingdom Fungi; phylum Ascomycota; class Sordariomycetes; order Xylariales; family Hypoxylaceae; genus Hypoxylon; species Hypoxylon lenormandii. The sequence goes on from JAOWAP010000009.1 coordinate 757,196, forward strand.
TCCCCCGAGCCCGCAAGATCGGAGTTGGGTTACAGGAAGGATATTTTCAGGATGGTACAGTACATGGTAAGTTAGGAGCAATGCGATCGCGCAGTCGCGTGGGGACTCGTGGGACTCGTGGGGATCTCATGGAGAGATCTCGTGACCATGTCAGCTGCCTCGCGACTTGCTTACCGCTCGTTACCCATAGATTTGCGGGTTACTTTTAAGCCTGTGAAGATGAGATTCTGGAGGTGAAGCACCCTAGTAGGTACGTGTAAGAGTCGGGGCTCGCTTTTTAGGACATGCTATGTTAAGGCCGAACCATCTCCAAAGGTCCAACTGGACAAGCTGACAGGCTGACAAGCAAAGAGCGATGTTGGCGAGAGCGGTTCAAAGAAAGTATTTCGGGTTTCCCACCACAGGAATTCTTGTTACGAGCTTATGACGGAAAAGCCTACTAGGGCTACTAAATAAATTTGTTGCAAGATGTCACTAATTAGCGCAATGATTGACAAGACTAGCACAGCATCCCGGGCCGAAAAGTATGGGTCAATGGGTCAATGGGTCTATCGCGTCTAATTATAAAATGACCGACTTACCTACTTGGCAAAGATGGACGCTCACGATGCCAGGGGGTAGAAAATCTCGTTTTTTTTTTGTTTCGAAACGACTACATATTCGTTTAGTCATAAGTTGGAGTTGTAGTGGAAGATGGGCTCGAGTCCATGGGGTTTCTGTTCCACAATCATGGGGTCTCCACGACTATGGGGTTAACTGCTTGCACTGTAATTTCGTCTCCATCTGACAGAGCAAAGACCTAACTGCTATTGTCACCGATGTCACCGATGTCACCGATGTCACCGATGAACCGCCAGTATTGACAGTATGTTTCGCGAGGAATTCTAACCAGGAATCCAGCTGCGCGCCATAGCGAAAGCTGTCGTTCTAGCCTTCGACCGCGATAGGAATCAACAAGAAGCGATAGTGAAGTCGACTAAGTATGACTCGACTTGAACTCGAACTCGTTCTCGTCTTTCGCTCGTACTTGGAGGCCTTGCCAAGGCCGCGGATCCGTCTTTGCGGCGGCTTGCGGATTGCGGCTTGTAACTCTAGAGATAAGAATTGAAAAGAAAAGGGAAAAAGCGCCGCGCCGGCACGTACGTAAAACAAGGCGCCGGATGTGGTTTTGCCCAGGCGTGCTAGCATGCTAAGCTACACGCTATCACACACATGGACATGAGACCGGGGGGCCCCTTGGACCTTTTGCATATCCAACCATGCTACCAATGACGTATATGGCAGTGGTTGACAAGCGCTAGGTCGTAAACGTATCTAGTGCTGAGATTCCAAGTCTTTTCCTTTTCGCCGCAATCTATCCTCTTTTCGTCGTCGTCGACGTCTTCGATAAAAGAATGTTGGTCCCTTTTTCACCCCAGCAACGAACATAACTGGTCAATGAAAGGAAAAAACGACAGAAAAAGGTTTCAGAACCATGTGGATTTATCACCCGATACTCCACAGGGCTCACCTTAGTAGCACTACTACACCTAGATCGTAAAAGGTGCCATGGGAGAATGCACGATACTTTCTTACCCATCCAGCCCATCTCGTCTTATGGTAAGCAGGCAAGGCAGGCAGGCGAAGCGGACCAACGTAGGTCAAGACTGGAGATCCTAGATCAGGAGGCAAGAAAAAGGTACGGTAGCAATTTGACCCCATCGACCCCACGTAATGAATCGGCAGTTTGCTGTTGGGTAGCAAACGTCCGAGTCCCCTAACAAGTAGAAAAGGCGTCTCGAGCATTCGAATTGGTTACCGACCGCCGTAGCGAGCTCCGCAGACAGCTGAAATGGCACCCCGTGGCATGCCCCCCTTCAGCACCCTCCGCGTTGTATATACAGCACGGTGTGTAGTGTGTCAGTGTGTATTTGTGTTTTGGTGGGCTGGTGGGCTGGCAGGCTGGCAGTTGGCGGGGTGGGTGGGTTGGTATTCCATGTGTTAGGTATGGGTATGGGTATTGGTATTGTACCACGCACCCAGAAGAGACTGCTAGCATCGACGGAATTTTGCGGTGTTTTTTCTCTCGCGGAATCGTGTGCAACCGCAGGACCGGTGCAACCCAACCGTCTGACCTTTTATGGGTCTATGCGCGGTAGTCGACAGGCCAGGGCCTAGACAAGCGAGACAAGGGACCTGTAGGTACTGTAGCTTGCGTAGTAGGGGCTGTAGGGACTGTAGGGACTGTAGGGACCGAGGGGACTGAGGGACCACACACAGCTCCCCGTAGGCAAAGAGGGCCGAGGCTACCGTCGAGTAGGGCAGTAATTGAAACGAAGCAGGTTCGGCATGGCAAGTTGCGATGTGGGATATAGCAGTTTATAGTAGATGAATGACAGGATGACAGAATATTTGGATATTAGTAGACGGATAGATGGCAGGTGGCAGGTAAGCCGGTAAGCAGTGTAGCAGACAGGCGACCGTAGGGTATCAGGCGAAGAAACTGTCCCGAGGTCTTTTGCGACTCATACAACTCTTACAACTCCCGTTATACCAACTCCTAAAACTCCATACAACTGAGCCCCTCACATGACATCATGTCATATCAGCTTCTGCTGAGCCTCGAGTTGAGCCTTCGTCATCTTACTTTGTTCCCGTCCCATCTTGCCTTCTCATCTGCCATCGACTCTTTTTTTCCAAATCCTTTTCGAATCTTTCGACTCTTCTTGTTCCTAGCGAGAAGCGGTCGTAGTGGAGGTGTACCTACATATGTACATACCTAGGTATACGTTAGATATATGCGTGTATGCGAGTAAGTAAGGTACGTTACGTATTTCTCCAGTTGGTTCAATCTATTTCTTCTCCAACTTGCATCTCTCCAGGATGTCAGGCTGTCTAGCTGGATAGCTGTCCAGTAGAAACCTAAAAGGAAACAGATTAAACATTATTTTATTTCCCGCATTCCCCAGAATTAAAATAAAATAACGAAACCAAAGAAAAATCATAGAATCGTGTGCCACGAGCTTGCATATACATGGGGTCGTCTGACGTGAAATCCTGCATCCGGTTGACCCCAAGGGGGAGCCCCGGATTTGCTAGTTCCTCCCAGCCTACCAGCCTACCAAACTTGGGTACCTAAACCAAACCAAACTTACCAGTTCTCTACCTGTCTACCACTGCCTGCCCAGTGCCCACAGCCCACGGCCCAAACCTACACTGACCTACCAACCTACTATGGTTGCAGGGCCATAGTATACCGTACCCCCTACCAACCTACAACCTACCATTTCAACCTACCAATCTACATACGTCGTCTTGTCGGGTTCTTCCCGATTTTCATCAGATGCCTAGTTGGCTGAAAGCAAAAAAGCACCCATTGGCACGTCTACTATGTACAGGTCAGATCAGCCAGGCCGACCTGCACTGCAGCTGCAGCTCTGCTGTCGTCATACTGTAAACGCGGGTCGAGGGTCCCGTTCGAACTGCCTTTTCCTTCTTAGAAGCCCAATTCCATTCCCCTTCCACCCGATTGCCCTCCGCAAATCGTATGCGAATCCGCCATTTCGACCATTCACTTCACTCGGACATCACGATCCTTGTTCCAATCCGTAGGGTAGTCCCGGTAGCACCATGTTGCATGTACGGAAGAAAGAAACCTACAGGGTCCAAACGGCGTCTCCACGGTCCACGGGTACATGGCGCCGCTAGTTCGCGGTACACCAGAGTTATGTAGCTCCTCTATTCGAGTAAGAACCGTCATCCGCCATCTGTGCGCGCCGGGGACTACCAAAAGTACGTCTTCGGCTTTGTATGTACCTGCAATGCACAAGACATACCGTACATATCTGCCTATACATATCTACATGTCTACATATCTACATACATATCCACATACCCGAGCAGACCCAGGTAGGAAATATGCCATTGGTATTTTGTGGGTTGACCGACTAAGAGGGATAGCGGACACCATGAATTGGCCTAGAATGCTTCGTCACTGGACTCAATTCCGAATTCCCTGATGGCTTCCCACTTTTCTTTTTTTTTGTTTGCGGTCGGTCGCACGCTTTCTGTCAAGTCTCTGGTCTCTGTCTCGACTGACGCTCCAAGGTCTGGCTTCCGGCTTCCTTCCCCATGTCGTGCTCCTCCTCCTATACCTCCTGGCTTATTAGTCGGCTTTCTCTTGTATCTTTTTGCTATTGTCCATTACCCCATTTATAAGCCCCCCCTGTTCCCCCATCGTCTTCCTTCGTCATCGTATATATAAAGCTAGAGGCTATCCCCAGGCCGGCATCTCACATGAACTTTGTTTCTTTCTTCTTACAAGGCTCCTTGTCTCGGTCCTAAATATTCCCTACTCAGGCTTCCCACATGAGTCTGCCTTCCACATAAGCCACCCACATCACATATACCCGGACCCCATACCGCCACTCATGCCATTGGGCTTCCCGTCTGTCTAGTTCTGTTTATTATTTCGTCTCTTTCCGCCCCGCTCCTGAGCCGGTGGTCTTAGGTGATCCTAGTGAAAGCGATCGCTCTATGATAGCGGTGTGAGGGTTTCTCACTGCAGCCCGGTTCGCCGAGTTCCGAATTCCTTGCGAATTCTGAAATTCTCTGCCTCTACCGCGCATTCCTGATCTTCCCGCCAGACAACCAACGGAAGTCATGGCGGACGGGGTCGTCTCGAAAGAGTGGTCTTCCACTTTCGGGCCCACCGAGGAACGTCCAACCTACAGCTCCGAGGAAACAGTTGGTCACGTCAATGGCGGTCACACGGCCATAGGACCGACGGTCGACCAGACGCTCGCCGCTAGATCGGCCGAGAAGGAGAAGGTCAAGGCCTCGACGGGCAAGAGGGAGCTCAAGGAAGAGGACTGCGAAGGCGAACTCGGTTTCGCCTTTCCCGCGTGGAAGAAGTGGTGGATTCTCACCGTCATCTTCCTCGTCCAGATCTCCATGAACTTTAACACCTCGCTCTACTCTAACGGTCTAGAGGGTATCCAGGAGCATTTCGGCGTGAGCGCGCAGGCTGCTCGTATCGGTGCCGCCATCTTCCTCATCACCTACGCCTTCGGCTGCGAGCTGTGGGCTCCGTGGTCCGAGGAGATCGGTCGCAAGCCGATTCTGCAGGCGTCCATGACGCTGATCAATTTGTTCGTCCTGCCGGTCGCATTGGCCCCCAATTTCGGCTGTCTGTTGGCTGGTCGGGCTCTCGGTGGTCTTTCTACCGCGGGAGGTAGTGTGACGCTTGGTATGATTGCCGACATGTTCGAGAGCGACAGACAGCAGTATGCCGTAGCCTATATGTAAGCCAATCCGTGCCTCTCTCCCCCTTCCTGGTAGGGGGTGTTTGAACTAATTTTTCGATGTTTGCAGCGTCTTTTCGTCTGTTGGCGGCTCAATTCTCGGCCCCATCGTAGGCGGCTTCGTCGAATCATTCCTACCTCCCTCGGAATCGTGGAGATGGTGTATGTGGATCCAGCTGATCTTCGGCGGCTTCGTGCAGCTGCTACACTTGTTTACCGTACCGGAGACGCGCACGACCATCATGCTCAACCAGATCGCCAAGAAGCGCAGAAAGTCGGGCGAAGACCCCAACATATACGGACCGGACGAGCTCGAATCTTTCTGGAAGCGTTTCACCTTCAAGGAGCTCATCTACACCTGGCTGCGCCCCTTCCGCATGTTCCTCACCGAACCCATCGTGCTCGTGCTGTCGCTGCTCTCGGGTTTCTCCGATGCGCTCATCTTCATGCAGATCCAGTCGCTCGCGCTTGTCTACAGGCAGTGGGACTTCGAAGCTTACCAGATCGGCCTCGCGTTCGTTCCTTTCGGTGTTGGATACCTCCTCGGCTGGATTTTCTTCTTGCCGGCCTTCAAGCGGAACCAGCGCCTCCGCGAGAAGCACCCGGAAGACGAACATGCCCAGTACGAGTCTCGTATGTCCCTGCTGCTATGGCTGGCGCCTTGCCTACCCATGGGTCTCATCATATTCGCGTGGACGTCCACCGGCCCGCCCTTGCACTGGATCGGTTCCATGTTCGGCACCTGCATTATCGGTATCGCCAACTACGCCATTTACATGGCTACGATTGATTACATGATCTGTGCCTACGGCCCGTACTCGGCCTCGGCCACGGGCGGCAACGGATGGGCTCGTGACTTCCTAGCAGGTGTCCTCACTCTCCCGGCGACGCCCTTCTACTCCAACATCGGCGCCGACAGGGGCATGAACCTGCCATACGCGTCGACTATTCTATTTTGCATCGCTTTTGTCCTAGTTATTGCCGTATACGTCATCTACTGGAAGGGTCCGGTACTGCGCAAGCGGTCTCCCTTTGCCCAGAGCCTTGCGCAAGGTGCCGCCGAGTTTGGCGGTCACCAACTTAGCCACGTTCGTTCTC
>JAOWAP010000009.1:774185-788165 GCA_028565235.1 Hypoxylon lenormandii
CAAGCTTCTTTTGATACCAGGTCGCGGACTCGATGCTAACTTAGACGTATATAAGCGAAGACAAGATCGAGCTCATCCCCTCTACCTACATAGGTACTTACCTTAATTCTCGTCCCTTGTACCCCCGGTCGGTTTCACGTATCGCGTCCTCCTATCCCATCCCGTGCCGCCCACCATATTTTTGGGCAACGTGTCCAGCTATTTGCATTCGCATCTACATTCATCTTGATGTAAATACTATCTCCGACCACCATCGAGCCCACGGCACGGCGTTACCATGGCTAGCGCAACGGACGAAAAGGCGAAATCAAGCACCAACGGCTCGCCAAAGGGGCCCAAGAAGACCAACGGTGTGAACGGTACCAACGGTGTTAATGGAGTCAATGGAATCAACGGTGTAAATGGACATACATCAGTAGCTCCCCGGCGGAGGAATGTCGAACGGAAGAGGAAAGGCTTTTTTGCTTGGAGCTTCAGCATCGTCGCCAGGTAATAGCGTGCATGATACATATTTAAACTTGGGAACCGTACGCTGATTCGCCTTTAGGTTATTGACGTGGTACTCCATCTTCACTCTCCTTTTCCGCTGTCCTTCCAATATCGACGCCTGTACCGACACGACGCCCAAAATCTGCAAGCCGTACTTTCGCATTAAATCGAGCGTGTCACCCCATGTCACTCCGTATTACGATGCCTACGCTGCCCCTTACATTGAGGTGGCCAAGCCGTACTACGAAACTGTCGACCGTGTCGTCATTACGCCCACTCGCACCTATGCGGTCAAGTACGGCGGTCCACGTTTTGCCCAAGCTAAAACTTTCGGCCAGGCCAAGTGGGAGAAGAACGTGCAGCCGAAGGTGAGCCAGTATCAGGCCCTGGCGAAGACTCAATATGACCAGGTCCTTGCGCCTCACATCGAAACTGTCTCCGCCGCGGTCGCTCCCTACTACGATATCGCAGAAGTCAACGCCCTACAAACCTACCACGAGTTCCTACTTCCAGCCTATCTGTTTGTGCAGCCCTATGCTGCACAGGGGTACAATACTGCCTACTCGTTTACTGCCGATACTGCTGTCCCTTCTACTGTGTGGGCTTGGAACAAGACTTACGCATTTCTTGACTCAACCATCTGGCCTCATCTGCGAGACGTTTACGTCCTGAAGGTCGAGCCGCAACTCGTGCGTATCGGCGAACGCCTGGGTCGGTACAAGGAGAAGAAGGTCAGCTCAACCACTGAGGAAGCTAGCTCGTAAGTCTTTATCAACAGCCCCGATTCCTAATTCTCTACTGTGCGGCCCGCTGATAAAGGAGACAGGCCATCCGCCAAATCTACTTTCACAAAGCCTACGGCTATCTCTTCGTCCACTAGCTCGGTCGCCGAAAGCACCGTCGAACCCGAACCATCCACGAGCGAGGTAGAACAGCCCGAAACCCAGAACGCCGCTTCAGAGATCAAGATCGAACAGAAGAAATCGAAGACGCCGGAAGAAGTGCGCGAGCTCGCTGCTAAAACCGTACTAGAGGACCTCGAGCTATGGGAGGGGAAATTCACCAAGGCCGTAGATGAGGGCGCATCCGAAATCGAGGATCGGGTCGACGAGATCGCAGCCCGTATGGTCGAAGGCCAAGCCATCGCAATGGGCAAGGCGTTGGTGAAGCAATTAGACGAAACATCAACGGCCGAACTTGAGAACCTCAAGAAGACTATCATAAACATCATAGAGAAGCACGGCCAAGACGCCGAGAAGAGAGATGAGGCTTTAGCCGCCGCCATCCGCAGTACCGGTCTGAAGATCAGGGACAAAGCACAGGATATTCGAACGTGGCATCAGACCTACGATCAAGAGACAGAAATTGCTGTCACCAAGGCTGCCCAGGAGCACTACGATATTCTCCAGGAGACTCGCGATCTAGCGCTCCAGAAGATCGGCATGAAATGGGCATGGATGGAAGGTATTACCTACAAGGACTGGAAGAAGTATCATGAGCTCAAGGCACGTTTCGATGAATGGACAGACGACTTCAAGCAACTGATTACTACACACCCTGGCCTCGTTGCGGCACAAGAAGCTGGTACCGAAATCGAAAGCGAGGGTATGAGCGTCGCACAGGCTGCGGCGGAAGAGCTCTCGCGACTGAAGCAGATTGCCACTTGGAAGGCGATTGCTGGCGATGCCAGCGATAACTTCGACAGCGAGACGACCGAGCTAGCCGCCATTGCCGTTCTTCGGAAGGCTGCCAGCGCCGCCCAGAGTGCCACCTCAGCAGTATCCTCCGCTGCTACGGAAGTCAAAAGCGGTGCAGAGTCGATCGGCCAGGCGATCAGCGAGCAAGTCTTCCCTACCGGTGCCGAGACGGTCACAGTGTCGCTCTCCCAGGCAAACGCGGAGGATCACGATACCTCTGCACTTCCCCCGATGGAGAGCCTTGCATCTGAGCCCACTGAAAGCGCCAGCGATTTGGAGTCGGCCGCCACAGACACGAATGATGCCACGAATCCCGCCGATTCGGTTGAGCCGTTACCTTCGTCAGACCCGGTCGATGGGCCGGAGCAGGTCCAGGAAACCATCGTCGAATCTCCCGACGAGCCAACTGCGTCCGTCGAAGAAGCCGCCCCGACGACGATCAGGTCTGCCCTCTTCGGTGCCGCTGCTCAATCCGTGCCTTCGCGACAACCCATCCTGGATGACGACGACATCGTTTCGTCTGCGTCGAGTGTAATGTCCGTGGTACAGTCTGACGTCCCTGCTGGTATTACCTCAGCGGCCCAGTCGGCCTACACCGCCGCCATCGCAGGGGCTGCAGATCACTACTCTCGTGCCATGTCGGCCGTCTCCGCTCAGATTCACGGAGAGCCAAAACCTGTTCATGAGGAGATGCTGAGCTCGGTGTCGAACGCATACTTTGGCGCCGTAGCCTCTGCTAACTCGAGACTGAATTCCGCTCTAACAGCCGCATCAGAAGGTGTATATGGCACTCCTACTACGAATTGGGTTCCAGGCATACCCACTGTGCCATCTGTAGACTGGGAGAAGGTGCAGTCTATCGCGCAGCAGAACCTTGACAACTCAGTCAAATGGGCCTCAGAGCAATACGAGGCGGCGAAGGTAGCAGTCGGCGTTGCTGAACCCACACCTAGCACGTATCTCGAAGGTGCAGAACAGAGAGCCTCGAAGCTGCTCGACCAGGCCAAGCATAACTACTACGCCGGTTTAGGTCTTGCTCATGCGCGTTATTCCGAATTTTTGTCTGCTGCATCGACAGCTGTGAGCTCGCTGACCGCGACACCCACGCCAACAAATATCCAGGAGTCTGCCTCGTCCGTCGTCTCGGTAGCAAGCGAATCCGTTGCGTCGGCTGCTTCCGTTGCCAGCGAGGGGGCGGAGTCCATGGCCTCATCAGTGGGTGATTTTGCTTCCGACGCAAGCGACTATATCGGAGAAAACTGGGACGCCTTAGTCAACCATGTAAGCTCCCAAGTTTACGGCGCTCCCACTCCCACTCCGTGGTACGAGAATCTCTATGTTGCAGCTGGTGAGGTCGCCTCTGCTGCCGGCGATTATGCGGCGTCGGCTACAGATGCTGCGGCGAGCCAAATATCGTCTGCGACGGCAGTGGGAGAGAACTACGCCGTCTCGGCGAACGATGCTGCCGCATCGCAGTACTCTGCCGTCAGCTCTCTAGTATCTGAGCTTGTTAGCGGCAAGGAGCCAACTTTCAGCGAGTCGGTGTACTCTCGTCTAGCTGGAGCATATTCGACCGGTATCTCTTCGGCTTCAAGTTTTGCCAGCGCCGCATCTGCAACAGTAGTCAGTGCAGCCAGCGAAGCCAGCGATACAGCTAGCTCTGTCGTCGATGCTGCTACTGAGAAGGTTAAGGAATCAGTTCAGCATGCCAAGGACGAGCTCTGAAGCTCACAGAGAGATCCTAGGTAAAGCAGGACGTGGGAGAACGCTGGTGTTTATCTTAATGCGATACACTTCAATACGAGATCACTCGGCATTCATGCCGAGATGGTATTTGATCAATTTCTTTTTCACTCTTTCGGAACATGGCATATACCCGGAGCGCTCGGACCCATTGACATTTCCCTATTCAGTTCACGTGGTGTTTCCTTTTTTATCTTGCCGATCCCATACTCGAGACGGAAGAGGCCGCTTGCGCTGGGCATGAGGAGCCATCGTCGCAGAAAATTGAGGAGCAGTTGGTTTGGTTGTTAGCTAGGTCTATTTGAGGGCTGAGTAGAATCAGCTTACGAAGGGCTCTTACCGTTAGGGGTGACGAAGGGAACGACTTGTTTATGAAGATGTATCATTGGGGACTTGCCAAGCAAGATACGCTTGAGCAGCACATTAGAAGTAGGCCTATGGGAAGATGGATTTGGTTGGGATGTATTAGTAAGTACATGTATGACAGTCAGCTAAAGACATCAAGTATATCAATATGGTTCAAGTTAATCTCCCTATACCTAGTGTTTGCCACACATTCTTCTGGCTATATCGGTATCGACATGTGTACGATCGACATGTGTACGGAACAGCAGCTTGGAAGCCACAGTTCCGCTTCCAACCAGAATTAGCACACCTGAGATATTTGAGCAAGCTGTCAATGGGCTAGGTAGGTATTCATCTAATATATTCCTATAACGTGACTCATGTAAATAATGCACCTCTTCCACCCATATATACACATTGTCTACCCACGCACAGATGCGGTTAAGATCCAAGGGTTAATTCGATTCATAGCCACATGTATATTCTCAATTTGCCAACAGGGGGCTGAAGTCCACCTACAAGGTGAACCGAAACGAAGGGTGGTAGTCACCCATGTTATCAACCTCTTCCTTGGGCCGGTTCAATCGCTCGTCTCTCTTCCCCGCGTCCCGCAACCTATTTTCTACCAGCAATCCGGCGAAAAGCAGCGTTGCCATGACGCCGCCGAACCACATCAAGGCGACGGAGGTGCCGTACCCTGTCAGGTAGCGCGGAGACTCTTCCTGGCGGAAGATGACAGCCGCCACGATTCCCGAGATGTTCCCAAGAGCGACCTGGATGGCAGACGAGAAAGCCCGCTTCCAGTGGCCCGCGACGTTATTGGCGAGCCATGCGAGTGCGATAGGTGTCCCAATGAAGCCGCCCAGCGACACTAAAAACACCGCACCGTATTTAGCCTCGCTTGACAAGCTATCCTGGCGTAGCAGCATGCCGTAGCCTACAGTTGATATGATACAACCCAAGATAATGAATCCGTAGCGGTGCTTGAACCGATCCGAAAGGTACGCCACCAACAACATGCCCACTGCGGACACGGCATACACGGGGATGGTGTGAACTTGGGCTTGCCGGGCCGTCCAGCCAAACTCGAACAGTATGGTGGGCATAAAAAAGGTGGTCGCGTAGCCTGTAATTCCGACTCCCATATAGACAAGGCCGCCAAGCCATATCTTCCAATCTGTCAGGATGCGCCGGTACGCGTACGAGTTCAGCGTGTCCATGTGGGTTAATGAGCCGGCACCGTCGTCTGCCAGCCGGAGTTCTAGCTGCTGTTTCTCTTCCGGGGTGAGAAATTTACACTGCTCCGGCCAGTCGACGATGAAGAACACCGACACGATAGCCACAGCGGCTGTCATGAGCCCTTCGATGATGAAGATCCAGCGCCATCCTGCAAGGCCATTACGGCCATCAAGGCCGGCGATGGCGTACGCGAGTAGCTAATCTTATTGTCAGCTTCGATATTGTTTTGTACCCTAGGTACCTCCTGTTTTCTTCATTCACGCTGGTGGAGCAGGCAGGGATGTCATAGAAAGGGGAGGTATCCGATTATGTATTCGTCGGGTAGGGACTTACACCTCCAAAGGCACCGCCGATCACGGTGGAGCAGAAGAAGAAACTCATGCGTGTCTGAAATTCGTGGCGCTTGTAATACGTAGAAGTCAGGTAGACGACCGCAGGCATGACGCCCGCCTCGAAAGTACCGAGAAAGAAGCGCAGCACGACAAGGCCTTCGTACGTCGTGACGAAGCCCATGCACATGTTGATAATAGCCCAGCTCAGCATGAGGAAAGAGAGGTAGTACGCGGGCTTAAACTTCTTGAAGACCATGTTGCTAGGCACCTCAAGCAAGATGAAAGGGACGAAGAAGACCTATAGAATTCGGGTTAGCCCCTAAGTGAAGAATTGGACACAGTCTTCACGCACGAAGAGGGCAACGTTGAACCTGTCACCATAGAGGTCCAAGTCCTGCGCCATACCCTGAATGCGGGCATTGCTAATGTTGATTCGATCGAGGAAGGACATGATGTATATGAGGAACAAGATAGGGTAGACGTGAAGATCGATCTTTCTGAGCAGACGTCGTTCCGCATGGGCGTCGATCATACCAGGGGGTGCGCCGCCTAACTCAACTTCCCCGGCGGATGAGGGTATCTCCTTTTCCTTGGCCATGATAGTAGTATGAGCAATCTTGACTTCGCAATCAAACTCTGCTTCGGATGCGGTTGACAACATGGTCAAAGATTAAGCTAGTCGATAAGAATTGGAACTGAAGGAATCGAAGAGGAAAGTCTTCCGTCGTCTTAGATCAGCACGGCGGGACAGGGGAGGAAGGGGAAAGGAAGACAGAAGTGACACGGGCGAAGATCGGACAGACGATCATCAGCAGCGAATCTGGAAGTTAGGCGAGGATAATATCAGTTGATAAAGTAGCGATACGTTCCCAGGCGCGTTCCTATGTGTACCTGAATGTAAGAAAGCCTGCCATATTCGCCCCGTTTCGCGATGGCGAGGCCAACGGCCGGTGCATTTTTCCTTTTCGACATTATCTGTGCTTCTCGACTAGAGCATAATAGGTACGCATCCACCGCAAGTTATGTAGGTATAGTCACGCCCGGCCCCTTTCTAGCGGTCAAATCGCGAGACATTTGGTCGGATGGTGACCACACGTTCCTAGACATTGTCGGGGCACACAAAAACGCCCTATTCTCGGCAGTTAATCAGGTATAGTGCTGTTTCCATAGCCACCTCCTGAGAATGCGCTCCGAGCCTTATATCGCCGTCCAAGTATGTCGCCGACCTAACCCAGCTATAGTTCAGCCTCAAATGGAGGTCGGAGCAACCTTATCTAGCTTACCCAGCACTCTGGGAGATGCTGTAAGTAAGCGTTACAGCTTCTATGGGTGGAACCGTACGGTATTTTCTACAAATATTATTTATACCTTGCAATATACACGTGCATCATCTTAGCCACCCACCAAGGTAGATATCAGCTGGGTATATCGCTATGATGGGGAGTGACGCGCATAAGATTTGAAGAACCTTTTGGCGTTCTAGGCGAGATGGCACAACGTGAGGTAGTGCAAGATAAGGAGTAGCCCCGACCGTCAATAGGAGTTAACTTGTGTTGCTAGGGGATGCCGATCACCCGAGCCACCTCCGGGGAATGAGCCTAATGTGTAGGGTGGCGCTGGTACTAGTCCGCAATAGCAGATCGATCGTTGGGATAAACCTCGCTTGACGAGGGAGGCTAAGGATGTGCTCTATCCCTATACTATTTCCTCTTTTGCTTTTTCATGGCCGTGATATTCCCAAATTTCCCCGCGATACGTACCCTCCTACTACGTAATGGTGAACTCGCTCTCACTTCCATCCTCTCTCATGATAGCGTTACAATCAAACAATAGAGGGTAGTACTCAGTCCTCAACTCGCACGTGGGGTTCAGAATGCTACCTATATCTACCTCATACCTAATACCTACTGGGTGTCTAAGGTAGGTACTAGGTATATCTAAGATATGACGAGTCCGCATCAACGAACCAGATCTTGATTTACAAGAGGCGTAACAGAGGTGCAGCAGAGAAAGCAAGATCTCAGCCCCCAAGGCTAACGGAGACGTGAGCCGACCTGGTTCAGATATGTGACACCATTGCCGAGGGCCGTACGCGCTTGCGAACGCCTGTCTCACTTCTCCAGACTTGTCTTACCAATAGCCGCCCTCGGTAATCCGCCACACAATCTACCAATGGCAGTGGCTTAAGCCTTTATGTACGAATTTCCGATAGAGAACCTATGTGACGTATGGGAAAAAGGAACACTATCAAAGCTAAGACTATAAAGTATACATCGCGAGAAAAGAAATGAGCATATAAAATAACTACAGTTAGGCTAGGATGTGTTTGCAGAATGACAAATCATCAGCCGCATATATCCCATAACTAACTCCTAAGCGGGATATAGTCATACTAGTAACTCTCGAAGTTCCTCATATCAACGTTCTGTCGTTTCACAGATGAAATTACCGCTTGTGCCATGTTCCACATCTCGCTACTTGTCTCAGCCGAGGATCTATATGGACAGGGAGACAATTCAATACAGCACGGGTCTTTTTCTGCTTGTAATTCTTGGTGGCGTGTTACGGAAGTAGATGTAGATATTGACTTGGTAGGAATACAGTGAGAAAAGAAAGGTACTTCAATGGTAATAACAACTGCAGGTATCTTGAAATTCACATTCTAAAATGTACCTCAGACTTAGACGAATATGTAAAGTAAAGGTGAGGTCGAGGTCTACCTGTGCGTATCTTGAGATAGAGTCTACCTCGCATGCAGTTTACATTCATACCTATATCCCCAGAGTTCCACCTACATCGTATGTACACGCATGTAAGGTATATGTAAGATGTAGGTACCTGCATACATTTGACAGGTGGATGCATGAGTGCATCATGTCTCTTATAGAGAAGGAGCTGAGGAACACAGGGACGAAAATCTAACACATCCGGTGCTCTTCCACCAATTCAAGACTCAGTCTGCTCTTACTGATTTAATTGAACTTAATTGTCCCCAACCTTCCAACCTTCCAACCGTAGAGAACCGCCTTCCGCGTTTGGTATTAGTGGTGTACTCATATCGGTTTCCCAACTTTGTCGGCTGTCCAGGGAAGTCTCTAGCGTAGGGAAGTCTCAGGGAGGTCCAGGACAAGTCTGAGAAAAAGTCTGGGGAAGTCTCACCGTCCGTACATCTAGCCCTTAGGACAAATGCGACATGCACGGAAAATAAAGTAACGAGGAATTCTCTTCCTCTTCTCGACCACCGCCTTGCGACGTCTTGCGAATAGACGTGGCTGTTCACATACTCAATTCGGGCGGGTACTCGGTTCATGCCTGTGCATCGTCTTCTCAACTTCTCTCAACTTCGGCTCGGCCTCCTACCGGCACGGTTCCTAGTCCGTTTAAAAATCCCAGAATAATCACCTTAAAATCCAGAGCGCTTCCTCTACGAGCCCGCTGCCCGAGTCCCCATCTGTTATGTCACCCAATCGTTAAGAGAGTACGACGACCACTCAGTGCTCGCTCGATTCGCAATCATGTCGGACGCATCACGACTGACGGCACCGCCCGACGATCATCTGTACCACGAGAGCAATGCCTCCATCATTTACATCCCCGTCATTGTCTTCCTGGCTATCTGCCCCTTGGTTGTCGGCACAAGGGTCTGGTCGCGGATGGGCAGCGGCGGAAGACTAGGTGTGGACGACTATACAATTCTGGTGTCACTGGTAAGCGAAAGCGCCAAATATCTTCAGAAAGCCTTGACAGTATTGACATTCTCACCACAAGGGGTTCGCGCTAGCGTCAGGCGGAATCATGCTTGCTGCTTGCCACTACGGCTACGGCAAGCATGTTACCACCCTGTCGCCATCTGACAAGTATCAGGCTTTCAAGGTTCGTCTCCAGCAGCTGATTCCACGTTCGCCTCCTCAACGTTGGCGCACCAGTCTTACTAACCAGGGGTTCCCCTCGTCGTAGTACTTCTACCTATGCCAAGTAACCTACAAGGCATGCATCAACTTGACGAAGGCGTCTATCCTGCTACTCTATCTCCGAATATTCAGCAACACCAGGTGGCTGCGGTGGGCATGTCGTTTCATGCTAACGACGGTTGTTATGTACTGCCTCGCGTCAGTCACGGCGACGATATTCCAGTGCATCCCCATCACCAAGGCTTTCGACAAGTCCCTCAAAGGTACCTGCATCGATAACGGACAGTTCTGGTATGCCAATGCCGGCTTCTCCATCGCGACGGACGTCATCATTCTCATTCTTCCGATGCCCCTGGTCTATGCCTTGCAGGTTCCCAGGGTCCAAAAGGCCGCGCTCATCATGGTTTTCGCTCTCGGCGTCTTGTACGTTGCTCTATTGGCTAGGAATGCTCGCGCGTATATGTTATGTCGCTAACGATGATGATAGTGTGGTGATTACGTCTTGTTTGAGGGTCACAACCATCGACATCCAAGCCACGACGCCCGATCAGACATACGACATCTCATCCACCATGTGGACCATTATCGAGATGAATGTGGCCATCGTATGCGCCTGTCTTCCGCAGATCCGACCGCTGATAGTCAAGTGGTTCCCGAGGCTCATGCCGTCTTATTACTCGGGTTCTCGTGATCGTTCTGACAAGCGCGCGACGTATACAGGTAGCAGTAATTTGCCAAGGTCCTATGCGAATAACAATGGTGGGAATTTCTCGAGGCCAGAGGATGGCAGATGGACGCGCATCAACAATGGTTCAGCGGCGCAGGACGGTACAAGTCAGCCAAATGTTCGAAAAGGGGACTCCAGCTCTGAGGAGTACATGCTACAAGACGAAAAGGGGTTTCAGATCCATAAAACAGTGCAGTACACCGTCGAGTACTCGCCAGACGGTAAGGCGAATCCGCGGGCAGAGCTAACAGTATAAGCTCTGGAGTACCTAGGCAGTTAGAGGGACAGGAATAAAGGTGTCCTACATCGTGTGATCTTTTTGGCGGCGTCTTAGACGACATGAGCTTTTATTTCAGATGTATTTGAGAGACCTGAGGGGACTGGGAGCTTAGTTTTCACCCGACACTATGGCTTTTATCGCTGATTAGACTACCTACCTGGTACATGTAGATATGGATTAATCGTCTTTGCTCTTATAAAATACGACGGTTTTACCTATGAAGTATTCGAACAATAGTCGGAAAGGGGTAAATGACAAGCGACAATTCTGATGGACGCGCGGAGCAAGATGCCTGTAAAAAAGGTATAAAATTCGACAGGACGTTCACGTATCCAGAACTCAATGCATCCTTGGTTATACGGAGTTATCGACCTTGAGATAGTTAGCATCAGGTGCGTTAAAGCGAGCTATTATACCGTCCGTATAGTTTGACGCCAAACCCCCTAAAAGGGGAAAAAGAGGCCGCTAGCTAATGAGAATACGATGACGCTACCACAGCGCCATATCGTCTTCTGCTTATTACCTAATTATATCAGTTTTTCCAACGTGTCCGGGAGTAGATATTTCAAAGGGGTCCGGATCTAGGTAGCGCCAATGGGCCAATGGGGTTCATGGATGTTTATAGTACACGCGATGCCGATTCATGCTAAGCGCATTACGGACTGGTGACATCACGCGATGTGTCCATATCGGGTTCAAGTTGAACTGTGGCTTAATTTGGCATTTTTGAACGAAGAGATAACATAAGCTAATATTGAACTTTTCGAGGCAAAATGACACACTTGCGATATCTGTTAGTGAGGCTATTGCGGTGTCGTAGGGTGGTTAAGAGTCATGTTTTAGTTGTAATATATGCCATCGGAGGCCTTATGTATATAGGACATGAGCCGATATGCGCGATCACATAATATTGCTGTGATTCTCAGCGACTGTAAAACTCGGTGCAAAGAAGGTTAGTTCGGATTCGAATAGAGAAAAGAAGAATTGAAGGCAAAAAGGAGAAGAGGACCAAAGGGGAAGATAGGAAAAGAAACGAAGCTATTCGTGTCCAGTACCCCGGTATGCCATAGCCAATCAAAAATCCCAGATCGAATACGGGGATCTAGGTGGAGCTCGGTAGTTAGCCAATCAGATGAAGAAGAGGCCATCTATATAACTTACCTAATAATGCAGATTTGAGGCTGAGACTGGGGCTGGTGCTGAGACTAGCTAACAAATACGAAGATCACAAACGATACCTGGTAGATCCCTAGGTACGGTTCTCCTATTGGTTCATGACCTAAACATGAGGCCTCATCCACACGAGTTTCTCGGTTCCCCAACCTTTCCACTTACCTATTTTTCGTCCACATTGGTTAGCCATTGGATATTAACCCAAGTCTCGAGCGATTGCAAAAATAGAGACGGCGTGACGTCAACAAAAGGATAATCAGAGAGTGGAAGGGGACGAGTGGAGGCTGTTGGGGCTCAAAGTCATATAAAATAAGTTCTTAGATGATATGTACGATTCAGGTAAGTTAGGGCTCGTATCCACAAACGCCAGGAACGGGTAAGGTGAGCCTTACGGGGAATAGGCCACGTTCCCCGGTTCAGCTTAGTGCTAATCTAGGAACACGACTATAGATGGGGATCATGGGTTATATCGTCCCGTCCTAGACCCCGTCCCCTGATCTTCAAAACTTCCACCCGCGCACCACACGCCACATACCCGCGCGACCGCCGTCTAGAGCTAGCCGCCAATCCGGCGTCTAACAACTAGATAGAGAGAAATGCCAAGAAGATCCATTCACCAACAATGGTCCGCCCAAATTTAGACACGAGATCAAAGATACCTAGTTCTCTGCGTAGCCGAGTTTCCTGTCAAAGCAACGTGCTCCATAGTAGCATCTCAAAAAGGAGATCTCGTCGTCGATAAGTCAGATATGATACGGCGTAGGTGCTAATAAAATGACCAGAGTCCCGAGATATTACTTCCAAAGCAGAGCCAAACCTCATCCGGACTCCACGGGTAGTCACGTATCCATTCTGCAACCTCGTGTTAGCATATCTCTCCAATGCTACGTAGTACCGAAGGTGATCACATTGGAACTATACTATACGGATAGACAAGGGGTTTCCCATGGGGTAATGCAGTCTATCTCTAGATATTCTAGAATGATAGAACTTCCCATCCATTGAGTTGAGTTGAAAATAGAAAGAAATAGGACAACTTCTTGATATAGATCGGCTAATGTAGATGTTGCGAGAAACGGCGTCATGTCCACGGTCCGATATCCAATGACCAGATTGCCGGGTCAGCCCTATCGGGTGCGCAGTCGTCAGTCAGAATTTGGGTACCCGAAGACCACGGTATCATCTTCACATCACGACACTAATCTAGGTACCCAGGTAAGCTGACCCATGTAGATCGACTAACAGTTAGCTGAAACTTATGGCCGAATATGCAATAAGGAACTTTCGTATAGACACGTTTGAGATCGTGCGGGAGGGAGGGTCTAAGATCTAAAGGGGGGCTTTCCCGAAAAAACCACCAAGGTATCCTAACATAGAACTATCTCGTGATAGCCTACGACCTAGGCATTGGTTCCCTTTGGCTGGCCCTTCTCCGGATGTTCCATCTCGTGAAGTTAAGTAGCAACCTCACCGTCGTCCGTAGGATTAGTACAGACACACGAGGTGTGATTCATGCCAGTCAGCATATACAATCAATGCATCGTGCTCTATTCACCTCGAGGTGTGAGCTGTGCTGTGAGAAACACCACAATAGGACAATTGTTCTCACCACGATCGACCAAGTCGCCTAATACCGGGGAATATATCTTCATCATGGAATATAGAGCGTACATTTATATATGACACAGATATCCAGGATAACGACTATCGTGACATGTTCATCGCCGCAGTCTATACCCCTTTGGACAAATTCACTTCGAGATCTACTACATTGTGTTTTCTTGCACAGCAAACTCAAGCTACCAGCAATATCTATACGACTACAAATCTACCTGCCATCGGAAACACAGAACGATGCCGCAATTCATCTTCGTCGAGCTCCCCAGCTTCCGCGTGAAAAACGCCAACGGCAACAACGTCCGCCTCAACTACGCGCAGCTGGGACTAGTAAGCGCTCTGTACCAGTTCGTGCGCAGCAGCCTCCGCACCTCCGACCATGTCGACCTGTCGACCTCGCTCCTCTTCGCAGACGGGGAAGCGGACC
>JAOWAP010000009.1:793203-805523 GCA_028565235.1 Hypoxylon lenormandii
CAGGATTTATTTTTTATATGGTGTGGGCATCCTACGAAATGTTATCGATTAACTACCTACCTAGGTACTACGAAAATACCGTATTTTCTTGCTTCCATCCACCCGTCCCGGGCGTCGTGAACAAGCAAACAAACACCTGACTGATGCTAACCCATTCAGCTCGAAAAGGCGCACGAGTTATCTATAAATACCGATATCTACATCCACCGCGGGATATGTATGCTGCACGATTCTGAAACCCAGAACCCGGAAGTCTACCTAATGATACGTCCAATGCGAATGCGGCTGCTGGGCAAGGAGGGCATATGCGTGGCAGGATTCGCACTTTGGCTTGAGACTCCCTCAAAAAGTCCGATTATATCTCGTACACTAGACCAATTCGAGAAGGCAGTCTACTTACCTACTAACCGAAGGCATCCATCCTGTCACTCTGTCACTATGAGGTATGTGTATGTAGGGTCGAGGCGGTTGTCGTCGCCGTGTTCGGTTCTCGCCAAAACTGCCTTGGGAGTGGCCGACGACTGCTGCACTGTAATTTATATTCGACGAAAGGTGCAGCAAGATTGCGTAAGGCATTGATGTCTGGCAAATCTGAACTCGGTGACCCTTTTGCAGGTTGTTGGTTACTAGCTGCTTGTTGCTTGTTGCTTGTTGCTTGTTGCTTGTTGCTCTGTCTCTAAGCTTAAATTCAGCCGTCGTGTTCGGCACTTGGCGATCTCACCAAATCTCACCAACAACACAGGTACGGGGTAATAGTCGATAGCCGACGTCACTCTTAGCTCTTATGAGACTTAGCTCTTATGAGAGCGATGACTCCACATCGTCTTACCTTAGGTGTGCGAAAAAGGTTCCTTTGCGAAAATGGTGGAGTGGACTAAAAACAAACAACTCCCTAGACTACTGTACATGAGCCCCACGATAGTTTAAATCGCGGGTCGCCTCGCTGGGTATCCGCAATAGCAGCTAGGAGCTGTAGGGAGATCCGGGATCGTCGAGCGGTTCCTACCCGACTGGAGGAGAATGTCCGGGGCGTCGCGTGGGAAAAAAAGTGGTGAGGGGTCCCTTGAGTCGGAAAAAGCCTAGCAAGGAACGTAGAGGAATCTTTGAGCCGTCGGCGTGGGCCTTGGGGTTAAGCAGCGCGTTGGCCGGCCCCATCTATCACTGCCTCAATATACGAGCTGATGCTGATCGCCGGCGACCGAAGGCGAGAGAGACGACGATCTCACGGGGTTGTAAGGTCTGCTGATTACGTAGGCACTATATTCGTAGGAGTTCCAGTCCAGCCTGTATCTGCGCCGCAGGTGTACATTCGCCGGTAGTTCGAACGACCGGCGGGGCGACAATGGCAGAAATGGTGGATTGACGAAATTCTCACAACTCGCTAGCCACGTTTTGTTTCTTGCTGCCTTCGTTTCACGTGGCGCAGCCCGGAACGTGACCGAAGATTTTCTCGGGGTTCCAAACGAGATTATGCTTACCTACCCCTACCATCGCGTTTCAATACCGGCGAGGCTAATCCGATTGCCTAGTACGTAGGTGTGTACGCTTGGCTGAAACATCTGGCGGTGACGGCTCGAGTCGTTGAAGTTGTCATAGTTGCATGCGCGCGTCTGGAAGTAACACAGGGGCCTTTCTGCGTCCTTTGATTCGGTGGCGGTACGATTGAATTATTTAGTATGGCTTGTGTCACGAAAGAATAGCTTTGGGTTGTCTGCGACTCAGCACCTTGTGTTACCAAGCGCAGCGAATGGCAAGAGACCACGATCGTTGCACAGAAAAGAGCTGCGCAGTCGGAGACATAAGCACAGACGGTAGTAGCAACGAGGATTGACTTGCAGCAACTCAGGTATATACCTCGGTAGCTAGGCTGTCATAGGCGAAGAGCTGCATGATGGAATTACATACATAGGATATCTCGATTAAAAGAAAGGAATAGCAGAAATTAAGGAGACGAAAGGAAATAAGGAAAAGTAAAAATAAGCAGGTCGTTGTCAATATTATCCCCTATTCATAGATTTCCATGGAATACTCAACTATAGCTTCCAGAATTATAACCTTCAGCTTCAGCTGAGCTCTTGTTGCACACATACAAAGTGGTGGGCGGGGAGATTATTGGCGTACCTGGTACCTAGGGCTATGCGGGTTAAACGAGGTAGCATTCTGGCATTGTGACAACCGCGACAGGAACTCTGGATCGCGCAATCTCGTCAAGTTTGTGTAACGTGAAAAGGAGACGGGTATAATATACATACCGCTGAGGGGGGGGATCAGCACGGTGCCGAGCGCAGCTTGGCAATAATAAAAAGGGGGAGCATGGTGTCGGGGGGCGAAATGTGGGTTCGGTTCCGACCACGAACGAGTAACGTTAGCGACGTCGAATTCGGTGATAATTGTGTAACAACATCATATGTAGCGCCACGAGGCGCCTACGATGCAGCAGACGGTTCGGCGCTAGATCCCCCTTCGAAGATCCTGCCCCTTCGATTGGATCAGAAACCAAAAGCTACCGTACCGTGTATCTCTCGGGCTCGCGTTCCATCGCTCCCGACCGGATTGGTGATTATTAAGGGTCAGGAACTTTGGGAGGGTCCCTCGGGACCGGAGGCTGACGCCCCCCGCGTTACACACATCAGAATATACATAGACAGGTAACGTAGAGAGATACCACCTACTTGTTGCATCCCCCCATCTATTATAGCCATTTGCTATGAAACACTCCAAGGCTGGGATTGGTCGTCTCGAGAGAATGTGGCTTGCCTCGCGTGCATATACTAAGACCAGGACCCACGGCAATCATATCATGTTATTTCCTGCTCTCGAAAGGCCAATGCAGTTGATATACAGCAGGGCAGGGTTTGTCTTGTATCCTTGAAGAGTACAGTGACTTGGTAAGAGTCAACTTCCCATGTGAATTCTATGAATACCCCTTTCTAGCTCGGCAGTTGGCCTTGCGAGAAATCGACGGAGAGAACTCGACGGAGAGGTCGTGGCGCTGAGCCAAGCGGGAGTGATACAACGTCATGACGAGTCACCGATTATTAATAAGTCGACCAATTACTCGGTCTCGAGAGGTGCTAAGTTAACCCGTCCTAGTTCCCGCCGTGCTGTACCCGAATCCGAATATCCATGTGTAATTAGCCCCCGGCTTAGTCAAAGGCAAACCCCGAATCTCTGCGAGTGTTCATGTACTCATGGGTCTCTACGTACCTTGATACGCCATGATAGGCCACGATCTCTCCCCAACATCCTTCGGAATATTGTTCCAGGCCACCCAGGATTCGGGTAAGGGGTTTGGACCCTTAGATCAACTGCTATAGATCTAAATTAGACTTAAACTCGTCGATCACGAGTGCGTCAAAAGCTTAGCTGTCAGACCCACGTGCTATTCTCCAGGCCTGACTGGCGGTCTAGGCTCTATGACCTGTAATGTAATGGTATATGGGCCGATTGGCATCGTTGAGTCATGGTAGGTCGCCGCCCATGACCCCCAGATCTCCTGCATGGTACCATAATAGCACCGATGGACTGGTCATAGACTCCAGGGATCTATGTTAAGAGATACTGTCAATCAGGGGTTGTAATTTGCAAGCGATCATGAACGTCTTCACTTCAATTTCGACGACGGGCGAGAATGGTCCCGTCACATGCCTTCGTCTAAGCCTGCATACTCCTCTCTGTGTTTCACACGAGACCCATCATCAGTATCCAATAGGCTGTCTGTGTTTGTAGATGAATCTCTACAGGGTTGGGGTGAACCCCCTTGACCAGCTGGGCTTGCAGGAGGATGGATAAACATCGCCACCCTGTTCTGCGGGAACTTTGAGTGCTCTGGCACGTAGCCTTGCCGTCGATCTAGTAGAGGGCATTCACATGAATGTAGTAAGCTTAAACGTTTAAACATAAGAGCGGGGGATAGCCCAGCGCTGATCGGATTGTTCCCGCGTTTAGAGGCTCAAAGATCTGACATACCTTATACCTACCTGCCTAGGTAGTTATCTAGGTACATAGAGACTTAGACGCGCTAGCAGCCTGAGCCTTCGATCATGATTCCGATCTTCAATGGAGAGGGTGTTTTGTTTGATATCGGCAGCCCCGATGACTGGATAATTTTGATTATGGGATCTAGGCGGCGCGGATCCAGAGTGCTTGGGATGTTACTTTCTGGAAAGTCGGGTAGTCGTGAAAACGTTAGCATTAATAATGCCAATTAGACAGACCGTACAGCTACGGGCTTCAACGGATTCCTGAGCCGGCATGCAGCATGCAGGTTTGCTTTTACTTCTATGGTGGCCACTACTGCCATTCCGTGTACTGTGGGTTGTGCCGCTCGGTAGTTTTACCACTAATCTACGAAGTCAGGCCGAGAGAGAATGAGCCTTGGATCAGACCGTGGGCTTCTGAAAAGGCACTCGAGATTGATTGAGGCAAGGAGGGGGAGTTGAAACGAGCCGCAGCAAGGCTGGATGAATTTCGTAACGGGGTCGGAGGACGGAGGGCCGTGACTGTGTCGGGCGTATGGCGATCACTGCGTCCCGATCAACATCGGCATTGAAGAGGTCACGCCGGTCACCGCCACCTATTGATTGCGAGAACAATCTTGTTGCTATTGCCAAAAGGCAAGAGGATTGCGCAGCCTCTGGATCCGACGGCACATTGGAGCGGACCGTAGCCATGAAGACGTAGACAATGCCACGTGCGATAGGCAGTGTAACCGGACGTCCATACAAGAAGTAGTTGCCGATCACGAAAAGCGCAAGCAGTCACGGCGATGACATCTGAGACACGCAGCCCCAGCGTGCCGGGAAGTCTTCCATACATTGCCCCGTTCACTAGCTACGACAGATCAGCAATACCAACGCGACGGATCGGTGATACCAACGGATGGGACTGAGCAACTGAGGATGAGGTCAACTCTGGGTACTTACTCACTCGACGCCCGAGATCCATGGGCGCCACAATCAGCTCGCGTACCAGGACTAGAAGCCTTCGGTTTCGTTTCATAATATTTTTGGAAACACACCGTGTCCGCCTTGGTTTTAATCTTGTGATCAGCTTATTGATAGCGTCGATGTCAAGGTGATGCCAAGCATCGTGCCAATACTAGAGAAATTGAAAGGCATGAGACATGTCCTCAGTACCTTAGGTAAGCTCGTACATGGCTACCCAGCTACCTACATACATGTACATATGTATGTAGGATATACCTTGGAGGTAGGTACCCAGTAGAATCTGGAGGAGGAAAGCAACGGGAAAGGAATACAACCCCCGGAATAGAAACGGTCCGTGGGGAAATCATCACGGTCGTAACGGCGATACCAATGGCGATATTAGGCAATCGGAATCCTGGCGCAATGGTTGGTCGCTGGGTAGGAATATTTTCGGGTCGATGGTGCTTAGTAGGAGGCAGAGAGAGCGAGAGAGAAAGAGAGAGAGAGAGCCGTGAAGGAAGCGGTAATCACTGGCCGGATTTCGCTTGCTGTTACACAGAGGCGCATTTTGTCTCCATGTTTTGCGGTTGTCGAATCAAGCTTCGTAAGAGTTCGTCGAATGAAAAATATCTGGATATCCACAGCACCCATAGCACCCATAGCACCTGGGCTGCTGGGGCATTTTAGCACCCATGCGCCATGGCCCACCGTACCAACGCACCATCCGGGCTTCAGGGGCTTTAAAGCGCCCCACCAATCCCGCCATTTCGTTCCACTGTTCGGATCCGCAGGCCACGCGCAGCCCACACACACACCGATGTATTAGGTGCCTTTACCATTTATTTCTAGGCGGCCCTTTTTAAGTCGGCTTCAACAGCCCCTGTCGAACACAGCCCTACAGGGCGTCGAGGGAAGTGTAGGCGGTACATCGTACAAGTACAATACATCGTAGCACTAATTACAACCCATGTCAGCGTGTTCAGGGTAGCATGCGGGCTAGCATGCAGGCCTAGCTTTTGGGGCCCCCCTTAGCATACAGTCGCTCGCTATCACACCTGTCTCTTGCTGCTGTCCTACCCATATCCAGATGGAAGACTGGTACGTGGGACGAGTTATATCCCACGGGCCAGGAGCCAGGATCATATCGCTGACAAGGTGCGGGTCGACGACATTGGCTCCTTTTACCTGCCTAGCTGCCTGCCTAGAAGTGGAATCAATCTCTTCTTGTCGCGTGTAGGTATTCGTCATGCCGGGGTTGTTCCTACAGCAAGTTGGAGTAGCCAAAGTACACCCTGCCGCCCATATACCGGGGCCAGGACTTTCTGCGACGATCTCTCGAGAGCTGGAACTCCTTAGCGTTACTATACTTGTCTTGTCAGGTTTGACCATGACTGGCATCCTAATATATGGCGTGCCTAGGTGGGTGGGCTACCTGTAGGGCGTGCCGAGGGACGAGAGCTATGCCGTGCGAGATAAATGCGTACATGCTATTCCGAGATCTTGGCTGGCAGCGTCGAATTTGGGAAATCTCTATATCTTATGCTGCCTACCCCGAGTCTTACCACTGACGTTGGAAGACATTCATGTTACACAGCTACCCAACCCAAGGTCACATCCCATCTGACAGGTCTGTCTACACATCAACCAACAAACCAAATCTGCTCAGATAGGTACGCATGATGCAGTGCCCACAGAATTCGGTCCACTCACACGTTTTCTAGACTTCAGTATCCAAAATGGTTGGCGTCCCTGGAAAATACAAAGGCTGCAATACCTGCCGGGCCAGGCGAGTCGCATGCGATAATGGGAGGCCGTTCTGCAAGAAGTGTACAGATTACGGTCGTGAATGCGGTGGATACGAAAGGGAGGTTAGTAACTGGTGTCCTTCCTCACGAACCTGGGCCGATCTATAAGGAGTAGTTTACTCCTAAAGAAAGGGACACTGTCCGCGAGTTAGCTTCTCCTGGTCCCTCTACGTCTTTTGTTCCCCGGGCTTAGGGAGTCGGATGGTAGCTAATAGTCAAACACTAGACTGTCTTTATAGTCGGTACCCTGGACCAAAAAGGGAGATGTTCATCTCATCCGCCGCGAAACCAGCACGGTAGCAAGAAAACGAAAGATATAGGGACCCGGTCGTCAGAGAAACTAGAGTTTGTCGCTACCCAGCCGTGGCAGCCGGCGTGGATGGATATGGTTTCGGTGTCGTCACAAGTAGGATCGCATCGCCTCCGATTTGTTGCGCTTCAGACGGATCTAAGCTCTGCGGTTCGACCCGGCAGCGGGCCGTCTCGAGGGAAGGACGTAACACTATCTCTAGGTAGTCCGCGTCCCTTCAAAGCGAACCCGTCGTTTGGTCCCGAACCCTTCAGCTTAAAGTCCCGTTGCCTTGTTCACGTACCAACAAGGAGGAACAGTAATAGGCAAGTAGTTGGTAACAGCTCAGAAGGGTTGTGCCTGTTTTTATATGAAGTAGGTTCACGACGGTATTTACCTCTTCGTTGCTAACCTGGTGCTCTAGCAAAACTCTTCGGCAGCGTATAGTAACGAGGCTCCTTGGAAAGACGCTGCTGCGCTAGCCGACCGGATCCGTGAACCAGGCCCTGCAGCGTATCAGTCTTTCCCAGCCCACCACTTCTTTGCTCGGGTTTACCGACCTAGTGCCGTGAGTGTACAGTCGCACTACAAGATTCGAAAACTAACTGTTAGGATAGATTTGGGCAGCCCTACTCAATCGTCAACCAACCTTCCTCTGTTCGCCGGAATGGACTGTTGTGCCTTGGGAGCGCCACCCTAGGACGCCACTCGACGATCTCCTCGACATACTCGTTCTTTTGCCATCGATATTTTCGCGAGCAGACCGCATCACGCCGCTAGGAGCCACTACTCCTCGCCGCTTAAAAGCGAAGGATCTTTTGAGCAACTGCATTAACATCGAGAGACAATTTGATATCTGGTACACCATGGTACACCAAAGGGTCGACGAGTCCGGGTCTCCACTTTACTGGGTGGGAGACGCAGTGCCTGGTAGTGTGCAGATGCCTTTCCCCGAGGTGTTCCACTTCCCCTCGCCATTGATAGGGTTGGTTCATGTATATTACTGGGCTGCTCTCATCGGCTTCAACCAGTGTATATATGGACTATTAGACATCATCTTCGAGTCTGAAAGTGAGAACCTCTCTGGCCCGGTCGTTCTACCTGAGATACCGTCAGGGGTAGATTTTCAGAAGTACCATCCAGCGCAGACTAGGATGCTCGCCGCCAATGTATGCCGAAGTTTAGACTTTGTTCTTCGAACCACAGCGCAACCAGATCTGCTGGCCGCGCCACTCTGGGTCGTGAGCAACTTTTACAATGAAGTCGGGCGCTTCGGAGACGGCGAGCTGGAGCGCCTATGGTGTGATAGCTTCAAAGTAAGATTAGAAGCTAAGTGCCGTGACATGAGTCCATGGTTACAGGAGAAGAAATGGGTCGACACAAGGCAGTTCGGGTAAAAATTCAACCTGTCTCAAACGGGTGGTATGATAAAGGTTCGGCGGCGCAAATACGGGTTTGGGCATTTTCATTGTGCGAATTTGAAGAACTGGAAAAGGATGAGACGCAACCCATTAAGCACTTACTACCATTAATATCGCCGTCATAGTTATTCTTCCCGCCATAGAAGTCGGGATCGCCAGAGTGAAGAGATAAAGGGGAACGCCGAATACACATGGCTAGGAGAATAGGTACTGTAAAAATATAGTTGGTCAAGAATCCCAGTCTGTTCTCGCATTAGCCAGTTCCAGATTTGAAATTTCAAATAAATGCTTATCGATGTAGGTACTGCTGCTTATTGAATCTCGGCGTAGTCTATAGAGGAGCGCGGTAGATTTCTCATCCAGCACGAACAGATCCTGCTGGATTATCTATTCGTTGGCATGGCTTCCAAAGCCATCCTAGCCATCAGCTAGATTGCCGAGCACGTGGACTACCTTCAGCTGACCGTTCGGCTTCTCCCCGGAACTGTCAAGTTCGGTCTTATTGACATCTACGACGTGGGTCCTGGTAGTATCGTCTTGGGACAAGAGGGTTCGTGCAATGAGCACATGTCTGGTGTTATTTCCGACCTACCGAGCACGAGATAAATGCACCCAAAGCGTCTTCCCTAGCTTTCGATAAAGTGCCTGCTAGAACCGCTGGAGAGGACCTCACAGCTAAACCACCTCCGCGGTTCGCAAGGAAAGACATCATTTACAGGCATTACCTCGTAGGAGGCGAGAATAGCTTTGACGTGCTAGGATGCTGAAGTCGAAGTCTGGCGGGCGCATGCTGCATCGAAGAGGCGGCTTAGCCGTGTTTCTGCATTCAGTGGATAATTCCGGTCTAAAGACCTGAGAATCCGATGATGAACGCTAAACTATGAGATTATTTCTTGTTGTGTTTCCCGTCGTCTTCTCTACTGCAGGAGTCATATCCATTATCGAAATCATCCGAATATGCGATGTGATGCTGGTTCGGGAGGCTACCGTTTTAGGACAGTGTATCATCTAAACACTGCGAGTAGTTGAACTAGCGTCAGGTTTCAAGTAGTTGTCGCCGACCTTATAATGGTTGATAATATCTCGGAACAATAAGAGATCATTCTATATCTTCTTGCTTTGGGAGGGCCCTTAATTTGGTTCTTTTCTCGAGGAATGAGTAAAAGTAACTAATGAAGAGCCGCCAGTCAAAAACTCAAGACACTCTCCTAGATATGACAAAAATTAAAGGAGATGATTGAAAGTTTGGTGGTGTTGTGATGACATAATCACACAGGCTACCCTGTAGCTTGAAAGCTTAATCCACTTTGTGGCGGTGTTTCTGTGGCTGGAGCTCAAGCTTAGATCGGTGTTTGGCTGCTAGGGAGCTTCGTAACTCTGGCAGCCTTGTGTACAATCACTGTACCTGCCTCACTCTGGAAACGGCGCCGAAATCCACGACGACTTCTCAAGCTCTACCACAATTCTCAACACATCTTTCCAGAGGCCATAGTACTCTTTTTCTAGTTATTAATTCAGCACATTCCAATCATGGCGTCAGGATACGACAGAGCTCTTTCTGGTAAGTTATTACTTTGCAGCATTGCTCGAATGACAGGGCAGCTTAGCTAACCATCCTGTACTCGCAGTATTCAGGTTCGTGTCGAGCAGATTCGCTCTGCAAACCACAGCTCTCTAACAGTCTATAGTCCGGACGGACACGTATTCCAGGTCGAATATGCCGGTGAAGCTGTCAAGCGAGGTAAGCAGTATCCCGGGTCGCTCCATCGCTCCACCGCTCGAGCCGTCTAACGTTTTGGCTTCTTGCCAACCAGGTACCTGCGCCGTCGGAGTCAAAGGGACCGATATCGTCGTCCTCGGCTGCGAGAAGCGATCGGCCATGAAGCTGCAGGACACGCGCATCACCCCGTCCAAGATCAGCCTCATCGACACCCACGTCTGCCTCGCGTTCGCCGGCCTGAACGCCGACGTCCGCATCCTCGTCGACAAGGCGCGGCTCGAGGCGCAGTCGCACCGCCTGACCGTCGAGGACCCCGTGTCCATCGAGTACATCACCAAATACGTCGCCGGCGTGCAGCAGCGGTATACCCAGAGCGGCGGCGTGCGGCCGTTCGGCATCAGCACCATGATCGTGGGCTTCGACAAGGGAAGCCAAGTGCCCCGCCTCTACCAGACGGAACCTAGTGGCATCTACTCTGCGTGGTATGTCTCTCCCTCGACGTGTGCCGCAGCTAGCTACGGGGTGGCCACAAACAAACACGCACACATGCTAACACGCCATGTAGGAAAGCGAACGCCATCGGCCGCTCGAGCAAGACGGTTAGGGAATTCTTGGAGCGCAACTACAAGGAGGACATGGACCGCGAGGCGACCATCCGATTAGCCATCAAGTCGCTGCTGGAGGTCGTCCAGACGGGCGCCAAGAACATCGAGATCGCCATCATGGCCCCGGGGAAGACGATCGAGATGCTCCCGGTAGAGGACATCGAGGGCTACGTGAAGAACATCGAGCAGGAGAAGCAGGAGGAGGCCGCCAAGAAGAAGACGGGCCGGACGCCCGGAACCGGCAGCGCGGCCATCCTGACGAGAGAGCGGGAAGGCGGCAGCGATTAGACGGTGTGAGATTTGAGATCTGGGCGGAGTTCATGGGCCGCCAGAACGGTATTCATAAAAAGAGTCGCCGTCACATTAGGAACTTGTACACTACCCATTCGTAAAGCATACATTTGCTCTCGGTCTCCCTCTTGGGTCTGTCAAATTCCTTGTCTCGTAAAGTCTATATATGTGGTATCATGTGAAATGCAATTTTTTGCTCCATAAACCCTCCGTAAATTTACACCAAACCCCTTCCTTCCTTTCTTTCCTTTATCGCTCGGCGGCTCAGCCCAGCTTGTCCGCGTCGGACTGGACGTCGAAGATGGACCGGTTCTGGCTCTGCTTTACGCGGTCGTCCTTGAGCATCTTGTTGTTCATGCGGGCGTCGTCGCCCTCGACGGTCAGGGCGGGCTTGGGGATGAGGGCCTCGATGACGAAGTGGTTGTCGCAGTGGGGGCAGTACTCGTCGGCCTCCTCGAACTCCTGCGCGTCCTTGCGGAAGCACTTCTTGCACTTCTTGCACGCGAACGTCATCTCGAAGGCCTGCAGCAGCGGGTGCGACTCCTGCTCGTGGTGGCACTCGGCGCAGTCGAACCACTTCTTGCCTGCAGGTTTTACATCGTAAAGGGGTCAGTAACCTAAGTAAAGCTTTCGTAACGGGCATAGTGGAAATGGTAGCTTTTTTTTTGTAAAGGGGGTCGTCGGCAACGTACAGCATGGCGAGCGGATGGCCACTTGGGCGTTTAATACGTGCTTGCTATGCGAAGGTTAGCCCCTAGGTTGGAGAACAAGATTTGAGATATAATTTGACGTACCACATGTTTACAGTTGGTATGAAGAGGAGCGGTATCAATAACCAAGAACCAGGCGGACCACGACTAAACTCGCTTTTCTACAGCGGAAACAGTCGCACGCGTCACGAATTTTTGATGGTTGAATTTCTAATCAGTCTCCTTATCCCACTGTGGAGTTTACATATGCGGGGGTGTAAGGGTGTGATACCAGGCACTTAGCGCAGTTCGGCCCCTTACGGCCCCTGTCAATCTACATTTAGCGCCACCCGAACCTGATCTGCGGGACTTGAGGCTTCTGTCAACTTGAATGATTCTGACATTTTGCCTGAGTTTTAACGAAGGTTATTGTGTCGATTTTTTTTCTAGCAGCTTTTTTTTCGCCACTCATCCCAAATAGGAAATAAAGTATGGCTTCTTATTGGCTAAAACCTGAGATACTGGCTTGTGATTGGTTAAGGAGTTAAAGCTCCTGATTGGGCGGGAGGGGG
>JAOWAP010000009.1:827473-845136 GCA_028565235.1 Hypoxylon lenormandii
CATCCGAAAGAGGGACGCGGGAGTTTTGACGGTTGGGATTGGCAACTCCTCCAGCCCATTGGCCGCACTCTAAACCTGCCTCACAAGTCAATAACCACGACGGTGATATTGCTAAGCCTTCCCCCCCGAGTCATCAGGACGGCTAGCCTAGTCCCAAATGAATTGGCGATGCTGGCAATGGGCTTACCGCGAACTCTCTCAAGTAGGCCGGCCTACCCAAGCGGAACACGGTAGTAGCATCCGCTGGTGAAGCTGTACCTGACCATGAAATCATACTTCTTATTTTATCATCGGTATAGATAGTGACTGGGTAAGAGCTTAGAGATAAGGAGCTGCTAAGACTTTGTGGCTTCGGGTATCCTTGGTATTTTTTCTTATGAGTTTTTGTAAACCGCCCACGGTCGTACTGCCACATGGGCAAGACGTACATGAATCTTTTTCTGAGGGCTTTTTAAAAGGAGAACATGCTTATCAACCGGAAATTATCTTACGTTCGGCCAGTCTACAATACGAATAGTGAGCAGCTAGTCCCTGGGTCCATCTGCACGCACTAACAATCAGGGCCGGGAAAACAATAGCACTTGGCACCCTTGTTTAATACCTAAGAGGTGCGCCCACTTGGCGTGGTGGTTGAGCGCTTGGAGCGTCATAGAAGACGGGTTGGTTCAAATTTAGTGGTAAGAAAATTCCAGGTTTTTCCTTATGGATCTCCTGGAGAACCACTTCACTTTACGAGGCCGATTGGCGATATGGTATTGGCGGTACACTTGCGATGTTTAGTGGATACGGGAAGAGCCCCGGCAGGGGGGGAAGAAAGTATGGGCGCAGGAATATCAAGGGTAACGGGGTTAAAGTGGCACGAACATTAAGGACTACCCACAACCGGAGGTGGGAGGACTTCACAATACACAACGGCCAGGAACCGAAGGGGAGACGTAGGAGTAGTGTACACTACTGCGAACTTCCAGTGAGGGAAATCCTGGCAACCACGAGTTGCTAGATGGATCTATACACATTGTATTATAAAAATCCTAGCCTAGCATACCTTATGCCCTTAGGGAGGCTATGGATAGTTATAATGCAGCGGTCCCCTTGGTGTTAAAATCAATCATCATTATCATCATCCTTCTCATCTTACATAACTGGTAGGTACCTAGGTAGCTACCTGGTACACACGTGTTATGTTACGCTACACCATCACAAGGATTTTGTCTACATAAGATGTAAGGGGGGAAATAATGGTTGACGAATAAGCCTATCAGGACAAGCAGTATGTACATGTAGGTAAGCATCTTTCCTGTCAGATCACGATGCATATTCGTCAGAGGGTCCTCAAAAAGGGGCTATCCTATTCCGAGGAAATGGCTCTTGGTGACCGCAGTGTATGGCCCACCAAGAATAGGGGTATTCAGAACCGTTGCTGTTGACTGTAGTACCTACCACTACACGTCATTCTGCAACATCTCTTTGGCTAAAGACTACGGCGAACGAAGAGGGGGGTAACACGCCATCGTCACTGTTCACGATATATGTATTGTAAATTTAAAAAAAAAATTTGCCTTGCAGATTCCACACGGCCTGTGGGCGTTCGACTTCAGTTCCGGGATCCGGCACCGTTATAACTGCCAAACCGTACGCCGTAGCCATACATCGTATTGACGGTAATAGACACTTTGAAACTCATCTTTGTATCTGGACGTATGTCTACTTGCATGTAGGTAGGTACATGCCAACCTCGATATATGTATTATGTATAGGGTATCTCTACTCCAGACTATCTACTTCTGCTAAGTCTCTTCGCTGGTAAAATGTCATAAAAGCATATGGTTGATTATACAACCCTACTACCAGGAGACAGCCTCGGTTGAGAATCCGGCATTCCTTCCATGTAAAATATCTCATCCCGTCTCCGTAACTCGGACTACGCTATACTTACATACTTCCTTTTTATTTTTTATTTTTACTATCAGCTCAGGGGCAAAGCCCGCAGGTAAAGCTGCGGCCGTAAGGATGATGATATTTATACATACATGTCTCTGTTCGTCCTCGACACACTTTATACCAGACATAGAAGTAAGCCCGCGTACCTCGACCAATTACGTGCTCGCGTGCTACTCTCCATGCTGTCGCACTCTGCGTCTGGGGTACCACAAGCCCGCTGAGACATGCATACAGACATAGGGTGCATACGCAACACATGTATGTACCTAGACAAGGTGTACCTAGGGAGTCTGGGAGAGTGCAACAGTCGTACCGTACGGACGGGCCGGGTCTAGTGTCTGTCGCTTGCGTTGTTTGGTACACCCCCCATGTGGTGATCCTGCATAACTAGGCAGGCAGACGAACGTACATACCTATCGAGGACCAGACTTGGGGGGAAAGAAATGCAGTATTTATACTGGCGCCATGGGTCACTCAAACGTGGTTCTTGCACCCACTGGGGAAGAGGTACGCGCAACAGCTGAAATCTGGCGGGGATAAATAAGTTAGGGTCACATCTGAAGGAGCTGGAAGCTGGAGCTGGTTCCGAGGGGAGGGGGGCACGCGTAACACGCGGGGCAGCAAAGACCTCGGGCAGCACCGAGGACGTGGAGAATTTACATCAATCCTCCTCACTTGGCAGACAATGAGAGAGACGAGGCTGGGCGTTCGAGAGGAATATCACAGAGAAGATTAGCTACGCCGTCCGAGGCAGACGGTAGGGCATATCTGATAGGAGGTATTGAAATATGGCGGCTCATCGATCATCGGTGTAGGATATAAATGAGATCTGGGGCAGTGAGGGGAGAAGGAGGGGGGGAGGTGAAGGTATATGATCAGATATGATCAGATATGACATGATCATCCTACGAGTACATTCATGACCTCTCCCTCTCACCTCTCTACGTGCGCCCCTCCCCTACGTCGCATAATAAGACTAGATGCGCTCCTTTCCTCGTGAAACACGCCGTTAAGCGAAGGATACACAGACATTGTATATACCTCCATACATACATACCTGGGGCAGGCATCAACTTACACTTGCAAAGACGACGTATGTAGGGTACCTAAGGGAAAATGTCATGTACAACACGCGAACAGGTACTTGGGGAGACATGTCGACTTCTTTTGTATGCGGGCGTGTGGGTTAAAAACCTCCGTGGCTTCCCCCCCCTCCTCCATCCCCTTCCTACTTATGCAGCTCATAATACATAACGTGAATCCTTCCGCTGTGGCGGGCCGAATCGCTAATATGTTGTACATCGAATCCCAATCCCAACGCCCCCCGGCCTAACCCTAGGTAAGTAGGCAGCCTAGGAAATGACGATTGCGGCGCATGCTTTCGATCTGTAGGTGTGTCCCAGGGGCTGTCGAGTTTAGGATAAAGGTCTACCTACCTAAGGTATATTACATCTTCACCGGCGACAGGCTGATGCCGCGAAAGGGAGGCCACAGAGACGTATGATAGGTACCTAAGTATGCGGAGACCGGCGTATGGGCTGTGTTAGCTTTGCCTGTTGGAAGAAAGCTTCGGCCAACCTATCCATCTGCTAGTCTTGCCCCTATTCATAAACGAATAGGAACAACAATACATACATCACTAGCCACGTGCTGCATGATCACGGCAACGACAGAGAAGCATACCCACGATGCAAATTAAGTCCCATTTATGAGTGTCGCCTTGGGACCGACCGATCTATATAAGCCCGTAACAAAAGGACATACGCCTAGACTGACATGTCGATCCGGTGCTATACAAGCAAGTGTCCTTGTACAGGTTTCTATATCCCCTCCATTCTCCGAGTACACTACCAGACAGTAAAAGAAACCAGTTGCGTGGTAGATAAATAGTCTGAGCAGGGAACGAAGTCTACGGTATGTACTAGTGAAAGTCGTGCGTGTTATATAACGAGCCGTCTTGGAAGATTCCATCGAGCCTTTCGGTCTGCGCGAATCTCGAGGGCGGTTTAATCGATTTTTTCTCCTTCATTCATCTTTCATTATCGTGTAGTTCGTTGCAGTTATCTCGGCGAATGGTGGTCGCTATCCGTCGAGCAGCGACTTCAAAATATTCTTCGTAACTGTCAGATCTGTCTCATTCATCCACGTGAGCTGGCTGTGCGGTAAAGACTTGAACGTAGTCCTGGACCTGTAGCTGCTATCCACGCGCACACCCCATGACTCCTGGGTGACTAGAATAGCGTGCACCTTGCTGTAGTATACACTGCTGCACCCCACTAGCTCTCATGTAGGGTTCTGTCAGCCAAACAATGTCTGACCTTCAACGACCACAGATCCCAAAGTCTCGGAGAATCCCGGGTTGGCCAGTAGAGCCGGAAGCTTTACACCATAAAAGGTCCCTTTCCTAGGCGGCGATGGGAAACATGATTATGACATGATAATGTCTCTTTGCTCATGGGTGTCGTCAGTAAAGCAACCCGGGCAAACACAACTGCTTCTCATATGACCCGGCTTGAAGGAGGCCAACTAGACAGCTGCATAACGCAGCTTGTCGTCGAGGCATGCTGCCTCATAGGAAGCCAGACTCGGCCAGAACTCTGTAACATGGATAGTAAGCTACTACTCAAATCATGACTATTTATTTCACTTGGTGAGCAACATACCTAACAATCTTTTCGTCTTCTCGTTCACGCGGTTCTACTGTCAGACTCTTGTCGTACATCTCGTGCACGTCTCCGGCAGCTTGCATATTACTTAGAATGTAGTCCTGTAATTCTGGCACGGGCTGGAGTGAATATGGCGCATTCTGGTATTGCTGAATGTCTCGTATTACTTCAGCTGTTTTGGCGCGTTTGGCGAAATTTATCAAATTCGTCTTCTTAATGATGGAAGGAATGCCGTCCTCGATGAAAGTGAGATCGGTAAGATACACACCTGCAGACGCGTTAATTATCAACCAACAGCAAAGAAAAAAGGTGCGTATGCAAGCAAAAACTTACCAAAGAAAGGAATACAGGGCGGGTTCGCAACGTGAAGAGCCTCCCTATATTCGCCAAAGTTCTTGGTGCTTGCCATTAGACGTCGCATTGTCTCCAAGACAGCTTGAGTCCGAGCAGGGACCTGATCCCAGGTTCGTTTTAGGCGGGCGATAGGGGCGGTACCAAGCGCCGAGATAATTGATGTCAAAGTGGAGAAGTTGTTAAGATTCCGGCATTTCTAAAGTTGTTAGTACAGAAAGAACCTTGGGAAGGGAGAACAGGTAATGACACTCACATCCGCGACTGAAACGAAGTGCTTGATGACAATCACTCGCTTCTTCACGTCCATCTGAGCCAGAATCATCTCGGCGACCCAGTTCGTCATTTGATTGGAATGAAGGATCAGCGCCTTTACGTTTGGCGCCGGTTCAGGTTCGCTATCGCCAACCTTCTTTTGCCATGTTTTGTTGAGGCACTCTGTTGGTTTGATCTTGCCGTATAGCTTCGACTCGATGATTGTCAACTGGCGGGCAAATTCAGTGACATCGATATCGAGGAACTTCAGTTTCTTCATGTTCTTCGGCATAATTGGTGGCGGAACATTGTTAGTAAATGTCTGAATCATTCGCTTCGATGATATTTCCTTGCCGCTGAGTCGTTGGTCGAGGACCGTCATGAGATTATTAGCACCCGGCGTTTCTGTAGATTTAACCGTGTCCCTTGCAAATGCGTAGACGTCCCGAATTAATTGCCTAGTCTCTTCGTTTGGCTCCTCCATCCAGAAATTCTCAAACCAGTTCTTGATGATGTTGACCACTCGGAACCGAATCAGTTTCTGCTTTCGATCCCTCCAAACATCATAATCAGCATTACTCAACCCCTCCGGTGGTTGAATATTGAACCGCTTGACTAGAAGCTCGAATAATTCCCGTGCTGAGGTGAAAGATCGATACGTTAGAAGGAACGTTTGGTTGAAGCTGAAATCCGACTTGTCGTGTCTTGTAAGCTGCTCGACCAATGCTAATAGCGAGCCACCCTTGACTGTTGGCGGTGTTGACTTCAAATCCCAAGATAGGTCATTCTCAAGGTCAAGTCGCAAGAACATAGGTGTCTCTTCGACTTGTTGGACCTGAGAAATCGATCCCTCTCCCAGGATCCGGGCAACTTTCGATAGGTCTCCGGCCGTTCGGTGGATATTGCCTGCAGTTTCCCCTTCGGTATAGGACGCAGTCCCTACAAGAGGAGGCCTAACATCGAGCAGGTTACTAGAGGCTGAGCGTGCGTGTATCGAAGGAAAGGTAGGCATCGTTTCTCTTCTTGGTTCTCTCGATAGGCTATCTTCTCGCCTACGAGCCTCAAACTGCTGGTGCAGGTTACTTTGCGCCTGCTCGGATACCTGTTCAGATAGAAGCTGGAGAGAAAAGCCAATGTGAGAAGAGTTTTGTTCCAAGGCTCTTGCGCATTGCCTGACGTATTCGAGTCTCCCTTCTAACGACTCTCCGCGAACCTCAGACCATTCATCCCCGAGGGGACCAGCCACAGCCTGACATCCCAATATGAGGTCGGAAATGTTGTCGTAAAGGCTTTGCTTGTTCGTGCTAAAGTCAGCAAGCTGAGGTGTCTGAAAGGTGTTCCCTAGTGACGAAAGATCAACAGATTCGATCATTGCGATCCACGGTTTGAACATCTCCAAAACCTTTCCGCCTGCAATGCAGACGTTGTTCCCGATGAGCTCGTGTCTGTACGGAGATATGACCTTTTCTGAAGTACCGAGGTTCTTTTCCAGCTCTCTGATACTAGAAACTAGCATCCTCTTATACTCGTCAAGCCTCTCGAGAAGTTTTCCGTCTAGAATCGCAGTAGGCTCAGCGGAACCATCATCGTCCTCGAAGAAATTTGAAGTGATAGGGTCACGAGGGCCGAGGTTGTTGTTTTGCCAGCTTCCTCCGGCCGTGCTACCAATGACAAAGCCGGGGAAAAGACGCGGAATCTCCTCGCCCCTCTGTTGTCTTGCGACCTCGACGAAGCTGAATACGCCTCCAAGCACACCGTCGGCTTCCTGCATGCATTTCTGCACGGACTCGGCATTTGGCCAATCAGCAGCAGCTATATGCGACGAGATGACCAACTTTGAAAACTTGGACATCATATCTCGGAAGTGGGGGTAAAGCGCCTTGTTTGTGGATATGATAGAAGGCTGACCGGAATGATTGTCAGTAGTGCCTGAACCAGCTGCTAGAAGCAACCGCAGGTGATCAGATATATCTTCTGCGCGGGCGACATACTCCGACCGGTTGTTGCTCGTGATCGCATCTCGATAACGGTCGATCGCGCGCTTCATGTTCGCGATGAGGAGATTCCATGACAACGGCTGCATAGTACCGTCGTCGAAAAAGGAGCGAGGTATCGTGGCTGCTTGGGGAAGGTTAAAACCAACACCGGTGAAGGACGTGGCGGATGCTAGTGTCGGTACATGGCCGGGACCCGTTGACATTGGAATATTGGTATTAATAAAAGTTTCGGCTCGCGATCGAATACCCTGCGAACCTCCATTGATGGAGTCCATAGACGGCGACGGAGAGACTCCGACACTGTTACCACCGTAGCGACGTCGCGAAGCCTGCGCAGAACTGTGAGTAGGTAGGAATAAGCCTGGGGACTAGATAGCTGAACATACCAAGGAGCTCACTGAGCTCTTCATATATTCGTTATCGAGTTCTGAAGCGGAGGTGGCCTCCGAGTCGTCCTCTTCGTCTTGCATCATGCCTCTTGCATATACCTCCGCAGGCACCCTTGTTTTTTTGTCGGGCATTTTTACCGACATGGGATCTAGAGGACCATTTTCGTTGAAGGAAGTGGGTGATTCAAGTGGAAGTTCCATGCTGCTCTCCCCAGTCATGGTATTATAGTAAAATAATCTACCGTCGGGTGTGGCCTGTGGTATCCAGAAATCAGCACCAGATTTTCTGGAGGTCCTGGTGCCTTCGAGCGGCAA
Source organism: Hypoxylon lenormandii (assembly GCA_028565235.1). NCBI lineage: Eukaryota > Fungi > Ascomycota > Sordariomycetes > Xylariales > Hypoxylaceae > Hypoxylon > Hypoxylon lenormandii. Next base: position 835,388 of record JAOWAP010000009.1, read on the forward strand.
TCCGCTTAAATCATCCTGGTCCGACTCATTCACATCTTCGAAATCGTCGTCGTATGCCGCCTGGTCCTCCAGTTCGTCATCTCCTGTGTCACCATCGCCATTTTGCATCTGCTCGGGGATCTCATCAGGGTTCGTGATGATCTGACAATAGTTACTTGGAAACCAGCCACGAACCCCATTAATCACGCCGTCCCACCAGCCGCTTTCTAACTGAGTAATAACCTGAATCACATCGCCTTCGTGGAAACTTAGACTCGTTCGATCATCGGCTTCGTAGTCGTACAGTGCTCGTACATAAAGCGTGCCAGGAGGCGCGGTACCTAGTATGCCGTTCATGGTGTAGGTGTAGGTATGATAATCGCGGTCACCGCTGGAGCGAGCCAACGACGCCGGGTTTCTAAGCTCGATAGCAGAATCGGGGTTTTTGTCGAGGGTATTCGATCGAGACCTAATGCGTGAATTGTATGCGTTGTCTTTTTGATTTGTCACTATTGCCGAGATTGGTTTCTGTGTCATGAGCATCGTGATGTCGGATGCGCCAAGCGTGATTAGAGGGAATTCGAAAGGATGATATTAAATCATGTCCGAGCCAGCACGCACGGCGAAAAGGGGTGGGAATACGAAGCCAAGTCGATGGGCCACAAAATACGGGTTCACGGTAAAGGGGACACAAAGGCGAGAATGCAATGATACGCGTCAATGGGTATCGCGGCCGTGGTCGGTGCCGTCGTGATCGGAATCATTAATGGGAAAGAGAATCGCGTGTCGGAAACTGGAGGGTTGAGAAGCGAATTCGAAATGAATGAATAGAAGGTAGAATATCAGTCTCTCCCAGACTCGGACTCAAGCTCGGACTTGGACACGGGAATTATCCAAGACGTGATCTCCTTTCACTACCTAGGAGCGCTAAGGGTCTTGTCGGCGGCGTGGACTGAGGCTGGAGATGATGTGAATGGTTGACGAGCCTTATTGTTGGGCGGGTAAAAGAAGTGAGGTAAGGAGTTCAATTCGCTGACGAGAAAAGGCTAGTCGGTCAACTCAGGGCTAGCTCCTGGTTTTTCTTTCCCCGTCCCTCTGGGCTGAGGGCTGAGGGCTGAAAGAGAACAGACCTGTCTAGGCAGTGTGCGTAACAAAAGTCTGGTTCTGTGGTTCTGATGGACGTTGGGTTACAGCCTATGGGATTCAGAGCTGCGTGAGGGTGGTGAAGTGTAGTTAATCGGCGAGGGGGTGTGGTTTTTTGGCCCAGCCGATCACAACAGCGCCGTAGACCTCGTCGTTAGTGTCGTGGGTCGTGGGTCGATAGGTCGATAGGCCGTAGGTTAGAGATCTGAGTCGGGGGTCGGGGTCGGGGGGTTTGCTCGTTTCCCACCGTATCAATTTTCTGGCGAGAGATACTAAATGAGTACAAGCTGCAAGTAGCGTTCCGTACATGTACATACGTGTGTACAATGTAAAATATGTACGTGTATACAATGCAATTCCTTAATGTTGCATATGGTGGCATAATGCTTTGGCTGTTTGGGTAACCATTAATGGTAGGTCAGCTTGTATTGGCTATTCTCTATTTGGTAATAGTGGCTGGTCCTAAGCTCCTTAGTCACTGTAGCGAGATACCCCTCTTTCAAAAAGATCCCCCTTTTTATTTTTATTTTTATTTTTTTCTCGATTGCTTCGTACTTTAAGCCCCTTTTATATATTTACTTATCTCGAATATGCAAACTGACTATGTGAAAGCGTGAAGATATGATAGGAGTTGGAATTATAGCGATGAGGTAAGTTGAGAAAATTTTAAAAGTCTCTAAGCTGTACCGAATAGGCTGTAGCAATACTAATGTACGAAAGAAGTACCGGCTGGTCGTATCGAGTATCATGCCCGGGTCCTGCAGCTTGAGTGCATACTATTGTAGTTCGAATGTGGTACAGCAGTTTATGATCAAAACACCCCGCTGGCGTGCTTTGCCGTATGCACACATGTATGCACACAAAAAAATTCAAGGTAAATCTACTGGCACTGGCATGTGTTCGGTTTCAACACCTTCTGGGAAGAGAAGGAGCTTACGAACAAAGGAGGATTATCGATTAATACATACGTATCGATTAGATATCCCACTCTAGTCCATTCCCTTTTGCGCAAAGCCGAGGCAAGACATATCATGAAATAAACGGATATAACAGTAAAACATTCCTGTAATAGAGGGCTTCTGTGTATTGTAACCTAGACCGACCGCTCATTCGAGAGAGGCCGACGATTAGTCGGGGCTCGAAAGGACAAAATGGCCAAATTTGAATATTATGTACGAAGTACGAAGTAGAGTAATTGACTGAGTCAAGCAAGGGTCTGATAGAGCGAGCAGATGACAGTCTATCGTGATATTGGCACTGTAATAGGCATAAAGCTCACCGTACCTAAGATGTTGTACTTGCACTATTCGGTATTGCACATGTACATGTACATTGTCTGGTGTTTTCCATATCTAGTACTGTATGATATTCAAGATGGACAACATACGATATAATAGTTGACAGTCCAGTTGACAGCTCTACTTTACGTTGCGAATAAGGATGAGATTGTCACCTTCGAATATCGTCAGCCTTTGATAATCGATATACATACCCCTTGGTAGTGTTTGATATCAGGCCCGGTTGGCCGTGTTTCCCGGTAAGACCAATCCCATTATCAGCCGTCACAGCATAACTTCCGGCACGGAAACTGGTAGCCAAGATCAGTGTCCAATTATCACGTCGGCTATCTCAAAAAGAAGTTGCCAAAATGATAGGTGATACCGTTAGAACTCGACCTTTAAAGCCAGATTCCCATCCCATCCTGCCCATCACTCTTGATAAGCTTACAAAGGAGGGGCATCGGTACATGTCTATATAGACGTAGAAGGATATATGCATGCATGCAAGCTGCAGTGACCTCGTGCTCGTGCCGCTTGGCGGCCCGATGGTGCTGTACACAGTGCAGTATTCGCGGCAAGCAAGCGAAGTTGAGGCTCGGTGAAGCAACGGATATTGGTGATGTAGTGTACAATATGGAGACGGTATTGATACACGTTTCTCTTCTCGTGTCAGATACACGTGGAGTTTTGTTCGCTTGCAATGGTCTATGAAGCTTCCTTTATCCGCCGAAGAAGATCCAAGTACATACCCTGGATACTTGAGAGAAGCTATCGGGTTATTTCGAAGACGCATGGAAGACCAAGAAGCTTTTTGCCCACAGACCTCCTCCAACGAGCAACCGAGTTTTCACGCCCTGCTGCAGGGTGAAGACGTACCTGGGCTGCTTGGGTAGTTTTCCACCTTCAAATGAATGTTTCAATGCTACGAACCGTTGGACATATCTCTGCATCACGTTGTCCTATAAGGTCTCGAGATAATAATAAAAAAAAATCATTCGATCAATCCGTCCGTTAGATTGCCTAGGTATTAAATTACATCCCAACACCACCGGTGCTCGTGGTGAACCCGACCTTCTGGAGTCCAGACGGCCCAGATAGCATGGCCCCCATGTAGCTCCTTCTTGCCCCTGGTGTGCCCAGAGTCCAGACAGGACCAGGGCTAATGAGGTCTTAGGTACCAGCCAGCACAATATCGGTAAGGATAATACGTTAAACCGATCAGTATGGTGCGTGGTGCAAATTTGTGGCACTAAGGAGTTGAAAATACAGTAATCTAGCAACCTTTTCATCCTACGTGGGGAGAAGGGGTGGGAGCCTCGAGAAGAGTCTGAAGAGAAGACCAATTCTTAGGATTCCCCTTTCCGAATTAACTGACGCTGTAAATATCATCAACGTTGCATTAATACAATGGTAAGTCTCCTTTCTCCGTGGGACCTTTATATGTATATAGCAGGCATATCACTATTTAACTCTCCAGGCACTGTCTTTATCATGTCATTTCAGCCTTGCTAGACATTAATATAGGCTACTTACCTCCACGGAAAAGTCCGAACGTGCCATAGCATTTTATACCCACTGCCTAATGAGCCATCCTGGATTGTAGCGTAGCTCTACCGATGAAAACATTGGGGATACGATGAGTTGAATACCCAAACACAATGTGAACTTGGCGAGTCACTACTTAGGTAGGTTCGTAAGTCTGGTGTCTCCTGAGTGATGCTGTGTCAAACAACCCCCCCACACCACTGACCGGGCGAGCTGAGTAGGTAGGTCGTAGGTATGGTGGTAATTGTTGGACATCCTAAGGAATCCTCCAACTTTCCGTCTCTCTAATATGTCGACAGAAATAGTTTCAAGTTCGTCATCTGCTCGATCCTGCGACCATCGACGGCCGGACAAGATCGGGAATGCGAGTTCTGAGCCTTTTCTGCCCCCAATTGGCTTCCCGCAGTCCCACGTGGGATTACCTCACGATCCTACGCCCTGATGGAGGGGAGTGAGGGGGGGGGGGCCGATATCCTATGCGGTTCAACCGCGTACCGCATTGGTTGTACTCGTACGTACTTGTATACATCGGCCACTCGCATTTCGACTGTGTAGATACAAATGCAAAGTCGTGTAACACGGGAGTGGCTCGGGCTGAGACGACGGGAGCTGCGGGACTACCCTTCCAACGCCCAACGCGCGCAATCGATGCGAGTGATATATCGAGACGAGCCGCATTCAAATATAGCGCGATCGAGATGGACTTGTAAACCCAGGCTAAACTCATTCGTGCAAGACTCGAAACATAATTAGAAATAGCCTCATGAAGATATGACTCGAGAAGCTTAAGTTATCGTCAAACTTGGCAGCCATCACTATCTCGATCTCTGACGACCAGCGTGGACAGCACAGCCGTCCAGCTATCCAGCTTAGAAGGCGAATCCCGTCATGGGAAGACAGGCGCCCTTGCGGCTTGGTTTGCTCGAACAGATTCCTTTGTTCGCTCGATTATCGCCGTCCGGCCCATTTGCGGCCGAATGGAACTCGTCAAAGACACAAACGACGGGCTCGCCACGTGGATTGCCCCGTGCCCCCGACATCTAGCAACGATGGCCTCGGTTGCGGTGCCAGGCGGGCCGTTTCTGGTCAACTGCTCGGTTACGCGACGTCAGGACCAAATAATAATAACATGTACTACGGATCGCACAAAGTGAAGATTAGAATGCGGCATGATCCAATCGGTTCTGTCAGCGTGTGGCACAAGGGCAAGGTATGAGTGCAGTACAATACAAGGTACTGTGTGTCTTGAGAATAGTGATCTTCAGGGGATAGGTTCCATGGATTGGACGAGACTGCCAGAGACTGCCGTCTTCTCGGCTTTGTGCGCCAAAATGCGCGTCAATGCCAATGGTCTTCCCAGGTCATTGGGACGCCAATCTCACAAGATTTTCTCACGACCCCTGTTTTGGTGACCATCCAAAGCAGGGCGAATCGATTCTGTCTCATATTCACTAAACGCGGTTTCTCCTGAATACACTTGCTGACTTGCCCAGAAAAGCATCATTATGATGAAATCTGCCGCCCAGAGTCGCGTCAAGTGGACCGTGGAAAGAAGTTGGTGCTTCTTTATTGACAACCCGTAGGCGGATATTACCTCCGCTAGACCTACTTCGGCTTGACGATCTAGGTTAGCACACGTGGAGCCTCATCCGGAAGAGTCCCGCGAACCCCAGAACCTCGTCTTCCAAGGTTTCAATTCTTGCATCAACTATGAAAATTGAGAGCCCAGGGGCTAGAGGGGCCAGCGAGCTCTATTAATACATACGCTGGCCTACGCATGGACTAGATGCATATCATCCGACCAACGTTACTCCTTATGCCTTAATCCATATTGTCATCGTGTTTGGCAGACAGGAACGATGTGTTGTCTGGTGTTGTCTACTGACGACATCAAGCACTCTTACAACTAAGAGCGGGAGCTACTTAAGCCAAGCACCGGGCTACGGAAGATCTCCTGTACTCCAGACTCGAACGGAGAGGTACATATAACCGGTGAACCGGCGGGACTATATATTAGACGGCTTGGACACTTCACAACTCTACTCGACTAGCGAAGTGGACATGTTACTTACAGACATCTCCACTCATGGCTCCTAGCGTGTTATCCGTCAGCCCCGTGTCTATGTTTTATGCAGACACTGTCCAATACTTGAAAGATATTATAAGGACACCGACTCGATGATTTATGACTTGTCGTTCTCATAATATCTCCCTTGCGCTGGCGTTTTATTTGGTTTCTCAAGACTCGAGGGCACGGGGTGCCCTAGTGGCAGCGTGGTAGCATTCATGCTCTAAAGTTCTGATGAAATAGGCGGTGTCGAAGGGCCATGCATATTCATTCGTGGATTCGATATTGTTCGAACGGCGAGGCTACTCCTTACATCCACCTTAGTTGAAGGTCAATATATGATGAATAGACCTCTAATGTCTTGCCACGCGGTCGAGGACGGGGCGGGCAATTCAGCTTTCGCTCAGAGACAGAAACTCATCAGGAGGAGGGTATTGAGAGGTTTAAGAGCTAGAATGGCCCTCCACTTAGGTAGGGCCTGAGGAGTCCGGGTCCTAACCATATGTGTACTATTAGTCCCGTGATGTCAAGAGTATCCAGCGTCGGGGAACTCATGTCTCGTACCAGCGCCGTGGGGCTGTGGGACGGACATCCGATTTCGTACAGAGTAATAAGTGTTCGCAAAGGCTTGGTGTGCCGGGCCAACATGAAAGGAGAGAAAATACTTTTTGCATTTTCCCGAGTTTTGATCATACAACTTTATTATGCGATGAGTGTATTATAAATGAATAGATTACACCGGGAGTTCCCGTTCTAGTGCCAGAAATATAGAAATATCGCAGGATATGTACCGAGTAAAAATGCAGATCAAGGTTCGCGAGGGGCAAAAACAATGCCATTAAAATAGAACATTGAATGTAATGAGCAGAATGAGCTGTGTTCGCCAGCCCCTCATCAAAATTGAAGTCAATTATCTGCCCCGCCCTTAGCTAACAGCCCCTCAACCCCCCTGACCCCTCAAGAGGGACTGGAGGGAGAACGGTGAGGAGGTATTCGTAACATCTCGCACATCTCGCAGTCGGCAGACAATAATTGGGGGACACTTTGGACTTCACATGCTCGGGTGCTAGATATACTTCTACATACATACCCAAAGGCACCTTCGGATCGCAAAAACCTCAGTTCATCGAAGCCATCATTAGCAAGACCGCCTGTGCTATTGATAGCAGGTCCCGAGATATATATCTAATGTATCGACAACTCTGGTCCATGTTTGCCTCTTGCCTCTTGCTTCTTGCGATGAAGCCGCATATAGTATACGTTCATTTGCGTACCAACGTTTGGGGTCGGCATGTCCTTTTTTCGGAAGCACTAGCCTCACTTCTCCAGTCTCTTGCATGATGCAAGTGAGGCGGGTGGTCAGCTTGCAGTTTAGTTCACGAACCGTCGTCCAGTCAGCTACCGTAGCCTCTACGCTATTTTCGGACCGGGATTCGCTGCATGCTCCCCCATCTCTCCATCCCCCCATCCCATAGCCGCTCTCCTCCAATAAATTGCTACACATCCCTCTTCTCACATTGGATACTATATACGTGACAGCACGCCTTCTCGTCGCATCTGAAATGATGGACCTTGGCTGACTGAGAATGCAAACTGTCAGCATTGGCAGTTGAGGGTGCTGTGGCGTTTCTCTGTCCATATTAGCATGCAAATAACATTAGGATCCTACCCAAAACACCACCACTTACACATCACTGTGAAACCTCGAGATTGTAAGACAGAGCGAGAACGCCGATTACAAAGCATGGCTTATAAGTTCGAGCCAAGTATACCAGGTAGCATTACCAAGAGCATGATGGCCGATGGCGATGGCGATGGCGATGGCGATGCCATCACTACCCCTCCTTCGTATCAAGATATATCCTGTTTCTATAGAAAGTGGGAAAGACACAGGCTAGCCACATAGTTATAGACTGAAGTATAATGCGTCTTATCTCTCATAACTTGGATACAGAGGCCGAACCTTCAGATCTATGAAAGGCTAGATATGTACCTTGGGATCAATAACTAAGATTATATCGATCTAGTGCAAAACACCAGATTAGCAACTTCGTGATGGAAGATGACTTAGATGAGAAGGATCTTTTGGCAAAAGGAAGCAAGACATTTTTTCCTTCTTCTCGTACTAATGGGTAATAAATATCCGTGGCATAGCCAAAGGCGTATTGGCATCTTAATAATCTGTCTCGCTAGTCTGAAATAGGCATCTTGTATTGCTGCTTTTACCGAATGGACCGGGAGTTTTTATTATTCTCAGTTACGGAGTATTATTATGTACGCAAGTACTTCGTACATAGGCTGCTAATTTTGCTAATTTTGCTCTCACGAACACGACACGGACGGGCAAAGATGCAAGAGACGGGGTCACGGGGCTCGACGGGTCACACCAGGCTTGAACGTGGCACGCCAAGCGTCAAAGTGGAAATGTGGATGGAGACGTGTTCGGATTCCCTGTTGACGGACCCCTCGGCGTTGCATTGGTCGAATTTCCATTGCTGTTCTTTCATTCTTCGACGTCCTTTTTTTTTATTCCCCGCCCCCCCTTTTTGTGGCTGGAGAACTATTCGAATTGAGTTGGATTTTGGAGCTGACTTTGACCAGCTTGACCCCCGCCAAAAACATCCCACTACTTGAATTTCTTTTGTACTACAAAATCTTTGAAGCTCCCCGTTTCTTTCAAGTAACCCCTCCTGACGACCACAAAAAAAGGAGAAGCACACAGCTTGAGCTCGCAATCAGTTATGTCATCGGCGGCGGTAAGAGTTGATACAAGGTATTATGTGTCCTAACGTATATAAGAACCACTCAATGCAGAGCTAGTATGTTTGTATTGGCGGTGTGAATACCTTGCACCTTGCTGGGCTTTGGTTTGCACACCGCATCAACAAATATATGCGAAAAATCTGTCTTTTTATGAGTTGAAGCGAGGATATCCTAAAAGTTAGGTGCTTTGAAGCTGTCCGTTCCCCACTAAAAGTCGCATCCCCGGGTGCCTGACAGGCCTGGTTGCCCCCCGTTGCCCCCCGTTACCCCCCTGTTTGCCCTGTTAAAAGCTTCTGCAATCTACCACCTAAGGTACATGTACCCCTAGAAAGGTACCTAACGGGCCCTGCATAACACTGTTAATTACAGCGGTAGAGCACGCGCCTTCTGGTAACCCGTGCAGCCGGACCGCACCCACTTCTGCCACTTTGCTTTGACTTGATCGGGCCATAGTCGCCATAGCTTCGCCATACCCGACCTTACCTCTCAATTCCCACCCACTTTGCCAACCCGGCATAACTCAGAACTTACCACGTTCGTCCAAAAAAAGCCACAACCCGCCTCACCTACCAGCTTACCAGCCCACCAAAGAACCCACGTTCTCCTTTACCAATCCGACTGGTTCTTTTCTTTTTTCGCGTTGTCGTCGTCGGTGCTCGCGCAAAGCCCCGCTTCGTTTAGCTCTATTCTCGCTCTCTCATCTCTCTTTCGTACCAAGCCGCCTATTTCTCAGCGTGTCGGTACATGCTCCAGTGGTATGCCCCAGTGGTCTTAGGTACGTACTTTAGGTACTTGAACTGCCAGTTTCTTTTGTTTCGCTCGATCGGGTCTCTGATTTCTCTGGGTCCCTCCCTCTCCCTTCTGGGCTTCCCAAGATTTCCCATTCCAATTCTAAACCAACTGAAGGTGGTTCCCCTCCCCACCCCTCCCCCCCTCCTCCCTGCTCTAGCCACTTTTTTTTTGCGCTGCAC
>JAOWAP010000009.1:877515-893668 GCA_028565235.1 Hypoxylon lenormandii
GAGGCCGATGGCGTGGTAGCTGCGCGCGAGGTTGAAGTGGGCCTCCTGCCTCTGCGCCACGTCCAGCGAGCCCTGCTTCAGGTCGTAGTATTTGTGCAGGAAGAGGAAGCCCTGCGTGAGGAGGTACTGCCGGTTTTCGGACTGCCTCTTGAGCGCGTAGTGGACGTAGCAATGGCCAATGGTGAGCAGGACCATGCCGTTTTCTCGGTCGAGTGTGTATGCTCTCGTGAAGTAATCTATAGTGGTGTTATTAGCGATTCGGCCTTATTATAACACTTATAGCATCCTAGGGAATCCAATTACTTACTCAGCGCATACGTGAAGCTGCTTGATATGAACAGGATAAATCCATAAAGCATCAACAGTGTGATGTCCAGGTTTTTACTTGGGTATACTCTGCCGGTAGGCGCTTCGTCCTCGTCGCCGCTGTCTTCGGCCACTCTCGCGCCAATAGCACGATCCATGAGTTTGATCTGCCGTAGCATATACTTCTGGACCGGTCCGGAAGCATACCACGAAGCCGGAGACAGACATAGTCTTGATAGAGCGGAAAACATTCGGAAGGGGTCTGTGTCGTACTGATATTCCCTCATAAGCCATCGAGCCACGGCTACACAGATTTCCTCGTCTCTGCCACGCAACGCACACGCTATTCCTTGTCAGTTACAATTCATTACATCTAGGGGAACGAGGTCATACCGGCCCACGCCACGTGAATAAGAAACATATTCTCCTTAGACTTGGAGAATATGGTAGCATCACGCGCAGATTCGCATACTTTGTACGCCTGCTGGAACCTCCCAGTCTGGGCTAAGCCGATAGCATACTCGATGAAGAGATCGAGCCAATCATCGAATGGGACCCCTCGGTAACTAATAGCGACCTGCTTGGGCTGCCTGTCTGTATTAGGGTCCTCTGGGTTCAAGTCTGCGATTTAATTAGCATACCCACCCCTTTAATACCCAGGCAATCGACAAAACTTACTGTGCGATAGACGTTCTACCATAGCAAGGAGGTTGCGATTTCCTTTCCGGGACATGACTTTCTCGCGGGCCTGATCCAGACCAAGGTGTGCCAAGTACTTATCCCAAGGATAGAATTCTCTGTATGACCTGAAGTCATCAACAAGTTTCTGAGCCGCGGCCATGAATGTGCTGGAAGGTTCCTTGGCATTACCATCGGCTTTAGAGGCAGCTTGAGAGTCGCGCACAATCCGCCACGCCTCGGCTAGTTCGCTCGCTCTGATCTTCTCTTCCAGTTGCAACTCCTCAGTGCGAGCAAATACTTTGGGCCGTCGCCTTGCCGGCTCTGCTTTCGGTTTCCGTTCCTTCTTCGATTTTTCACCCTTGGGCTTAGGTGGGCGCTTGGCTCGCTTTGGTTTCGGTTCTCCCTCCACCCTGGTCCTAGGTTCTCGTACAGTTGCAACGTCATCGTCATCTTCCCGGTCTTCGTCGTTATCATCCTCTCCGTTGTTTTCTTCCCTTGCTCGCTCACGGGCTTCTTGAAGTCTGATAGCCTCATTTACGAGGATGTAAGCTTCTCTCTCTTCTCTTGCGGCCTCGTACATCTTGGCCAATTCGTAACGTGCATCAATACAAGCCTCACTGGTCGACTCATCCTGGTCGATAGCGGCTGTGAAGCATTCTTCAGCTTGTCTTTTGTCTCCCGCATCTAAGTAACAGCGACCGACTCGAACAAGTGATTCGGCATCAAGGAGATCAGGAGCCCGGAGTGGCTCATAATATCGTAGGGCTAGTGGTAGGTTATTGGCCTCATACAACGCCGCTGCTCCTTCGAGTAAGAGGTGTGGATATTCGTTGACTAGCTTATCAGAACTGTCCGGATCAATAAACTCCAAGTGGCGCTGACTTCTATTAGCCTGCTGAACGACAACGCCGGGGAAACTTTTTGCACACTTACCATGGCTTCATCTTCTTGACCAAGCTTAAGACGATAAACTGCAAGCTTTGTCCTTAACTCTAGTGGAAGACCGCTGCCGTATGACGAAGGGGGATACTTTCCTTCCTGGTAACTGGCCACGTCTAATCTTCGCATGTTGCCCACGTCCCATTCGCGATCGTCGCTTTCGACATCCCAGAATACTTCGTCTGAACGGGTTAGAAGCCATCTTGATAGTGATCCAAGTTCACGAATGGCCTCTTGGAACTGTTCGGTATACGCAAGAAGCTCGACAAACATCTCGATGTCTTCCCAGTCGAAAGGATAGCGAGAATCAAACCCGTTTTCTCTAAAATAGGCAAAGCATTGGCGGTATGCTTCTATCGCTACCTTGGGCTTGTCTGCGAATTGGGGTTTACCGGTGTCTTCAAGTAGAACGGATACCTTAGCTAAGCCACGTAGAGCATACACGTCGTACGCGCATGTCTCAACTAGGACGGTATAATCTTTTGCCGCCGACTTGAGACGGCCCATATCGAAATATATCGCAGCTCTCCCATGGCGTGCTGGTCTGTGCTTGCTGTCAACTCTTAAGGCGCTTGAGTAGCTAAAGATAGCTTGCTGAAGAAACTCATTTGCTTCTTCTGGAAATTCTTTTTGAAGTTCGATGCCAAGCTCTGCGCACTGAAGCCAGCCGTTGATCTCCTTTGGCTGTAGCGTCGCAGCGATGACCTTTGCTGTAAAAACACCTTTTTGGTCCCCCTTTTCCTGGAGAAATGAGGCCAAGAGCGTCCAAGCACGATATGTCTCGGCGTTAATCCGGATGGCATCCTCTACGTAGCTGATAGCTTCGTCAAGGCGTCCATCCATCCACGCGTTCGACGCCATGTTGAGACGATACTTGATATCACCAGTGGGTTCAACAGCCTTACGAGGGCCGCGCTTTCTTGTGTTCCCACGACGGCGTCGAGTAGACTGGTTAGACTTAGCTTCGCCCATGAAGTGCTTTGCCGAGAGCCCGCGTATGCGCGGAAGCGGAGGTAAGGGATGATTATCCTGGAAGAGAACATTCTGTCGTTCTAGAAGTGCGTCGGTTGCGGTGTCAATCGGGTCTACTTCGTCTTCTTCATCCATCATCTGATTTGTTGAATCAGTCGTTATGTTTCCCGGCCTTGTCGCTGGGATTCCTGGTTGAGGAAGTGCCTGTCCGCTAGGAGGAGTAAAAGCATTGCCAGATGGAGGGCCGAAGCTCTGTGTACCAGATGTGCCTACGGGGGCATCGAAGTGCATTACTGGCGGTCTTGGTAGAATGGCCTGGTTTCCAAGCCCTGGGCTGATGCCGGATGCCGGATACTGGGGTATTGTCGGTAGCTCTCTCCTAGCACGAGGCTGGAAACCGGGAAACGGCTTTGGTTGAATGGGTACATTGTTTGGCCGAATTTGAAACCCAGCCGTTGGGCTGCTTATGTTGGGATCTAGAACCTGATTCTGTCTAGGCGGCATGACGGCACCGGTTCGCTGGTGATCCTGTTGGTCTGGCTCATTTGGCTGCTGTGCAAAATGTGCCTGGAGGGCGTCGAACGTGGATGAGAATGGGCGGCTCATCGTGAAAAATCAAAGTTGAAGTCAAACGGGTCTGGGGAGTGGAGTAGATAGAACCAATAGATACTCGTCGGCGCTGGCTTTCCCACCCAGTTGGTATATTTCGTCTAGGAGCGGGAGCAGGAGTGGCTTCGCCAAGCTTTGATATCAGATTTACTTTGTTTGTACGGCGCTAACCCCAGTCGCTGTATCTGATCGGCTTTGACTCGATTCTGAGCATTCCGAATATGCGTGCGTATGGAGTATAATTCACCACAAATAGGTGTTTCCAGAGGGTATGTGATTGTTGCGCCGAATATACCTTAGGTAGACGTGTAACTGGGATCATTTATTAAAGATGAACAAGTTCTACGGATTACTGCTTGATGAAACTTTTATGGGAACACGCTAGTAAGTGTTTGCATTTAACCGGGGTTTAGGACTAACGCGTTAATTAAGTAATCAGTATGCAAACCTCCTTTATATTCCTGAATCACTATACCGCACCTACGACGACTGAAATACATCCACCATACATACCTACTTAGGTAGCTTACTAGCTAGGCACGAAGAAACCAAATTAGCCCTGTAATCACAATCACGGGTTGCCTTGAATGGAGATGGCACGATTTTAGTAGCAATAGTCTGTATACACGTATACCTTACACCATTAACTCCCCTTCTCGATTCGTTTCTGATCTCTCTTACGGCCATCTTCAGAATCGTCGTATCTCAAGCCAGAATCGTTCCCTTTCCAACTCCTTCTCCGAACATGAAAAGAGGTAAGCACTCTTTCGATGCTTTCATATTGATCATAGTTGATTTCCTGTCCCAGGAAGACCGCAACCAACGCAAAAGTCAATAGTGAGGAAATTTTTGGAAGAACGATCCATATGCACTCCTTTGTCTCGAATTCATGGTAGATCGGTGATAGCGGGCTAACACCTTCATTATTAGGTTGCAGCGGCTAGCCCAGCTTGCCATCTGCCTTGGCCTCTGTATACGGGTTAGTAAGCTTATTAGATCATCGGCAGTCAAGCGTAAAATCTACCTTTGACCTGTTCAAAAACCTTCAGCATCTTTCTTCGCGCACCAAGGGCGTTAACACCACGGTCCTCCAAAGCCTTGTCGTCAAGCTCAACCAGATCTGTCCACTTCATATCCTTCAGATTATCCGTGTACTTGTGTAGACGGAGACTTCGCAGCCAAGCCGGGATGTCCTGAAGGAGGGTTGGATCGGTGGGGTCCTCCGGGGGCTTCGAAGTACCACGACGTCCACGCGGTGATCGGCCACGAACCAGGTCCGAGTGATCCGATAGGTAGCCCTCTGGGGGGACACCGACACCAAGCTGACCCATGTTAATTGCACCGAGTCCATTGTTCAAGAGCGGGTTCGGTGCGCCATCATATGCGCTCAAGAAGCCGTTGTTCTGAGGAGAAGCAAAAGGCACCTGGCCAAACCCCTGCATCGCGAGACCGGGAGAGTTCGGACGCGATCGATGAGCTGCAAATCCGCCCATGGCCTGCTGGTTCTGCAAAGCGAGCATCTGATCCCTGCTCAGTACCTGGCCATGCTCGTTTACCATGACAATGTTGGTTCCAGGAATGTTCGCAGCCTGGGCTCCGGACATGGAGCCCAGACCTTGGCCGGGCGCGTCATTAGATCGAGCTCGTCGATACTTGCGTACGTCATCAAGGGCGAATCGGTTGTTAACAGTAGAAAGTGCCGCGAGCTTCATAGCCGTCGCATTAGCGACCATGTCTGCTTGGTTCGGCCCGTTTCCGGTGTTGAACGACGCAACCATGGGAGTGTTCACCATGGAGGCCCAGTTTCCACTTCCGGCAGTGTAAGGTGAGAGCAGAGGCAAGTCGTTGTTCTTGTCCGGCGCATTAAGGGTAGTATTCTGGATACTATTGTTGCCACCAAGCTGGGGGCGAGGCGATCTCAACCCGGAGGGCGGGGGCTGAGCAAACTGGCCCATGGGAGTCTGGCCCGCTGAAGACTTCGGTCGCGAGCCGCTTTGATCGTGGGTGTTGCCCCAGGGCGACGCAGGGTTCTGTGCGTTCGGATCAAGTCCTTCGGACGGCGCAGAAATAGTTGGCGCGGCCAAGGGGCTTCGCATGTCAACGGCCGTGCTGTTACGGTTCGACGGAGGCTGATTTCCAGTCTGCTGAGTGAACTTGGCCTTTTCGGTAGCAATGGCCGCAGCGGCGTCGGGAAACATAGCATTGATAGTTGACGGGTCAAGCCCCGAGTGTCTCTTGGCGGATGCTTGTGGCTGCGAAAGGGAGTTCCTAGCCGACCCAACGTTCAACTTGCTCATAGCATCGCTCAAGCGGTTTGACATAGGATCTATAGGGAGAATGTTAGTCATTATGCTGAGATCGAGGTGCGTCGTTTGAAGAATACCTTTGTCAAAATTGGCTGGTGATAGCACACCAGACATAGGATGATTCTTGCCCATTTGCTGGAGGACCTGGATGAAGAAACGGATTTGGACCTGAGTGGTTTGCTGAAGCAGCGCGTACAAAGCTGCTGTTCGCTCAGCCTCGGACAAAACGCGAAACCACTGTTCTATAGCACTGAGTTCGTCCTTGAAGTCCTGGTCTAGGGTTGCAGCAGCCATCTCTTCCAGAGTGGTTTCGTATTGGTCGATATCGGCAATCCATTGCTGGGTTACTTTATCCTGGGGATCCACATCGGCACCGCCTTGGCCCTGGCCCTGCTGGCCATAGAAATCCGACGAGGGACGGATACGGTTCGAGGTCGCGGGACCAGCAAGAGCGGCCATGTCAGCCGATGCGCGAAGGTGGTGGTTGTTGGAACCAACAGTTCGCGATGAGGGTGGGCGCAACGACGAGGCAGTCGATGCCTCGGGGGTGCTGTTGCGGTTCATATTGACAGGTAGCCTTGCTAGCTTGGTAGGTTCTAAAGTACCTGCAGTCTTCGTTTAGATCGTTTCCTATCCTGTACTCCTTCAAAATGTACGCAGTCGTTGGTAGTCGAGGTGAAAACCTTTACTGGCGAGTGGCTGCGTTGTTTCGGCGCTGTACTAATGAAAGGGTTTGAAGACCGGTAGCGGAAACGTCGAAGGAGCAACGCAAAATTTGTGGCATGTGCTCTAGGAT
The DNA here is from genome assembly GCA_028565235.1 of Hypoxylon lenormandii. Classification (NCBI taxonomy): domain Eukaryota; kingdom Fungi; phylum Ascomycota; class Sordariomycetes; order Xylariales; family Hypoxylaceae; genus Hypoxylon; species Hypoxylon lenormandii. The sequence goes on from JAOWAP010000009.1 coordinate 884,125, forward strand.
GCTGTCTGAAGAGAATATCTCTTTTCTTTTTCTTCAAAACGTCGATAATACAAAATATCGTGCGCAAGGGCAAGGGGGGGAATTGTTTGCAATAATTCCTCCTCGTAATCAAATTCAGTGCCGTTGTAGGTCTGATATGGTGGCTAATAAAGCTTGGTGGGTAACGATGTTGGCGCTGGCACCTGCCTTCTCTACCGCTGAAGAACCCGGGGATAATTGGGTAGTCAGCTGGCGACACTGTTAGGGCGAAGAGACGGATATCAACATAAAACTAGCTTCAAAAAAGCGTAGTTGCAAAAATATTTCTTTCGTATCTGGGCTGCGGTATTATGATTCGACTTGCGAGGCTCGAGTTCAACTCTCTAACAGAGAACGATGGTAGAATACCCTAATCTTTCTCTCGAGAACTCCTGCAGTAGCCTGCTGACCTCAAAGGAGTCTTTGAAAGGAGGCAGTTCGGAACGAAGCAATTATTGATAATGCAGAATATTAGATACGGAACTGCGAAAGGAGAAACAGGTTAGCAAGAATTGCGAAACGGGGGTTGAAGGTTAAGTCGCATTATACAGCGGAGAGTGTGATGTCTTATAACTGGGTCGATATGAGGGTGGGCTGAGAACGAGCGAAGGAGAATACGGAGCTCTAAGGACATGAATGATGCAGAGTGCCTATCCGGCCTAGTCAAGCTATGACTATGGCGGAATGGGGGCGATTGGCGTTGAAATCTCACGAGCCACCGTTGTGTAGGTTGTCAACAGACTCAGCCAGCTTCTCGAGTTCCGTGCGACGACAATATCGCCAAGACAAGAACCGCAAACCACGGGAAGAGGATATCAATATAGGGAAAGGGAACTGAACTCACCAACGATAATGCTCAGATCGAATGTCTAATCCAAGGCCAAAAAGAAAGGAACCGGCGGCAGGGATGCCCTCAAGCTGGTGAGGAGGATTTGTGAAGGGTAAGGGGGGAAAAAAATAAAAAAAGAAGCCGTAAATTTAGAGACTTGGTTGGAGTAAAGGACTCGGGCACAAAGGTCCTGTGAGAAGTGGAAACGGTACAACGCCTTTTCGGAAAGACCCCTAGCCTGCCTAGCCTGGAAGCACGGCTTCTGTAGGCGTGTAGGCGGCGGAAAGTTTGGGTAAGGATTGCGCTATGGTAAAGTGGTAAGGATAAGGCCACCAGCTTTTTACGCTACTACGCCGAACGTCCTGTACATGTACTTACCCACCTCATGTACATGCGATATGTAACCACATTGATGTGCATGTAACCTCAAGCTCTTAAAGACTGGACTTATATGGACGACTACTTTGGCATACCTTGTCTTTATGTATCGGTCGCGTGCAATATATATTGGTTTGCTACCTTGGAGGCTGTAATGAGATAAGTATTAGATACCTTATTCAGGACCCTTATACTCATACTTGAGTCGCATGCAGTCTGGCAGTCTGAACCTTGAGGCAAAAGCGTCGACTTGCGTGCGTATTTGAATGGCTCAGCGCTAAGATTCAATCTACGGTACACTTATGGCATGTAAATGTGCGACAGTAGTACAATACAATACCACCCAGCTTTCTTTAGTTTCAATGTTCTTAGCGGCCGTGACGAATCTACAGGGGCTTTTACACGCGCCAGCTTTGCCAAGTTTAGCTGCTGAAGCCCTGAATTTCTAGCCTTCCCCGAGCCCCTGAAAGTTCAAAGACGTATGCGTCCTGCTATTTCTGGAGTCGCTTCGCTTCGTACAGGTACCTGAATTATTTGCAGCTACAAGAACTCGAAACGCCCTAACCACCTACTGGGACATGATCATCCACACCTATTATCCAGTCAAAGTTGAGGTTTGCATAGCGGCAGCAAACTCGCCTAAAATCACATCAGATACGATATCTGCGCCTCCTTATGACACATTCTGGTGTTTTGCAATATTCGATAGGTAGGTTGATCCAGTTTATAAGTCACTTGATGTTAGGTGAATTTATACCTATGTAGGCATCCATTCCACGTTGGCAAATCAACTTGATTTCGCCTTCACAGTGAATTATATAGTACCACTCAAACTGCTACGCCCCAGATGAATGGAAGTAGTTATAGATAACTAACTCAGAGACCATACAATTTTCTATGACACATCAATAATTGCGTTCATCCCTCGTTTGGCAGTGACTCCGGGGACAAGCCGGTGCCTTAAAGTTCGTCTAAATCTGCTGTGAATCGTCACATTGCCTCTTGCCCTCTCAGTAATAACGAGTAAAGGGGGCAAGCCACGCAATCTATTCAAGGCAGGGGCTAACCAATCTTCATTAGGCTTTGCTTAGATGAAAAGAGTCATTCGTACTATGGTATATATCATCTGCATAACAAACTCGGGACCTTAACCAACAAAATTGGTAAGGGGGCTGATGTACTACAATATGGTAATTAGATCCAATGGCAGCAACAACAAAACAAGAGAATGAAACTACTGCATATGATTGATATGTTGCCTAGTCTCCATGCACCCTTGCCTTAGAGCAGTTGAAGCACGGGTGTTTGGTAATTGACTGGCGGACCACTCTCGGCACGAGAAGAAATATCCTTCAGCAAAAAGGCATGGGAATGGCCTAGAGCTGTACACACATATGCCGTTTTTTTATGTTTTGGTTCACAGATGATTTCAGGATTGTAGACTTGGTCATACTTGGCTGGACGGGGAAGACGGTTCATTCGCAAGCGTGGGATATTGGTTGGTTGGTGATAGTAACTCGTTTTGGTTACCTCCTCATCTTCACCGTAGAAGAGTGCCTGGATACAAGCAGCAAATGCATACCCTTGACTCCATGATCATGCCTGAATGTCCCCTAGTTCGCCCTAATGCGCATTCGCGATGTCGTGTCTCGGAATCGAATATCGACCACTTCATGCCGTCTCTCGCTTGCCCTCCTTAAATTCCTTCTGTATAAACTGTCAGTACTTCCTTATTTGCACTTCTACGAAGCTTGTCCATCTTCGTGGCAGTTCGAGTGACGTACCAGCGCGCGCATGGTGCCGTGTAGAGCATGTCGATGGTTTCTTCGGAACTTGGGGTCGGTTCCCTTAAGAGACGGGTATCGGTTGGTCTTGGGCTTCTTGATACTGTATATCGCATATTCATTAGCACGTAATGGATATAGATGATATAGAGGTAGAGGCTCTATTTTATCAAGTCCGTCGCTCGCGAATCGACATACCCGTTACGGTGAGCCTTCTTCGACTGGTTGTGCTGAGACGAGTTCTTGGATTCTACAATAATGTGAGCAAAGTGTCCCAAAGCTAATCCCCAATTGATTGCATAACTTACTCGCCATTGTGACTGGATTTGTGTCGGTTTGTGAGGAGGCACGAAAATCGACGAAGATTGATGCTGTCAATGGAAAAGGTGGAAGTTTGGTTTAGTGCGTGGGTATTACCAGTTGTGGGCGGAAAATTAAGCGAAGGGTCAAGCCACAGCTAAAAGTGGTCTTATCAATGTTGTATCAACGGTGGGCGGCTCAGGGCTGAGGCTCGTGCGGGGTTACATTAGGAACTTGGTGGCAGCTGCCGCCAGTTGCAACTTGAATAAACGGTACCTCGGCAGTTCGGAAATAGATACATTTTCCTTCAATACGTTCAAGTAAATTAGCAAGCCAGGTATATGTTATCTCAGCTAGCTCAGACTAGAATTTTAGCACGTGACGTGGCTACGCCACGCCAGCCACGGACCTATGGTCCGGGCGTTTGTACAAGTGGGGCAAATATGGGGCTGATGCGACGTGCCTGAAATTCTAGTCTGAGGTCATGTGGTTGGCCAAACCCACTATCGGCGAGAATTTGTATGGGAAGAAAAGACTTATTTTTACCAAAATGCTTCATAATTTAATAACCACGTACAAAATCGATTATATATTATAATCAAAATAAAGGGATGCATTTTATTATCCTCTATATCTATTTTATATACCCTATAGACGTTGCGTTGGCATATCCTGGGCCTGCCCGTAAAATCCACTGGCGGTGAGAGAAAACCTATTCATTCCACGATACTCAACCACACAACAACGAATGGATAAATCAATCCGAAATTTGGGCACAGATATAAGGCCAATAAGTGCTAGCTCCCTGCCAAGTTTGGGATTAATTCATCCATAGGTTGTTGTGTGGTTGCGTGTTGTGGAATTTCGAAGCAATTCGCACCCAATTTTGAAGCAATCCACTTTATTTCGAAGCCTTTGCACTCGTATTTGCACGCGTATTTACTTTCCAACCCATCTAGCAACCCACCACCGCGTGTCGCATCGATTTTGGCATCGTATTCGGCATCTATAAAGCAGTTAGTACGTATATATAAGTTGAATAATAGGCTTACACGTTGTTTTGGTTGATTTCTAGATTCTTTTGTATAGTAGTGGTGATTTTGAACCAAGTGACCTCAGACTAGAATTCCTGTGTTGGTGTTTTTGGGGTTGTAAGAGCTCTGATTGGTTAAAAATCGAGGGTACAAACACACGGACCATTTCTAGTCTGAGCTCGCTGAGATAACATTAACGCTGGGTCTAGCTCCGTGTTTAAGGGGATAAGTTACTTAGTATTTCGGCATTTGCGTTTCCATTAAAAGCCGAATGCCAGGCATACAACACGATCTTCTGAGCAGTTAGCAGGTATATTTATACCCATATTCAAGGCTGCAGCTCGTAGACTTACGCGGCAATGCGGCTTCTAGACAAGCTGAACTGCGCGAGCCACCGACGAATTACGAAATCCTCATCGTGGCTGTCAAGTGCCAGCATGAGTGAGTCACTAATAACCCCTGAGCATTATGGTAGTAATGTAGGTACATAGGTAGTCGAATGAAACTCGGCATTCGCATCTGTCACCTTGCTTCCGACCAATACAATCAGCTCGCTAGATAATTCAACTATCGGAGTCGAAAAATATCGATACCATTCTATCATGTGATAGATCCTTTGAGGACCGATAAGGGATTCGTTCTCGTTCAGCTGATAACCAATAAAGCAAAAGATAGGTAAGTCATACAAGACCACCTAATTATAGCGTCACTGTCTGCTGTCGATGTTAGTAGAATGTATAACTACATGTAGGGAAGGAAGTACGGAATAAAGATGGACTTTTAATGTTTGGCTTGAAACATTGGTTTAGGTAGCGGCTTTCTCGGGGATAAGAAGCGCTAAGAAAGCTTTATGTCAGTGGCAGAGTGGCAGGAAGATTGGAATACCGGAGGAACGCTATGACCAAGTAGCCCTTACCCCGACTTAACCCTGCCTTACCCACCTCCGGCCTTCAGCGTGTTTGATCCTTGCCCCTGCGTGCACCTGGCCCAAACAAGACTAGCGCTAGTCGGGCTCACTCCGTCCATTTCGACGTCGCGCCTCACGCGGGCAAATGCTCATCGATTCAGCTGTCATCATCCTGCGATACGGCCTCGGAATCTCATCTGCCTGCCGTCTTTCCATCGCAACTTTTCCCCTATTGGCAAATTTTTGATCGCTACAGTTTTGCCTGTATATACCGCCGTCGCACACCGCCTTCGTTATCCATTTTCGATCCGAATGATAGTGGCCCGGACCTATTGATTAAACCGTCGACGTAGACACTGGGCTGGAGTCTAGGACATAAACTTGGGCGATACAAGAGAAAGAGGAGGAACGGGCGTATAGGCACATTAAATAAGAGAAGGGGGTTTGAAGAGTCGAGCCGAAAATGCAGGCTCCAACCCTATCCCAACGGTCGATACAGCGGCGGTCTCCAGGTCCTGATGGCGGTCCGTCAAATGTGCCAACTCGGTCCATGTCGCCTGCGAATATGCAACCACGGTCTTCAACTGCTTCAAATCGATCAGCGGGCAGTTCACGGCGTAATGTAAGTCCAGTGTTGAGGGGTCGTAAATAATCCGAACAAGCGTTGCTCCAGCAGCCTTCGGCAATTTATCGTCCCCTAACGTTTTTGTCGGCCTCGCAACTCATCCGTTCTTTTTTCCTTCTTGTTTGCCCGCCGCGCCAACTGGAGATACTAATCAGACTTTATCACCACAGCAATCCAATGGTACATCAATGCCGCTTTCGCAAATAGAAAAAAGCGTAACGCACCTGTTGGTTGCGACAAAGCAACTCCTCGAAACCCTAACGCAATGGTCTCGAGGCCAAGCTACCGACACACAGGTCTCTGACGTCTACGTGCGGTTGGGTTACGAGTTTAATATGGCATGCCGCGCATTCACTGCAATCAACGTCGACACATCTGACCTCGGAAACGTACCCGAAAGCCTGCGACATATATTAGAAGCAACCTTGAGCCAGGAAGCCAACACGGAGAGCCTTGAGAAATACTTGCCTCGAATACGAGACATCATAATTCATCTTTTACACGGCCTGAAGCGGAAGCAGCAAAAACTTCGGCAGAAACAAACTCGCGATAAAGAAGGCGGTGGTTCCCCAGAGTCAGCTGGCATTGCTGGCATTGCTGGCATTGCTACCCGCACTATGAGTAGCAGCACTACCGGAAGTAACAATACAGGCCTTACAAACCTATTGAACGAGGGTCTCGAGAACGGATACTCCACCACTCCGCAGAGCGAAAGGGAGACACCGGTGCAGCAGAGCAATGGTCCACTGGGAGGAAGCCAATCGCCCAGCCGACGAATTCTACCGCGAGATCAATCGGCCACATCCTTTACCTCCGAGCAGTCTTCGCTATCGAGCAGCGCCATGCAGAACATACCTGTACTGCCACCGTATCCTGGAGACGAGACGATGATACCGACAGGTCCGTCAGCTGGCAACTTCGACATCGATTCCTTCCCCCCGCCCCCGCCTCCGCCGCCCAAGTCGCAGCAGAGCGCATTTGCTGCTTTGCAGAGAGGTGGTGACCTAGAGAGAAGGGCTTCTCGAAGATATTCTGCCTACCAAATATCCAAGCACTTAGGTGCACCTACTAATGGAGTTCCCATGCTGCCTACTCAAAACACTCCGATACCGAACCGAGGGCGTGGAGAAGTGAGAGAGTCGATGCGCGCAGTCCAAGTTCGAGAATCTCTACGACATAACCGCAATACATCTACCCAGTCAAAGAGCGCATACGAACCGTCTTCCCCAGTCAGAATACCGAGTAGCGTAACCGAGGAAGACTCTATGACCAACTTGCCGCCTCCTCGATCGGGTAGTCCGCCAGCTCGGTCGCCTGAAGATAAGTACAAGCCTAGCGCCACCATCTCTGGACCTTTGGACGACGCATTTCCCATCGTTGGCGCACCCGCATCACCCGACAAGGCAAAACCAAATGTAGAGACTGCTGTGGAATCCAGAACGCGCCCCCAAACCCCTCCGGAAAAGCGACAGAAGCCACCCGCTCAGGACCAATCTCCGCCCCTAGACAAGGAGCTTACTTTATTCCTGCAATACAAGTCCAAGGTCAAGAAATTTGTCCTTCCTGAGGGTTATACCGACTTGACAATTGGACGTTTACAGCTCGCCTTCATCGAGAAGTTCTCCTGGAACACCGCCCTGAACGGAAGCGATTTGCCAGAGATTTACATCCAAGACCCTGTCTCTGGCGTGCGACACGAACTCGAGGACCTTTCCGACATTAAAGACCGTACTGTTCTCGCCCTAAACGTCGAGCCCTTAGATGAAGTTAAGAAACACATCGACGAAGGCATCGGAGCTTTGAAGAAGGCTATGGATGAAGTTAAGCAGAACGTTACCGACCAAGGATCAGCTTTGCAGAGAGTCTCTGATAGACAGTTGGAAACGGCCAAGGAGATGGCTCGTATGGCAACAGCACCGCCGGCCATCGTGGAGAGTATTAAACCTGGTGGTGCTGGTTCTGGTACTGGTGCCAAGCTTAACCCGAGCCAGCTTAGAGAGCTGCAGAGTCTCCGTCGCGATCTTGCCGTGCTACGTCAAACATACTCAAATTTCCAGACTGAGATTCAGAGCTCCATGTCCACACTGCGAGGCAAGGCAGCTAACGTCAGCGCCGCGGCAGCTAAGGCCTCGGTGCCTGATGTGGAAGGCGACTCGGGTTACGCCTACCTATCGAAGGGTCGCAAACAAATTAATACGGACTCGGACCACCTCGTCACTAAAGTAGACGATCTTCAAGATCTCGTCGAGGATTTGCGCAAGGACGTCGTTAATCGTGGTGTGCGACCGTTACCGCGCCAGCTCGAGAGCGTATCTAAGGATATACAAATCCTAACCAAGGAGCTGAAAAAGGTGCAGGGCTACTTGATGCAAGAAAAGCCCATCTGGACCAAGATCTGGCAGAAGCAGCTAGAGGAGGTCTGCCAAGGCCGCGATGAGCTTAAGGTCATGGAAGACCTCATGATCGACTTACAGGACGATATCGAGAAAGCTTCGGAGACTTTTGCGCTAGTCGAGCAAGCTACTAAGGAACAGATGAAGGAGAATATGCCCGCAGCAAGGCAGTTCTCGAAGGGTCTGCATAATCTTGGGAACAGCGCCGATCCCACCGCGGCAAAGGAGGGCGTGCTAGGGGAGGTCAGAGCGCTGCAGCCGAACCACGAAGACCGGCTGGAAGCTATAGAACGTGCGGAGAAGCTACGACAGAAGGAGCTAGAGAGCCGAATGGATAATCCCTTAACGAAGGAACTAACTAATTTCGTCGGGGAAGGGAAGCTGAAGAAGAGCGGCGGATTCGAAGAGGTGGAGAGAGCCCGGAAGGCCAAGGACGACCGTATACGACGCGAGGTCTGGGAGCGTATGAACGGCATCGTCCCGGATGAACTGGCCGTCGAGGAAGCAAATGGCGATGAGGCTCCAGACGCCGATATCGAGGACCTGGATGGCAGCGGTGGTACTGGTATATAAAGGCTGGGGTTGTTCGCAGGGTATATATACTTGCCGAGGGTTTCTCTTCCTGCTCTATACCCCTTCTAGCCCGATTCTCTGTATCATCCCTTATAGCCTAGGCGTCGCTCTGTGTTTGAACGTGGGCCGTCTAATTGTACTTATGGCCCCCGGCGTTGTGGAAGGGCGGAAAGGGGGATTTACGTACATTAATGGCCCGCAGTGTTGGTATCTGTAGGATATGGGTTCATTAGTGAATATAGGACAAGACAAGACAAGACAAGACAAATTAAACCAAGCCAAGTCAACCAGCAAGTGAGTTGAGATTAATTATGTACATAGGTAGGCTAGTACACCACCAAAACACCTGCATTGACGCAAACATTGGGGTGCAACATAATAATACAGCTAACTATAGAAAACACAGCGATGGCAAGTAGAGCGCAATCTAAGCTAACTCCCCTCCCCCCTTTTTAAAGACGCCGAACTCTGGAGAGCATGGCTACCTAGTAGAAACCATGTCAATTCCCTCCTCGTCTTCATTCAATCCAATGGGTCAACGTGTCCCAAATGCTCTCATCATACCCCTCCGGGGGATTCCCCCTCTTCACTTCCTCCTCATCTTCATCCGGGTACTCTTCCTGGATCCTCTCCAGGTCGAGCTGGAGCAACTCCGTGTAGGTCTCGTCCCCGCGGAAGATCTCCCCTGGCGCCGGCGAGTCCG
>JAOWAP010000009.1:918587-943918 GCA_028565235.1 Hypoxylon lenormandii
CCCAATACCGGCACACGAAAAGAAAGGAAAAAAAGACCGAGGATGAAGGGGGGATTCTTTTAAGATATCCAAGTATCTACGTTAAGAGAGCGTGAGTTAGGTTAGGTATAGGTAGGTTAATCGAAGTAATTACGAAACGAAGGCAAAAGAAACTTGTTTCCCGTGACTTAATTCCAGATGCGGGTTTGGGGAGGGCGGCATCGTCTCGGTAACCAATGAACAGGTATAAAATAAAATAAAAACTTAGGAAGCTTTTTTCTTTCGAGTGGTGGTGGTGGTAGTGGTGTGCGGAAGCATTGGGAAACTCGGTTGAATGGAACGCGTCCCGTAGGTTAGAATGGGTGAATTTGGGGGGGTGGGCGTATGCGTACTTACTGATGGGCAATTGTATGTTCTGGTTTCTTAGTCTATCTGGTTGCTCGGATATAGCTACCGAAGAGAGTTCGAGATCGATCTGTCTCTGTCACTCTCTCTCTTTCTCTCCGTCCCTTTTTTTATTATTTTCTGGTTATTCCTCTCGGAGAAATAGGATGTATGTTTCGATCTTGTATGTATCTCTACCTAACATTCATCATCTGGGGCTGTGTCGTGTGTTCCTTTTTTTTTTTTTTTACGAGAAATTGTCACTTATCACATTCGTCTTTTCCCAGCTACTACGTACAGTACCTCCCTCCCACACCCCTTAATTTGTAACCAGGCCTGCCTACAGAGTTACACTCCCGCGTTATTTGCAGGACGGGATGTACGTCTACATAGTACACGTCTAATGGCATACCCTCGTATGTACGATATATACATGGCTTATTACGTGCTTTCCATGTGCTTGCAATAGGTAATTCTTCACCGCGGATGTGTAAGATGTGTTGCTGCAGCCTGCCTGCTTGCCCAGCCCTGTGCCCTGTCAAGAAAGCAAAAATGAGAGATAGAGGTGATAGACCAAAGAGATGGCAGTATCGTAAGCACGTGTAGGTTTTGGCGAATATTATATGTAGAAAACTCAATTCGAAAGAGAGCAGGTTGGTAAGAAAGACCGAAACCCATGCCTGTTCACCGCTAATCAACAGCCTGGTCGTTATCGCCAGCCTGATTCATGATGACAAGAGGCGAGGCTAGTGTTACTAACTATAGGTAATATCTGCGCGTTCCCCCCTTTTTCTGTGTAGTTAGTCCCCCCATCTCGACATGGTGATGATGTTGTGCTGCTGCTGGTGTTGACGCTGACAACTGACAACTGACAACGATAGCGATTCGAGGATTATTCCCATGTCTGCTTGTCTACTTGCTTGTCTACCTGTCTGTCTACTTTACCTACATGCTCGTTAAACTGCCTTGAAGAAGCATTGCAGAGCTCTCGACTGCTCCATGCAGTTTCGTATCTGGGAGCATTCCTTCCGCTCCGTCTCTCCCTATCTATCACCATGTCTCTCTCTTTCTCCCCCTTTTTCTCTGTCTCCCATGTTACTTACCTATACATAGCTGTCTACCTACCTACATACCTTGTAAGTATGTCTCATGTACTCTCTCTCATCCCTCGTCCGCCTATCTACGGCTATCTACCTAGGTATCTATCTATCTATCTACCTACCCTAGTTTCTCCCAACGCTGTAATAACTTATCAAGAACTCTCTCAGTCTCTTCGCTTCCCCCCTAATAGTAACCTAACCCCAGATTTTCTCGACTGCCGTACCACACAAGGCGAGCTCAGTTTGGCTAACCGAGAGCAGTCTAGATCCTAATAGGTCTGACCTTCCTCGCTTCTAGCTTCCAGCATCTTCCTCCCTCCTTTCCTCCCAACAGCCCCAGGCGACCAATCCCAACCGCCGCGTAGAAAGCCTTGGCGCTTTCTCCTCCCAGCCCCCTTTAGAATTTGCTCTTGCCTCTGCCTCTGCCTCTCTCCATCTCTCTTCCTCCTTCTGATTGCTGCTCGAAAAATCTTGTTTTGATGACTTTTCCTTGGCTTCGGCAATTGCTGGATGGACGGCCAGGGGGAGGAGGAGTGGAGGAGGAGTGGAGGGGGGAAAAGGGGACGGCCCGCGTGAGGCGGCACGAGGCTCCCGGATCGCACAGACACAGACCAGCAAAGCAAAGCAAACTTCGGTCAATCTAGTTGCGAAAGCGATATCGCCAATGGCAGTTCTTCAACGTCGCACTTTGGAGACTTAGACGGTAAGAAAGGGAAGACATAAAAAAATAAAGAACACCTTTTTATTAGTAAGCGAAGCCCGGCCAGAGGTCCAGAGAGGTCTTTAATTTTTTGTTTTTTTTTCTTTAGGGTCAGGAAGGAAGGAAGAAAAACAAACGACGAACGGACATTCCCCCTATTTCGTGCTTCCCAAGTTCGCACGCAACGTATCCCCCGAGAGCGTAAGATACCGATATCACCTGTATTTGAAGTGTTGCGCGTAAACTCTCTCTATTCGTAAACCCTCTCGGGAATTACCTAGCTCTGAAACAATCGACATCCCACGTTCTACGACGTCAAGGATACACCAAAAATTCCGTACATACTTACATACATACATACAGATCCATAACAACAGGTACTCACCCCTTAACTTACCCCAAGATAAAGTAAGGGGGGAGGGGGGGAGGAACGAGGCATTTATTGAGACGACAGCCGCAACCCGCATGGCCGGCTACGCTCTTGATTGGCCGCCGAGTCGAAAAAGGAAAAGCCCATTGCTAATTTAGAAGCCAATACATGTATAGTCTCTATGGCCAATATATGTACGTACATACATAGCAGCATTGTTATATAGTATGCGCAGCATATAGCAGAATACTTGCATATGATGCCACAAAAGCGACCGTACGACCATAGGCGCAACTAAACTACATGCATACCTACATATGTCCATCCATCTCTCTCCTCAAAGGAGGCAGGCTGCGGTTGGTTGTATAGGACAGGACAAGACAATATCTCCCCCAGGGTTCTCCGGTTTCCCAATGTACGTCTGAGGCATGGAATGTTACTCTGCTTGTCGACGTGACGGCCTAGGCGACTGGATAGATCTAGAGCTTAGTCCCATTATTTTCCCGGTAACCTCGTCTGACTTAATTGCGCGGTGTGGGTGTACAGGCAAGGGGGCTGCCGGCCCCCCTTGGTCGTCCTTTGGTCGCCTTTTTTCGACGTTGCGATCTGATACTCTTTTAGGTGACCTGCCCCAGGCTGAAGTTGGCAATCCCATCCGACGTTTCTTTCTTTTTTTGCGCGGGCGCCGTCATGTGTCTTGATTTATAAGGGAGGGCGAGCCTACTGTAGGCCGGGTAGGTTCGCCCTTCTGACCCAATATGTTTATGAGAAGATGCAGTCAAATCATCAGCTTCTATTTTTGCTCCGCATCTAAGCGGTAAGCGGTTAACGGTTAACGGTTAACGGCTATCAGGGAAAAAAAGGCCAAGCTTTGGGGCGGTCGAAAAAGTAACATTTGGAGGCGTGAGCTGTCAGGCCTTTCGGCCCTCAAAATTTAAAGCACCTCGGCAGGTAAATACCGATCCTGGAAATCTTAGCCTCCGGGATAATTATCGAGAAATTCGGTCTGCGCGTAAGAGAAGAGGGAAGAAAATTTGTATGTCTGACTGTCTGACTGTCTAACTGTCTGACTGTCTAATTGTCCGGCCTGTCTTTCCTTTTTGCGCTGTGCTACCTCCTCTGCGAAATCTCTTTGACGAAAGGGGAAAATCTGAGCTGGAGGTGCTACCCTCTGCAGCGCAAGCGGTGTGGTGTCAGATGCAAGCTCGGAGACCTTCCGGCTCAACTGCAAAAAGGCGGCTAGGATCAATAGGTATGTAGGTACTGTAAGCTATGCTAGATAGGCGAGATAGGTTAAGATAGGTAAAGGGTGACAACACCACCAACGGTTAGTCGTTGTAAACAGACATGGCAGCATAGTCTGCGTCTGTCTAGTCCAAACATTTACACAACACCAACCGTCGACCGGCAATGCAACCCGCAATCATGTTCGGATCGGAAAGGGGATATGCGTAACTTCGCCGCTTCGATTTGGCCAGGCCAGCATCCAATATGGCGAAGATGATCAGCGTGGCCGGCATCGTGAGACATGTATGTACGTATGTAGTTGTCGAGCTACTAGGTATATGATCTTCGCTGCATGAGTACATGGGTGCATGGGTGGCCAAAACGTCTTGGCGTTGATATCTGTCCGCTCCGGGTTTGTTCGATGGCGTACAGGCAGACAGGATATTTCGTTGTCACTTTACCATTTCCCTGCGGGTGCGCAAGCGCGGATGCGGGACTCGCAGCATGGAGCATGGGCAAGCATGGGAGTGAACGGCCACTTGGCAGGAACATATACGGCCAGTCATCGCCGCTTGGGATAATCAGATATAATCAGATAATGCGTCCTCCCGAAAACGTTATATGTCCAACAATAAATACCTAAGTACGGTTTGGTGCGTTAGCTGGTTCCAAGGTTGACTATTGCATTCAGGTGATCCGTGGTATGTAAGTAGGTATGGACAGAAGGCAATAGTTTAAGCATCATATCCAGATGTGCTTGGTAGCTTGGTAGTGTAGCTGTGCTGGTATATCTAGCTTGGCAGCCCTAGGCGCAAAATCACAAGCTTGTGAGAGTCGGATTCATGACGTCAGCAAATTGAACAACCGCAGTTCGGACCAGAGGCGAAGAGGGACAGAGGGACGGATGGACAACCACTAGGCGCCGTGTTCGTGTTAATATCTCTGGAAACTTCTTCATCGATTATGACGATTCTGCTAGCTAGCTTGCTAGCCACGTATTGGCTAAAGTTTAGTCAATGAATTGCTTCTTGGCTGCTTGGTAACACTTAAGGCCATGGTTGAAGTCATATCGTTCTTGTCAGCACTGGCCGGAGTGAGCGAGGACTGTGGTCAATTGGCCAACCTCCTCTCCCAGACTACTGGGTCCAATTGCGATCTCATAGGATTGAAAGCCAAGCCGTAGCCCTACGATGGCCTGTGGAACATAGGGAGACCGCGGCAATCGTGAACCAATTCGGAGCGGAAAACTCCCCTAGCCCCATTTTGCAATTTTTTTTGTTTTGTTTGTAATACTTCGTACCCAGTAGGTGAACAGATAGACCTGCAGGAAAGCAAGCCGGTGGAGGCTGCTCGGAGGCCTCCTGTGGATAGGCCCCTATCATTCAACCAAAAACAGAGGTTTAAAAAACACCTAGGTAGGTGACGGAAGCTTGGCACATGGGTGGACGAGCTCCGGGCTGCATGAGAGAGAGAGAGCTGTCGTGCTTCGAACTTCGATATGCACGTACATAGCTGTAGCTACCGCGGGAGGAAGCTATGGAAAGCTTTCGGCGTCTGTGACTGGCCGCCTGCAGCAAGGATAGTAGTACGGACGGATAGTTATCCATAGCGAGGGTTCTAAAGGTTCCGTAAGCAACGGAGCAGCAATAGGTAATTGATGACCCCCTTCTGCCCCTTTTGCGAAATCGTACATAGACGCACGTCGGCGATTCCCTGGCTGCAGGCTGCCAGCCAGCCCTGATATCTGATAGAGATATGACATAGAACAAAGTGGTAATACATTGGAGGATCTAGAAGCGGTGAGCCACGTCCAATCTGGCTGTCTGGCCATGCTGTGTCTGTGTGTGCTCTGAAAGTGGCGGCGAGGGAGAATTGACCGATAATCACGGATGCTAGGAACATGTGGTCTCGGTGCGCCGCACCCGAACCATGTCTGTCCATGTTCGTAGCACGACCTCAGGATCCAGACTTTTGGTTATTCTTGTCCTTGTCCTTTGTGTTTCTTATTTCTTATTAATGTTATCTGCACATGGGAAATGCCTCATCTAGTAATCAACAGAGACATCTCATGCAACGTTCAGATAGCAGCTTGCGACGCTCCCGTAAGCTGCTACATACAATGAGTTAGATAGGATGTCGTTACTCCGAGGTGGATATGGTGTTACTGTCAGGGCTGTTCATTTGACATATTGCATGTTGGTTACTTTGTATGTACGAAGTACGAAGTAGACCAAGAGCAAACTCCCTTGTCGAAGCGAGGAGGAACATGTAGCCGGGCGAGAGGAATACGTAATAGTGCCTCAGTTGAATTTAGCAGGCAATGATTGTTGTAAAGAGAAGAATAAGAAAAAAAAGAGAGGCGTGGTAAGACTTATGACACATTCGTTCCGTCATAGGAAGAAAAGGAGGCGATTAGAAGGAACCACAAGAAATGCCGGAGAGAGTTCATGTGCCTTTATTTGGTGAGAATGATGATAGAAATGCTGCTAATATTAGAAGACTGATCTGGAACTGAATAATACGGGTGCACGCGGCAGGATAATGAGACGGGTCGGAAGCAAGGTCGGTCGGGAATAATCGAAGTTAATCTAACATGAGGCTCTTTTCTTCAAGCAAGCGGCTTAGACGACCTCGTGGCATCCAAATACAACACGACGACACCTTAGTTGATTAGGCGAGGGTGGGAGATTGTAGTTGATCGGGGATGGGTGTCAGTGGTGGGTGGTGGTAAGTGGCTCGGAGGAAGATTGGCAGATTGGTAGCAGTCGTATAGATGGACCGATTCAACCAAAGAAGAAAAAAATAACAAGATAGATCGTGTTACCTACGGATAGGTACACAAGTCACCAAGGTTACGGCGAACAAGACAGGCCAACCAAACCGGCGCATGCCTATTCGAGATTGCCTACTGGGGAATTAGAAGCCCACCAATCGCAGTTCGAGCACCTGCATTCTATCGTTACCTAGGTACTTGCAGATACTTCTATGGCCGTTTCAACTTATATAGTAAAGTTTGTTTCTTTTTTAATTTATTTTAAAGCTCGTTTTTATAGGGTTTTATTCCAAAGTTGCAAACTTTTCTAAAGAACACGTTAAGAGTTTTACCCTTTGCTACTTAGCCTGCCTACATGCTATTCTATGTAGGTCTATGTAAGTATAAGACTGTAATATTCAACTAACCAGTAGATATATATTCTACTTACGGGGTGATTATAGCCCATGTTACGTCACTTCGCTCCGCGAAAGCGGCTCGAGTGGCTCGGCTCGGCCAGCTGACTAGCTGAGCTGGGTAACTTATACATTAATTACCTACATCGTTAGAGATCAATCCTAGCGCGTACATCTACATACACATGGTTGCGTGTACAAGCCAATGCGTACGGAATTAGCAACAGCAGACCATGCACTTGAAGGAGCACTGAAGCACTGAAGCACTGACTTCCCGGACGGGATGGGGGTGTCCTTTTTTTCTGTTCTTCTCGATCCCATCCCACTCTTATTCGATCAATTACCATGCATCTCACTCAGTCCCACCCTACTCTGTCTACCTAGGAAGTACGTACATGTATAGATGTATCAATGTATGTATCAATGTATGTATCAATGTATGTATGTAGATAGTATCGGAGACCCAGAGTCTTTCACTTTTTACCAACTCTACCTTCAATATGTAAATGCTTACCTATCTCGATGTACCTCCTCACCTTGCCTGTCCCCTTAGTCTGCATAACATAATCCTACGTGGATATACACATTAGACACATACGGATACAAATACCCTGATATCACCTACACCGCAGGCCGTCCAATACTATTTTTTCGGTCCTCTTTTTTCTCGCTAGCAAGTCCGGCAGCCCATCGACTGATTCCCTCAGGCCAGAAAATCAAAAACAATTTCCAAACAACATTTTATTCGCGGCGTACTCCATCTCCACTTGGATCAACTCAACCTGGCTTCCCACGAATCTTAACTCTAGCTGCTTCCGTCCAGCCATCTTCTTCTGCGCGTCCTCTCCCTTTGGTTCTGGCTTCTGACAATGACCGTCTTCACTTTATCGAAACGGAGTCCAGCCAGCCAACACCTGTTCCGTCTCTAACATTAGCTGGAACCCTTCCAAAGGTTCCTACCGATTCGCCAGCATCCCGTTCGGCTTGTCGCCGGTCTACCACCATAGCTACACCAAAGCTACACCACAACTACCTTACAACCCTCACAACCACCTACCTATTCACCTACCTGCTTTGACGTTACTGTAACCCGTCTTCCACGCACGTACTTGGGGTGGTACGTTCTCCTATTGTCCTCTCTATTGTTACCTTTTGAGGCAGAGCCCAGTTATCGGCATCAGCTGGACACATTTGTGTTCTTTTTTTTTTTTAATAATTTCAGAAAAGAAAAGAAAAGAAGACCAAACTTCAGTCAAATTCAGTCAACTTCGGTTACCTCAGTTACTCCAGTCACTTACTCGGCTCGTTACCTTAGGTAGTTTAGGAAAAGGCAAAAGCTAAAAGGCCACCACCCCATCTGTACCTCCAGTACTACAAGTTCTACGAGTTCTACATCGAGACTTTTTTACTCTTGCTGTACCAAGACTTACACTACCGACAAACAAGACACTTTGAAACTCCTACTGACTCCTCCCGTCAATTTCAATTGCACTTGATTTTTTTCACCCTTGTTTCTCATAATTTTGACGTTGCACAACCCATTCGCAAAAATAACGGGTTCCATCCGTCTCTGTCCCTCTTCTCCTCCAGACCAGCAGACCAGCAACCCGGCAACCCGACCGCGAAAAAAAAAATCATATAGTTCGGACGACCTAGACTCACCTCAGGCTAGAAGCTAGAGCTAGACTACTCTTACAGTAGCCCAGTTCGCCTCCCCACACTCTTGCCCTACTTTGATTACCTATTCATTTGTCTTCGACACTAGGACACTGGGACACTAGAAACTACAAATTGGCATCTTCCCGCTTCTATTCAATTTCTCCTCTCTATTCTCACCTCACTGCGAACCACCACCGTCTTCGGTCAAAACGCCGTTTTGCAATACGCTTTTAGCGTCGCCAACACCTGGGCGCAGCCCACCCAAGGCGACCTCGAGCCGCCACCCGCATCTCCATTCGCCGAATTAAAGACTTCCTCCCTCCCCGCCGGTGCCCCGTTCTCCCCCCGTCACCCGTCACTCGTCACCCGTCGCCTGTCGCCAAGTGACTACTTTCCCTTTTGAGACTTAATTCCATCGCAGACCTGCTCGACTGTAAATCATTCGTATTCGTTCGCAACCACCCGTCTCAGCAATGTCGAGCGCTTCGGAAAAGACGGTTTCACCCAGCGCCTCCAAACAATCATCAATCAAATCCGTCGAGCTTCCCACGAGATCCCCGAAGTTACGGCCGCAAAATGGCCACAACGAGGCCTCCCTTACCGAGGGTCTGCCGAAGCAACCCGAGAAGGCTTCCATCAAGGACAGGTTAACTCGAATGTTCTCAAATAAAGACGACATTCCTAGGTCCGGCGGCGTCGTCGACCTCTCGCAACCATCCAAGCGCCCTGTTCCAAGCCCTGCACCCAGCCAAAATGGCATGGCTCCGCCCGTGAATGTGAAGCCAGTCGCAGTCGCTCGTAAGCCATCTGCGACTGACCCGGCTGCCGCATCCAAGTCCATTTTCCATCAACGATTTGTTGTCAACGCAGACGTCCCCGGCGGTCACGAACACCATCTGAAGGGCAGCAAGCGACAAGAGAAGCTATCTGACATGTGGAAAACCCTTCTCGGAAAGAAGCAGGACCAGCCACCGGAAGCCGATCTATCTTTGGTCTCTAGCTGGGTCGACACGTTAAAGCAGGAGAAGGAATCACTAGCTGGCGACAAGAAAGGAGGACCGAATCAAAGCTCGACTCTTGTCGAGAAATATGGCAAGTGTCAAGAGGTGGTGGGACGTGGCGCATTCGGTATCGTGAGGATATCGCACAAGAAAATGGAGAATGGAGAGAAGCTCTTTGCAGTCAAGGAATTCCGTCGCAGACCAGAGGAGACCGAGAAGAAGTACAGCAAGCGTCTGACAGCCGAGTTTTGCATCTCATCATCTTTGCGCCACCCGAATATCATTCACACGCTAGACCTCCTGAAGGACCAAAAAGGAGACTACTGCGAAGTCATGGAATATTGCTCGGGCGGTGATCTCTACACCCTCGTCCTTTCTGCCGGGAAATTAGAGGTGGCAGAGGCCGACTGCTATTTCAAGCAGATGATGCGCGGTGTCGAATACTTGCACGAAATGGGAGTCGCACACCGCGACCTAAAACCGGAGAACTTGCTTCTTACCAGCCACGGTGCCCTGAAAATCACCGACTTCGGCAATGGCGAATGCTTCAGAATGGCTTGGGAAAACGACGCGCACATGGTGTCGGGTCTCTGTGGTTCAGCTCCTTATATTGCCCCTGAGGAATATATAGACAGGGAGTTCGATGCTAGAGCCGTCGACGTCTGGGCCTGCGGTGTCATCTACATGGCCATGCGAACCGGAAGACACCTTTGGCGAGTCGCCAAGAAGGATGAAGACGAATTCTACGAGCGATACCTGGAAGGACGTCGGGATGAGGAGGGCTACGGCCCAATCGAGTCGCTGCACCGTGTAAGTTTGGCATGATTGTGGGTTCAAAGTATCCTCGTGAAGCTGACAGATAGCGTGAAGGCTCGCTGTCGCAATGTTATCTACTCCATCTTGGACCCTAATCCTACGCGACGTATCACGGCATCCCAGGTACTGAAATCCGAATGGGGCAGAGAAATCAAACTCTGCAAAGCTGGCGAAGAAGGCCTCTAGACGACGGCCTTTCCTGCGAGCAACGCCTCTCGTGGCTAAGGGACGACAATTCCGTGACCAGATATGGCTGCCGGAGAGTCGTGTGGAACTTGGTCTTCGTTTTGGTGTCATGATTCTCTACAAGGCGACGACCCTGGTGCCCTTTGTCGACACACCACGTCAGAGAAAATTGCATCACAAACTTATGAGGCGATAAGCATGAGTTACAATACTCTTCACGAACAAGTCTTGTCTTTTTTTACATCCTGCACGGAGTTCTGGTGAGGGGAAGTTAGGGATTGGTTTGCATATTGTTCTTTCATTCCCCTATTACGATTCTCGACACATTTTTTTTGAGTGCTTTGACACTTTCACGGCCCATGGCACCAGG
The DNA here is from genome assembly GCA_028565235.1 of Hypoxylon lenormandii. Classification (NCBI taxonomy): domain Eukaryota; kingdom Fungi; phylum Ascomycota; class Sordariomycetes; order Xylariales; family Hypoxylaceae; genus Hypoxylon; species Hypoxylon lenormandii. Next base: position 929,548 of record JAOWAP010000009.1, read on the forward strand.
ATTCCACAGCGCAGCGCATCAAAACTGGATAGGTGATAGATGCGCCACGCGCACTGCGAGTGAGCACCAATAAAGGACGGCTCTAGTATTTCATGTATAAATAATACATGTATAAGAACAGAGACAGACTCGCATTGTTCTTCTTTTCCCTCCTGGACGGCTACGGAGGAAGGGAGAGGGAGCTGGGCAGCTGGCTGGAGTGGTTGGCCTCGGTTCGGTCCACTCGCTCGACGCCCTCGGATCAAGGAAAAGGGGGCGGAATATGGTGACCCAAGATCTGGTTGTTCATTCAAGGTGACCTTTCTGGTCTGGAGCATTCTAGATAGGGGAGGTAAACAGACAGTCCGAGGTGGGATCTGGACCTCGGGACTTGTAACCTTGCTTGTTGGCACTTACTAGACAACCCGGGTGGGCGATGTTTCGTTCACCATCCCGCTGGGACAGATTAGTAATGTCTATTGAATAACACTGTATCTTCACCAAATTTACTTGTTCCCCCTCTCTCTCTAGCCAACGTCTAAAGACTAATGAGTGCCAACGTTGATACTCTTCTCGCTAACGATATATACCTTCTACTTAAACACCCTGCTTTTATAAGTAGAAGTAACACCAAGCCACCAAAGCTTAGTTACCAACGATGAAACTCCCGAAGAAAGAAAAGGAGTAACATGATTAAAACTTCTACAGATCTCGAACACAAGGTTAAAGTTACGAATTACGCCCGTAGTGTTGCTTGGACGCGTACAAAGCATCTCCTGAGTTATTATGAAAGAAGCCAAGGCCCCCTGAGAAAGGATCCATCAGCAAACCACCAGCAGGGGGTCGATATCTACGTCTCTCCTCCAGAGTTAGATTTTGGGTCGTTTTATCAGTTTCACATACCGTCAACTACCTACACCTACCTCGAGGCTAGCAAAGTATTTCGCCCCTCTACCGCGATATCCTCAGCGGCGACCTTGACCCGGTTCGCTTAGCTGGCGATCTAGCAGCACCTGATGTTACCTACCTACTAGATCCAGGCGGCTGGTTGCGCATGCGCTACATACACGTTTAGATTCTCCCCTCGCTAGGTCCGGTTCGCCGCTAGACATACACACCAAAGCGCCGAGTCTGCTACCTGTAATAATCTTCGGGCATTGGATTGGAAAGGGCTTCTATTTGTAATACCTATCTCGTTAATACCGAGACACTGGGGCAGGCTTATTTCTGGGCTCGTAGGGGAGCGTTTGCAGCCTACATAGACAGTCGATAGCATTCCTGCCTCTGAGGCTTGCAAACTGCCGCCGTGCGCTGGGATATGCCTCAAATGACCAGGAGTCACCCCAAGAAAGGAACCGTGAATGAGGGTACATGCTTGTGAGTTAGGTATGTGATCCTACCGGTGGTGGATGATTTGATCGACTACGAGAGTGAGAGGAGGGTACGGAGATGGGATAAGAGGGATAAGCCGTCTTATTCATATTTGTTAATCTATCAGCCTGTTAGCTATGGTTGGTTTCTATCCTGACAAAGTATTAGGCTAGTCGCTTTAAGAAGCATTAGGGGCAGCTGAAGAATAAGTATATAGAAATTATATATCATCATAAGCACACATAAACATTGAGTCCAGCTCAAGGGTTACAGAGCGAAAACACCGTTTCCCGCGGAAGATCCGGAATAAACCCTTCAATGTATCTCAAACGTCTCGAGTTCCAGTTCTCCCTTTTTGACCATATCAGCCGGCTCCCCGTCAGATAAGCCCGAGACGTAACAGGCCCCAACATGCTCATAATATACTTCGTCCGGGTCTGGATATTCGACTTTCCTCAGCAGTACCGGGGTGGTGACACAATCGACGGCGCAGACGAGATCCCCCTGCTGTAGATGTCGCGGTCCGAGGCCTAGCTGGCCTTCGTCGGTTCTGAAAAGAGTCTTATCTGCACAAAACTCGATTACTGTGAGGAAATCCGCCGTTGTATCTTCAATTGCTCGTTCAGTACGCTCGAGGTTCATATCAAACTCTCGCATATCTCCAAGATAAAGACACAGCATCGCGTTGAGGGCTAAGCCCTGAAACTCCCCAGAGCCTAACCCAAGCCGACGCCATGTTTCTAGGTTCCATATTTCATCCGTGATACTGCGCAACATCGCAATAACATTCCACGAAACTGAAGACATCCGGGGACCGGAGCAATTTTGATAGTTATCGAAAATCTCTCTCGAGTCTTTACGCTGCCAATCCAAGACATCGATCAAGTCTTGTAAAGGTTTCTTATCATCAAAGATTGCCCGATGGAGTGCATCGTCAGCACCGACGAACTCGGCGAGGTAGTCAACAAAAAGGTTGACCAAATCCTTGGCAACATTCTTCCCGCTTGAGTCGATATCGAGTTGTTTGACTAGATCCACCTGGCTGCAAGCCACGCCTTGGATGCAAAGAACATCCGGCTCACTAATTCTAGGTGGTTGCGTAGTAATGGTGTTGAGTAGTACAACTAAGCGAGGATCGACGGGAAGCGTAGGGGCGTGGATATGAAGTGTTGAGAAATCTGGTAGCCAGGAAGGGAGGTTATGTTCGTTTTCAGTCCTGATCCCACGCCCAGAAGCCACTAAGCAGCCACGTATATTCCTCCCAAGCTCGTCGCCGCGTCCGACGGTATCAAGGTATACATCACGTACTGATTTCTTATAGTCGGGAGTAATATCATTGGGAGTCAAGCCGAGTACCGCATACACAAGGTCGTGCGGATTCCAGGCTGTAACCCCACATCGAAGTATTGTGAAGTAAATAACTTGAAATAATGTAAAAGAGTTCTGATCCTGTAGAACCTTTACCATATGTAGGGGTGGCATATCAAAGTCAAAAAGATTAAGAAAATGCCAAGATATATTTTCCTTTGTCCCTGGACCGTAACGGGATTCCGGACATGATGTTGCACGGATGCATTCAATGAGGAAGGAGAATCCTTCGAACTCTGCAAAGGTGATGGATTCCTTGCCGCAGATGAACCAATGTATCCATGGCGACTTTGCCAATGCCATTTCTTGGATAATCCACATTCTTGACCAATAATTGCTGGCTCGCAATGCCGAAATGGGACCCCAATTCCTTTTTATTCCTTCATCGTCATGTAATGGGCCGGGTTTGCCCATGAGCTTATCGAAAGCTGCCTGTATCATCTCAAAATGTTGGCCCATTATATCGACACCTCGATTCATATCGGGGTTTTCTTTAAGAGTACGTAGTTCATTGATAAGCCATTGACGCCTTTGGCGTGTTAACTTCATGAGGATATTGCCCAAATCGTAGAGGCGTAGTTCTGTCACTAGACGGTGAGTCGACAGATGATTCATTGCTCTGGAAGCTGTCGCCAGAGGGCCATCTGGATCATTATTTGAGTATTCCGACGTAGCGCCAAGGATAGGATCGAGTTCGTGGATGGCTTCCAGTGCCCGATCAAGATGGTCTGGCTCAGGCGGCCCAAGCCATGAGAGAACTGACGAGGCGTTGCGGTATATAGAACCCATCATTGAGATCTGGTGGTTTTTCTCTGGGATATCTTTTTGGTTGATGCACACGGCGTCAACCCAGAGCCATCGTATTTCGCCGGTCTGCTCGTTTTTGGGGAATCCGTATTTCCTGAAGTGCCATAGAGCAGACGCGAGGTTGGTGGTCGCTGAAAACCGCTCGCCGTTGACTAGTATGTCTTCCGTGATGTCGGGATCGCCCCAGACGTAGGATAACGCGGCGTAGCGAACATCCGACGTCAGCAGCCGACTATGCAGTTTGCAGCGCACCGGCTGGTCGTCAGGGTCGGGTAGGATCTCGATGAGTCTAATCTCGCATTGTGTACGACCAAGAGGCTCATATATTCCTTCGCGACTGCCCTGATACGGGGAAGGAGCTTGAGATGTTGAATCGGTTGACATGTCGAATACTTTCTCAAAGTTATGCTGTCCTGGTAACCATGGAGGACATCGAGGGGCATTTTCCTGGCAGCACGAGGGCCTTTATAATAGTGGTCATGCCCAAATAGAGAGCCTCAAAAGCACGTAGTTCGAAATGGGCAGCTGTCTGCCTGGCTGTAACACGAACCTATCAGTCCCGGCTCCTGGATTTACTGGTTTTATGTCGGCTTGCGGTTATTGGAGGACAGATATTCCATTTGAAGCCTTGTCTATGGCAGTGACTTTTATATGTGGCATTTTAAATACCAATCATTACTATTTCCCGGCTGTGTCATATGGTGTTATCAGCCTTCTAAACGAATGGCTCCAGACTTACATGATTCTACCACAGCCTCTGAACGGTTGTTGGGCCTGCAAATAGCAGCGAGTCCCTGCTGTCGCACGTTATGACATGGCCGAGGGTGACTGCATTGATATTGTATCTCTCGAACGACGATTTGCCTACAGGGCCTAGTAGCAGTTACACACATGACGGCAAGGCTCTGTTGACAGCATGCAAGTACCTAGGTAGAAGAAGAGAAGCATTTGGTACTGATGTTGGTTAAGTTTTCTCCCAAGAGCCCCCTTCCCTCGATAGATACATGCACGTAACTGCACTTATTGTAGAGTTTGACCTTGACCTTAGCCCCTTCGGTGTATAATGGGGTAGAAAGAAGGTACCTACCATAGCGACGCTGTTCAAAGAAACTCCTACTATTTTTCTTATTTCCGTATAAGAAACACACTAGGCAACATCCAATGTGTTTAAACAAGTTCAAGAAGAACGGTGCCGTTAGACCTGTCTCAGATGGCTCTTTGTGAGCTGCCCCAAGACCGCTTATATCGTGAATTAGAGTGCATTACACATCCCCGTAGCGGTCAGACCATTCTTGAAGTGACAGATAACATATCACATGTAAGATGGAATAAAAATAAGAATAAAAGATGGGAATTGCAAGATCAGAGCAGAAAACAGAGTTGAAAAAGAGCCATAGGTATTATGTATTTACCGGAACCCGTAGGTTACTCTCCCGGGTTCTCCTCCTCATTCACATCGACTTCTTCTACACGAGCCTACCAGCAATTAGCTCAAGCTCTTCTCTCCCTCTCCCCAGCTTATAAAATAAATACAACGCCCATCCTCTCGCGGCCTGCCTCTTATTGGCATTCCACATGGCTTTTAATTCCACCTCCTTTCACACATGTACCACCAAATCATGTTTCACGTCTTCAGCATCGAGGAAAAAATTGTGTGCGAGATGAAACTGAATCCACCTCCTCCGAAAGAGACAAAAGACCACTCCCTCCCCAAAACTGACAAAAGAAACACGTCCCGAATCTTTCCTCTCTCACAAACGTGGACGCTAGGTATCAAGATCCCAAGAGACGGACGGCCCATGAGGCCACTCTCGAGTTCTGCCTCCGACAGCGGGCCAAACACCCACTACCACCCTCGTGCCCAATGTCGTCGCCGTCCTCATGACGGCATAGTTAATAAGAGATATTATATTCCCCGATCGCTACTCATACCACGCGAGTTACGTGGCCCGCGTTAGGAAGAGGTAGGATCGTATGCGTTAACATCAGGTGGTGGACATGAGTCGTCGTTTCACAATTCGGGTCCGCCCCTCAGCATAAGCATATTCGCCTCCTAAAATAAAAACCTTCCATCGGAGCTTATACACGGAAGAGCGTCATATGTTTCGTACCGCGGCGTAAAGTCGTGAAATTGCAAAATCAATCCGATCGGCCCCGATATTACGGCTGCAAAAAAAATCATGAGTGGAACAAATCCCAGATTGTCTCGCAACACCTGATAAACTCGGCGCGTTTTCTGTCCTGTGTTTCGGGGCTATCCCGACCAGATCCGAACGGCATTCTCCGAGTAGGCGCAGGTCCATGACCTAGAGGAGGACTACCTTCCTCGTACTCGGCACGCGTCCTTCGCTTGCTCGCACTTCGGCTGGCATCCAAGGGGTTCATTCCATTCATTCCGTTCATTCCATTTCGGGGTGACGGAGGAGTCGGGGGTTGGTGTCCTGTATAATGGACAATCTTGGGCAGAAGTTCCGGTCGCCCGCCAGCTAATTCATGCTGCGCCTCCTCTGCTGACTTATACTCTCTAGATCGACCTGACATGGGCGGCTGAGAAGGAGCCGGAGGCGGGTGGCTAGGCGATGCCAGAGGTCCATGGCTTGAGCCAGGATACAAGGGCCGGGCGCTAGACTCGCCATGCGACGGAAGTCCTTGATTACCGAATACATCGGAAATTGGAGGCAGGCGGTTGGCCGTCTGGTTTGCAGGAACGTGGTGAATGTGAGATGTGCTGGCCAAGTTCGAGGGGTGATTGGCAAGGTGTCGAGTCAACGGCTGCGGGTTATGACGTCCAGTGAACGTTTGGCCTAATGGCGCAGACTGTATTACTCGCTCGTGGGCGAACTGCTCGTGGGACGGGGCTACAATGCTCAACCCGGGAGGGGCCTTATTCCGTCGAGACATGCCTGGCGTCTTCGCGGCGAATTGGTTAGCAGAATCCTTGTCTCTCCCAAGATCTGGACCATCCCCCTTAGCAGATTGCTGCTGCAGCCTGGCTTCGATGATTCGGCGTTGTTGTTCCCTGACGTTCATGCTCTGCTGCAAGTGCTCCTTCATTACAGGATCGTGGGTAGAGAAGCCAGGCGACAAGCATGCGATACCCACTTGCTGGATGCCGAGTCCTTCCCTCCCTAGCGCTGGGCGAGCCGTTGCGGCACCTGACCCAGTGAGGGTGTTCTTGGACAGATCCAGCTTTCGTGGGCGGTGGCGAGTGGACGGGATATCTGGAGACCCTGGTTCCTTCTTTACGATGATCTTGGGTGCTGAAGCGCTCGCAACATCTCGTGGACTGTAGCGTACACGAGTGACAATTAGCTTCTAGTCTGACACAGCGACAGGAACACATTTGGGCGCAACAAGCTTTCTCCTTTTTTTTTTTAGGAGGATTGAATTTTTTTCTTATGATGGATTGAAGGATCAGTTGGAGACCAAAAGAGTAAAAGACTTACGCGCTTGGGGGAGATGACTTTGCCATGGCCTGGGTAGCCGGCCTGGTGGGACTTCGGCTGGCAGGACGTTGCGTGGCAGAGATAGAAGCATTGGTGTTCGGTGTGCCCGAAACCGCAGCTAAAGTGCGTGGTACGGAAGGCGACGAAGCCGGTACAGCGGCAGTTCCAGGCATAATCGAGGAGCTACCTGCGGCACTGGTCGCAGGAGCCAACTCAGCATAAGCCGGTCTGTCGTGGGGAGCCGGAGAAGGGGCCATTGCGATCGCCGCGCTCATTGTGTACAAAAGCTCAAGCTTGTTTCTTGATATGGCAATTTTCCAGGTACGATGATGTTAGCTTGGGGAATTGAGATTTTTTTTCTTGGTCGGTTTATTGCTGATCCTCTCTTGTTTTATTCCCGGCTGAAATGGCTGATGCGCCACGCGGGAGTTGGCAGCAGGGAAAGGGGAAAAAAGAGCGGAAAGTGTGGAAAGCGTTGCAGCGATGGGACAGGACAAGACGCTCCAGATGTCAGTCGAATTGATTGACGAAGAAGATGAGGCGCACTTTGAGCCGTCCTTCACACCTGCGCTTCTGCAGACCTGAGTTGCAGAAATATTGATGTTGGGCCCCGACTGTGGTGCAAATGCGCTGCAGCCAATAATCAACTTCTCCTTTTTCTCAATCTGCCCGACTCCGTATTGGTAGGTAGGTTACCTATCTCCAAACGCGCCAATGATCGCTTTGATCGATCGATTTAACCTATTAATTCCTCTGATGAGCTACAGGAGCTTTGCCAATCACGAACGGCACGAGAAATAAAAACGAATAGGCAGCGCGCGTGCCAGGTCCGAGTAAGCAATCAGTCTTGGAACGCACCGCTAATATTTCGGGCCTTGATCCGGACGGATCTGATCTGATATGATATGATGGGCCGAAGTTTGGGTATTCTGACCGACTGCAGAGTCCGCCGACGGGGATAATACCGGTGAACTTGAGATGGGATCGAATACCGAACGTCGTTCGAGGGAATAGCCTTGAGGACCGGATCCGATGTCTGGTTTTCGGCGCTCTCTTTGTTTTCTTCGTTGCCTTTCAAAGTTTGCGTGTGTTGCTCTACGATTTGTTGGCTCGACTTTTTGCTATCTTACGTCTCCCTTGGATCGACTATGATTAATTAACCGCCAAATCTTTCCTTTTCCTTCTCGATACCGCCGGACCGGATGGAACCCGCGGGCGATACTTGGGAATTTTTGGTTGTACTGGGCTGCGCTCGTCCCACAAATGGGCGAGTTGGTGGGTGTGAGATACGTGTACCGGTCGATGAATCGGTGTATTACTATGGTATAGACAAGTGCCAAAAAATTGTGGCTTCGGGGGGGAGAGAGATTCGAACGAAATAGCAACTTGACTCGAACGAGATAGATTGTATATACGACTGCGCCGAAACTCTTGCCCGAACAAGAAAACAATCAAAAGGAAAAAGAGGGATTACGGTGAGGAAGAAGAAGAAAAAAAAGTGTAGCGAAAGGACTCGACGCGAAGACGAGTGCGGAAGGTATGTGATTAAGGTAAGGTAAGGTTTAGGTAAGGAGGGAAGGGTAGGGAAAGGATTTCGAGGTTTCGAGGCGGGAAAGAGGGGCAGGACTAGATGGGCCGACCTCTCATTTAGTGGTAGCAGGTAGCAGGTAGCAGCTTTGTAAGGGTTGTATGAGTTGTAGGAGTTGTAGGAGATGTCTACTACGGGCTTGCTACGATGTAAGAAAGTACACAGTTCAAGACAGTGAGCTTGAGTTGGTTTCCCTCAGGGCATTTTGCTATGAGGTACTACCTGGTAGGTGTTGTATGTATTGTACCTAGAGCCCTGCCAGGGCATTGCCAGGGCCACTACAGGCTACAGGCTACAGGGCACTAGGATCAAGGAGGTTCAGGGTTGTTTCCAGAAGCACAGACTATGCCCTGCGATCCCTCCTGTCCCCTCTCCATCTTTTTCATCCCTACCAGCTGCAACCATCCCTACTATCCCTGCCATCCCTGCTATGCTGTGCCAGTAAAAGTCAAGTACTTACCCTATTAGGCACCCTGAGTCGTTAGCGTGCTTTAGCTGCGCTACAGGTACAGCACGGACTCGCCAATCAGTACCTACATGTAAGTACATCAGTAGTATACAGTAGCCGTAACAGGAGAGCAGATAATTATTCAAAATCCCTCCAAAACCACCGATTTTATGAAAGGGGAGGCGGAATATAACGAATGACACAAGTCAAGACAGTTACGTGTGAGAGAAGTGTGGGCTTTCGATAACAGTTCCAGCAGTCCCTACAGGTATCCCTGCCGCGGACGACGAAAGGATAGATATCGTGAGTGTATTTGTAATTGGCCCCCAGATCTCATTATCCCATCAAAGGGCACGGTTCATGTCTATTTCTTCAATAATAGCGGTTGGGGGTTTGCGATATCCAACACGCATAAAGCCCTTCGAATACGCCACTATATTTCGTTATCGGCACTCTTTCTAATTGATCGCTGTTCCTTTTTTTTTCTTTCCCACTAATTTGGTCTGAAAAGAGGTAGAGACGAAACCAACGGCCAATCCACTTGGTTCAGGTTTCACCATCCGAAAAGTGGAATTGGTATTTCACCTTTTTCGAAACCCATACGAGCTTCTTCGCCACACAGCATTAGAAGCATTAGTAGCAGCAGCAGCAGCAGCAGCAAAAAAAAAAAAATCGACTTCCATTCAAAGCTCCTCAACTGGTCTAGGCGGTGGATACCTACTGCGCATATCCCTCGTGAACGGTGAAGGAAAACAGTAGCCTTGTGGAACTGTTTCCTATCTGGGTGGCTCGTCGGGAAGTCTGGTGACGAATGGCCTCTAGTACCTCCAGTATCTGTAGCTGACCAGCCAAGGAATGGGGTCCCCCCGTGGCTCTGCCTCCGTAGGTTGTTTTACATTGATGCTTAACAATCTGCCCTAAGCCAGTCCGAGGCCAGCGCCCAAGGGGCATCTCCAACATGATTGGATCGCACGCGACTTGATGAGATTCTGGAATTCCAAGCATCTTAGCAGTACTGAGGCTATAGGCTCAGCCTAGCAGTAAAATGGCGAGAACCGATCCGGTCCTGTAGACTGTACGCAAGAATTAGAGACTATTGAAATGTGAGGTGCTGGATCAACGCTCGGCTCGGAGGGTTTAGTATTGTCATTCGTCCAATCGCGTAGCACAAGTCGCCGAAGTTGTCGTTAGTACAGGACTACAGGACAGAAAGGAACAGTAGAAGAGGCATGAGAGGCAGAGAGGGTTGCTTGATTCAACTGAATGTGACCGCGGGCACTTGAATCCCTCCATCCGTTGGCCCATCCAGCAACTCACTCGTCCCAAAGCTGTCGCATGGCCCACCCCGATGTATACGAATGCAACGTCGATTTTCAGGTGAATTCAGGTGAAGCTACAATAGTACAGGCACAGTACATATATCCCTATCCTTCAGGCATGTGCTTTGGTTGGCTTGGTTGGCTTGGTCGGGGTTTGGCGCCTCTCTTGTAATTTTCTGTCTGTCAGTGCCTCGGCCGATAGGTAAACTGCGGGTTTTCCAGCTTGTGTCTTGCTAGGCAAGATCAGACGAAATATTTCCCTGGAACTTTTACTATTAACCCGAAGACACCGTCCGTTTGGGAGCTTTTCTCCTGCCTTAGCGCTACCACCTGCATATGTAGGTATTATACAGCATGCTCCCCTAGAAATGCGAGGACTTCCGCAGCGGGTAACCTCCTTTTCCACGCTTTTACCGTACCTACGGGAATAGTAGCGTCCAATATACCATCCTATACACAATACCAACAAGGTCTGAGTTGCAATATTAATATTCGAGTCTATTATCATGTACTACCCTTTTATATATATAAGCTGTCATCTTCATGTTTCAGTCGTAGTCTCGTAGTCTCCGAGCCAAGAGGAATAAAGGAACAGACGGGATTGCGGCCTGGAATGCCGTGCCGAGCTCAGCGTGCTGCGGTGTGTAAGTGTCAGCGTGTCAAGCTGTAATTTTCGAAGCGGTGGTCCGTGAACACATATCCAGCGGTCTTGTACGCTACGCTACCGTATGAAGTCTGGCTAGGATAGCGGATCGCCGCCATGGGTTTCAATGTGGGAGAGCTCTCGTATCGACAAGCGTAGATCCCCGTACACGTATGTACGTATGAGGGGCGAGGGGTTTGGCTGTCTGACATCCCCTGTCGATCCGCCCTGTGAAATCGTGATATGTGTGTGTGGTTTGTGCACAGTCCAGCGGAATAAGGCGGGAGTCCCCTGTCTTTGCCTGCTTGCCTGTCCGCAAACGGCACCCACTGTGACTTAACTATTGAACATCACCATTATCGCCATCGTCAGCCTGGCCTGGGCAAAAGCCTGCGATGACGGCATGCTAAGATGAGGAGAAACCCGACGTGTGTTGCTCTCTTACACATCGTGTATGGATTTTACGAGCCAGGCAGAGAGAAAATGCCGACGGCCAGACAGTCGGGCTCCAGGGCATCATCGGGGCTTCAGGTGTGTAAGCGCCTTTACAAGTTGAAACGCGAACCCTTGGCTCGTGTCCAATCCCAGATTGGGAACCTTGTGCGGTGACGACAGGGGCCAGTCTGGAGATCAGTTAAATATTTTCTTATTAATTGTCCTTACCCTACCCGTCCAAGTCGCATTACGAGAGTCGATGTCTCAGATTTTCGAATCAGCACGTAAGATCTTATCATGGCGATGCTATTGGTAGCAAATGCCAATGCGAGTGTCCTTGATGGCTGGATGGATGATGAAGGGCCTTATGATTATTACTCGCTTCCTCCCTACATCAATTTCATCAATGCGCGTCGGACAGATCTCTCCAGATCGCTGAACCCGGAAAGGCGTAGAGATTCGTGGGGGGGTCTTGGGAAGGGGTTCAGAGGCCATCCCGCATTTCGAGACAACCTCGATATAATTAATAGGTGCAGATTGGAAGTGCCATGGTTGTCAATATTCGTCTATCTACATGGACTATTCCGTAAGTTAATTAATAGATGTGGCCCCAATGCAATTTACCGCGCGGCAATGAAAATAGGTCACATTAGATATCTTGGGCTACCGACAGAATCATCCTTTTTTTATTTCTTCCATTTATATCTAGATACCTAGGTAGATATGTAGACAAACACACGACAGAATCATATTACCAATTCCCACGAAAATGAGACTTCTCCCTTACGTCCACACCAACGCTACTTTATTACACAGCATGCCTATTACATGGGAATCGTCATTACACGTGTAGGGGGGTAGGTAGGCTGGTAGTCCACCCTATCGCGGACCATATGTGACCGCGCTTAGGAGGAAATAGGCGCTACCTAATCCCCCCTAATCCAATCCAAGGCAAATGTCCTAGGGTGTCGTCGGCTGAATTAATAGACAGATATTGAAAGGACCACGCAGTTCCATTGGGGTCCCTTTCCATCCTTTCTTCTAGAAGGGTACGGACAGACTGCGAAGAAGGGTTGAGGCAAAGGATCTGCTCAGCTGAAAGCACTGCGGACGAGGCGAGCGTAGCTCAGATTCACCATAAGCATACCCTATATGTGTAAGTATCTAGCTAGGCGGGCGGGTTCGCGGCGTGTTCCTACCAACAAACGCATGCTTTTTGAGTCGGTCTCCGCCGTGGAAAGTCGAAACGTTTTTGTTTCTCGACGACTCACCAAGTGCCGGAAGCTGAGACAGACGGCGAATCCTGCTGATGTCATGGCGGGAGAAAAGAAAAAAGGCAGCCTGGCAGTTTTTGACAAGTTTGACAGACATACCTAACAGCGCCACGAGGCTGCAGCGCAATATCTTTTCTGGTTTATGCCGCAGCGGTTAAGAAGCGGGCTGATCTCGCCCCGTGCCGCATGCTAATGAGTCCCCAAGCTTACTACTATACGCGAGACACGGCGACAGCCCCGAGGCAGGTCTTTGTCGATCACGCTTTATCAGCCGACTCTAAGCATGTGGTCGAGAACTCGAGTGGCTCTTGAACAGTAATACCCGTTATCTGATACCGAAGCTTTACATAGTAGAACGTCGAGACCGGTTATAGTTCCGATTTGTTTAGAAGGTGTATTTCTCTTTATTTATTCATTTCGGCAAGCACATTGATTCGTCTAGTTTCGAAAGCGGGAGTTGAACTCGAGCATGGACAGAGTATATAGTTGAAACTTGAGTAGATTTCTTCAGCTTCAAATTGCGTGTACTAAGCTGTAACGTCGCTTAACGCCACAAAATCAAAGTTGAGCCGCGCAATATCTCTCGTAGACATGGACATTCAGCTGAGCTACAAGCCTCCCATCCCGATTCCCGGCTTCTATCAAGTGTATCAAGTCTACCTATATAGCCATCTCCATCACGCAGCAAGCAAGCCTAAACTTAACCCTATTCATTCCAGTTCTCTCAAGCCAACAATAGGAAAAAGTTAAGAGCCAATACAAAACGAGTGCAGGTGACTTCAAATAATGATACCTACCTAGGTATGGAGTATGGTAAGAATGGAAGCTCCGGTAGATGAGAACCTACGACACGACGGATACCGGCAACTTAGACGTGAAGGACGATGTAACTCTGGTACTTAATCCAAGAGCCATAAAATGTAAACAACGCATACGTATCTAACTTATCTATGATCAACAAGTAGTCTACCTGCACGTAGATACCTGAAGGATGGAGTTGTTGGTCAAATCTCATTTACATCGAACACGGGGCACGTCCGTAAGGAATCGAAGCGAAACTTGTGGCGTACGCACTCGTAGGCCCGGTAGTAGGCTCGGCCATTGCGTAATAAATCAGATCACACGAGATTTGGGGGTGATGGAATACTCCACGAATGTGTTAGGTATGGATGGGTAAAGGCGATCTTTTTCTTTTTTTCTTTAACTAACAGATAGGTATCATATGTATCAGGCACGTACGTATATGCCCTCCCCTCCCCTCTCTTTCTCCTTTCTTCTCTTATCCCTCCTTCCACACACACCTAGGCGTCCAGGAACGTCAACCCCGTGATAAATACAAATGCTCACCGCGAAACATGACGTAGGATACGTAGTCGAAGAGACGAACGGCAATGCTATGCAGATGATCGCGAGAACCCCATGTAGAACCCTCCCCGTTCTTACGCCTCCAGCGCCGATGAGTTGAAATCCAGACCCAGACCGTGTAACTCGTTTGCTTTTTTATCGGTTGCCCGTAACCCCTTTTCTCTGTTTCTCCTGAATGTATGTTTTTTAAAAAGGTAGAAAATAAACCATGAATAAAATACGTTAACCCACAGGCCGGATCGATCCATCCATCATCATCACGAACTATCACCCTGCTTCGCACCCGCCACCTTCACCGGGATCCCCAACCCGATGCCCTTCCTACGCC
>JAOWAP010000009.1:952405-971684 GCA_028565235.1 Hypoxylon lenormandii
CCGAGGGCTGCGAGGTCCTGACCACGGCGCCCAAGGGGCAGGAGTTGTTGAAGCTTATGGGGTACGCGGCTGCGTGAAGCTGAACCAGCGTATCTTATATATATATCTGTTCGAGATGGAGGAAAGGTAGCATAACCTAAGATTTAGATGATCGGGATGGAATGGAATGAGGGTTAGGATTTGGAGTTTTGGGAGGATCGACTACGCATTCGCTTTTGGGGACCCTATCTCACCTCATTTTTCTTGTTTTTTATATTGCATTTTGGAGTTTGGCGGGAGTATGGTTGGTTGGAGAGTTCACAGGGGTAGTTGGATATAGCATATCGTCGTTGCATCATCTTTTATTCTTTGCATTCGTTGGATTTCGGGGTTCATACATCTCTTTTTTCTTCATGGGTCTCAAGACCTCCCTTCATTTTTTATCTTATACCATATTTGCATAGCCAGAAAAAAAGATCTCTTTTTTCGTCAGGACGGTTGGGTGTCAAGGGCTGGGAATCAACTTGTCTTTTTATATATTGGGTATAGGACAGATCACATACACATCATATCAAATTGGTGCCGCATATCGAAACGTTTAGGTGAAAATCCTTCCCTCCGAATAGTACATTTTTTTTTGGTAAAAGCGCTATAAAAAATCATTGCGACGTTCATTCCACATCCAGGTATTCCTTTTATACAAAGCGATACACGCGATACTCCTCGTCTAACAAGACCTAAATAATCTCCTCCCAAATTAAAGTAGCTATAGATACTTCTTGGGCATCGTCTTCTTCCGCTCGTAGTAAATGTAGGCCGCCACTATTAATATCTGGCTTCCGATGATGACAAAAATGAGCCTCCCGTGTTTCGGTGCGGCCTGGATCGCCACGTGCTCCAGCATCGTGCCGTGGTTGGAGCCGATGAAGTTCTTCATGGCGTGCTCCGAGTCCTTCACCTTGAGGTTGATGTCGTTGCGCATCTCTCGCATGTCCCGCTGCAACTTGATAATATCGTTCTGGAGCGTATCGAGCTTGTCTAGCTTAGCCAGGATCTGCTTCACATCATTGACCGCCTTCGATGTCTCTTCATGGCGCTTCTCGCCTAGGTTACCTAAGCTCGCGACTTGGCGGAAGATGGTCGAAAGGTGGTGGTTGGTGCTTTGTAGACGATTGTGCAGGTCTTCGAACTGAGCCTTGGAGCTTGTAATGGTATCAGCGGCCATGTCCGGGATAGTATCATCGAAGGCGTCGCCTGCATTTCCGTTGCCTGTGTTGGCGTTATTCTGGTAATTAGATGTACGACCATAGCTCATCTGCGCCTGGGCCTGGTTTTGATTTGACTGCTGCTGCTGCGGAGGCGCATTTTGCCTCGCATCGAGATTCTCCGTCATCGTAACCATCTTGAATATCTCAGACGAATCCGGGTTATCTCCTGCCGCAGCTGTGATACCAAAGTAGTATCCCGCCGGGATACTGATCTTATCGCTTTCGAAACACAGCCGACCGTCTACCTCGACCTTGAATACCTGGCTAGTCTGTCTCAGCTTGATCTGAGAAGGCCGGCCAAGGTTTCGGTAGGCATAATTGCAATGCCCAAAAGCGAGGCTGTCCACGCTCTGGTGCGCCTTGAAGTCGGTGGTGCCGTCATTTAGGAAACCCCTGACCATACCACCCGAACCTCCATGTTGGTCAATGACGAGAGCTAATCCATCAAATCTATTGACGGTATAGATGCTCGATTGACCAATTTCTTGGTTTCCTTGTCTCGCAAGCCAGATGTTGAGGTTGCCGCTCCCCCTTTCCGGACCGTTCACCCTGAAATCCACATCAGCCACCCATTGCGAATATCTGTTCGGTTGGTCCGCCCATATCGCGCCTCGAGTATTGCCGGGGTGCGGCGGTGTGAGGATCAGTTTGTTGGAAAGGACTTCGGGAGTGTCTGGTGTGCCCTGGATGGAGAAGCCTGGCACGGTAGCTAGTCCTCGGTCGTTTATTCTACGAGATTTGAATTAGTCTCCGAGCAAGGGGAGATAGGATATGATCCCTACGCGCAACCTACCTGCCAGTGTAACCGAAGCTCAATTCATTGACGAGAAATTGTGCTTGCGCTTCAGCGAATTTTGCAGTTGTAGCCAACCCGAAGGCCAAGGCTGAAGATTGTAAGATACGCATTATTCCCCCCAGCTCAGAATCAGGATCAATTAATGAAGAGGAAGCTCTGAAGCGAGTATGGTAGAATATGATAGATTAAACAACTGTCTGATTATTGTTTTCAGTAGTGGAGGGAGAAGGCTGAAAATGAAAATAAAAAAGGGAGCCTCAAAGAGCTGGTCGTGACGTTCATAAGGACACTTTGCACCAAGCTACTCCAGCTGCCCAGTCTAAGAAGGAAGCTTAGAAAAAAAGATGTGGGGAGCTTTGATATAAAAACTACCCGAGAAATGAATACGAACAAATGGTCCTCATGCGAAAAGAAACACTGGCGAGCATGCCTCTGGCTGGCTGGAGAAAGGAATCTCGATCAGTTGTAGAAAAAGGAGAGGGAGAAAAATAAATAAATTGATATTAAAGTTTCTCACAAGGTGCGACAGTTCGAAATATTCGAACTCCTTCCCCAGAAAGTAAAAAAGCGTGCACAAGCTTGAGTGCTGCCGTTTTTAGTCTAAGCTAATCTGGAAAGAAGCTTGAAACGACTATGTACCTGAGTACCCGTGCCTTGTCGCGCTAATGTCACAATTATCTTGTATTTTAGTATCTTAACCCCTATTTTGTATTAGCGCAAAGAAGCCGTGAGCAGGCTGGCAGGGCGGCAAGCTGGCTGGCTGGTTTAGGTAGCTGGCGGCAGGCTGGCTGGCTGGCTGGGTGCTGTCTCGGATCTGCTCCATCTTCGGACGGATCTAAACTGAAGGGCAGTAGAAGGGACGAAGAACGCACGGGCCCTGTCTTAGTGAATTATGTATGGTACGTACCTTAAGTACCTAGATTTACTTGAACCTTGCAATTGCCACTCCAGGTACTAGCGGGATGTGCAGATGTGGCATGTCGCACGTTACACGTCGGCAAAAATACGTACCGGTTATGTGGAGCCCACATCCTAGCCTCAATTGACTTCAATTCTTCAGCTAACATTTGGACTTAAGCACCTTAAGTACTGCAGCTGTCAACTTTCACCTTTGCGCCGTGATAGTTACCAGAAACACCCCCTTTGGTAACACCAATCACTCGGTATTCCCACGTGTCATGAATCCTGCTTCCAATGACTGAAGCATATCCGACTATTGCGCAATGCGCAGTAGTTGCGACCGCATTCAAGATACTCCTCTTCCCGGCATAGTAAGTACTGTTGTATTAGCTCTCCTCCCTTTACTTCTTAAGCGGATAGACAACTAAACCTGTCAAAGCAAATCCACCGACTTCGAAGTGCACAGGAACTGGTTGGCCATCACCAATAGTCTTCCTCTGTGGGAATGGTACTACGAAAAGACTTCAGAATGGACACTTGACTACCCGCCCTTCTTTGCATACTTTGAATGGATCCTCTCCCAAGTAGCAAAACTTGTTGATCCGGCCATGCTTCGAATCCACCACTTGGAATACGATAGCTGGCAGACAGTCTACTTTCAAAGATTCACAGTCATCGCCACGGAATTGATGCTCATCTATGCTCTTCAGCTGTAGGACTTTACCATATTTTTCACACACTCGAGCTTTATACTAACAAAATCTTATAGGTTTGTCGATTCTTCACATGGAGTCACCAAGAGAGCCGCTCAAGCTGCAGCCATCTCCATCTTCCTCTCACCCGGTCTTTTAATCATAGATCACATTCACTTTCAGTATAATGGAGCCATGTACGGCATCCTGATCCTGTCTTTGGTGCTAGCTCGTCAAAAGTCGGGCCTCCTAGCCAGCGGCTTTGTCTTTGCAGCACTACTATGCATGAAGCACATCTACCTCTACCTCGCGCCTGCATACTTCGTCTACCTGCTCAGGACCTACTGCCTGTCACCCAAGTCCATATTCCGCGTCCAGTTTCTTAACTGCGTGAAACTGGCGTCTGGCATCCTCGGTATATTTGGAGTAGCGTTCGGTCCATTCGCCATCAAGGGGCAGATCCCTCAAATCTTGAGCAGGTTGTTCCCATTCTCGCGCGGGCTTTGCCATGCGTATTGGGCACCGAATGTCTGGGCTGTGTATTCATTTATAGATCGGGTGATGATATTTGGTAAGTGGCTCTTGGTCCATCTTCAATGCTAAGTAACTTACAACCCTAGTTGCACCGAGGCTGGGGCTACCGGTCAAGATGGAAGCTGTCAACAGTGTCACGAGAGGCCTAGTTGGAGATACGGCTTTCGCAGTGCTTCCCGAGATCACTCCTAGGATATGCTTCGCCCTCACTCTCCTCTTCCAAGTTATACCCCTTGTGAGGCTTTTCGTACGCCCTAGTTGGGATGCTTTCATTGGGGCTGTGACACTCTGCGGATACTCATCATTCCTCTTCGGATGGCATGTTCATGAGAAAGCCATTCTCCTCGTGATAATTCCCTTCAGCTTAATCGCTCTCAAGGATAGACGGCACCTTGGCGCATTCCGTCCCTTAGCAGTGTCCGGTCACGTCTCCCTTTTCCCGCTGCTCTTTACCCCTGCAGAATTTCCCATCAAGACCGTCTATACCATCTTTTGGTTGATTTTATTTCTGATGGTGTTCGATCGTATGGCTCCTGCTTCCAGGAGGCCAAGATTCTTCCTCTTTGACCGGTTTACCAACCTCTATATTACAGTCAGCATACCACTAATTGTATACTGCTCACTACTGCATCCGATCATATTTGGCAAGAGTTACGAGTTTCTCCCCCTAATGTTCATGAGCTCGTATTCGGCTATAGGCGTCATCGGTAGCTGGATAGGGTTCATGGTGGTGTATTTTACGTCGGTAGATTAGAAGATGGTATGGGTGAAGCTTCCAAGTTTCACATGCCTAGATAGTATAGAGCAATCATATAATTGGGCACAAGTTGACCTAAGCTGTTGGTAACATGGTTTTAAGATTCTCGCAATGAAAGTGATTTTAGATGAGAAATGTTGATCGGAATTCCCGGATTGTGTTCATGCAAGGCGGTCGTCAAGTTTTCCTCCGGTAGTGAGGTACCTAAGGCATATGTAGGGGTGTGGGTTGTTCGGTGCCAACGGGTAGGTAGGTGGTAAGTGGTAGGTGGTAGGTGACTAAAATTCCCTGACAGGCTTGCTCAGGCCCAGTCTCACCAAGGGCCTGTCGGTCTCAACAAACTACCTACCCAGTAATCCAAACAAAGACGTCGTAATTTACAGACGATATCAAGAACGTCAAACAGAGAGAATATCAGGCAGAGAAGCACAGAAATCCTCAGGAGAATTACTGCAGCAGCTGCATCCACCTCCTTAAGGGGCTTATACGAATAGGGTACTGAGAGGGTGTAGGGTTGATATACAGCTGCACTCGGGCTGATACTGGCTAGAAAATCACACAATTCACCACGATGATAGACTAGGGAAAGAGCTTCAATTTGAGGTATTCAGCGAGGTACCCCGACACGTGGTTGGGTGGAAAGAGGCGTTGCTGGGTGACGGTCAAGATCGAGGGAATTTGGCAGGAACGGGGCTATACCGGACCCAGAAACTTGTGATTCTTATATAGGGGGGATACTTTGTGAGTACTCGCTAAATAGCAAGCAGTGGGGTACTTGTTCGATTCGCCTAGTTGCAGCGATCTGAACGAGTATAAGAATGTGGCCGCAGGTGAATGTTATGGGCATGGACATGAAAAGAAAGTGACGATGGGGTAGGTAGGAGTGGTTATTCTAAGGTGGACACGACTTTGAGGCCCATCGCCCACATCGCCCATCCCAAATAAGCGAGGGGGGCCCACAGCCGGAGGTGATTTGGACCAATAGCAAATTGTATTTAAGTGGTATTACCCCCGTCATCCCGGGGTCTGGCTTTGCTTCCCGCCGTACATTAGAGTACCTAAGGTACCGGGCTCCCATTCTTCCTCCCTACCCTTCCACCCTTCGACCTTATTATTTTTAGTCCTCCTCTCTCTCCTCTCTCCCCTACCCTCTGCAAAATTTCTTACAACAACAACAACTTTGTCGCGTCCGACCTCCAGAGTCCTTTCAATCCACCACCACTTGCAGCAGAGTGAAGACATCAAGACATCTAGCAGATTCCCCCCTGACGCGTCTGAACCGCGTCCCAAGTATACCTGTGCCCAAATTTGATAGCCTCACATGTAAGTGGCTCTGCCACTTTGTCACTCCGTCACTCTGCCGCTCCCCTACTCACTTCTTCCCCTACAACCCTACAACCCTACCCTTAGATACCGACTCTCGCGCTTCCCGCGCCGTCAACTTTTTCACACTTTTCCCCAATTCCACAACAGCACGCCGGCCAAGCCGCCACCACTAGCATTGGCATCGGTTCATCCTTTTCACTTCACTCACTCGCAATTTTCACTTACACGCGCACCGTCGCAAAGGAAGGCTGACTTTCAGCCTTGCAGGATTCATATTCATATTGCGCCTGTCGCTCAACCTTTGGCTTTTGCTTAGCCAGAAGTCACCATGGTAAGCTATAGCTAGCTAGACGATCGCATGCTGTGAACACCCGTAACTAAACTTGACAGGTCCTTTTCAAGAGGAAGCCGGTGCAGTTTCTGCAGACACCGGTAGTTGACGATGAATCTACAGAGGTAGCATACACACACCACATGTTACACAATCCTGCACCCCCACTAACAACCCTCCCAGGTTTGGCATATCCCCCAAACTGGGGAGATATTTGTCACATATGAGCAGTATCTGAACCGGTAAGTGAAAATAATATACCCCTAAGCTACACATATCTTAGCATTATACTAACTAATACGTCGCTATATAGCATGGACTTTTACAACCAGGTTGGTGCTTTGCCTGGCCTTTGCGCCTTTGCGCCTTTACTCCTCCCCCCTTGCCCTCTTGCCCCCTTTGATAGTTGAACTAATTCATGCCTAGCCGCGCTTTATCTGCCAAATCACCGGCCATTCCGGCTTAACATTCTTCGCTGCTCTCAAGAGTGAGGTAGGTTTAATAAAGATTAGGCTTGTTACTTATGTCGCACTTGCTCTAACCAGTCATTTAGCTCGCCGGTGCCCAAGAAGTTGAGCAGGCCTTCCCGGAGCCCTTAAAGGGGCCCATTTTGCGACGTATACAATGCTCGACTACGCCCCGCATCGATACACTTGTAGATAAGATATATAACGAGTTCAAGGCGGACTACTACCCTGGTGAAACGGTCACCATCGTTCGTAAGAAGGATGGCGGGCGACTCACAGGTGTAGTAAGAGATAAGACAAGGATTGGTAGTAAGGTTCTCCCCGATGGCTCGAATACGATCCCCTATTCAAGGTACGTTACCACTTACAAAATAGATGATCGCGACGAGGAGATCGCTGTAGATAGTGACCAAATTTCCCGGGATCGAAAGATTTTCACCAAGTCCATCTTACGTTCCTTCATCAAGAAGACGGTGGTTCGAGAGGCTTGGAACGGTGCCCCCTGGCTTGTGAAGCCTGAATTCAGTGCTCGGTATCATATTGATACCAGAGTCCCCCCGCATCTTCGGAAGCACAACATCGAGCAAGAGCGGAAACAGAAGAAGGAGCCGAGTGTGACGAACGGAACGCATGAGATGAATGGAGCCGAGAACTTGCAGAACTTCGGCCCGGCGCGTTTACCTGAGCTGAAGCCTGCATACAAGAATCACAAAGCACTCAAGACTCACCATGGCCAGACACCACACAATGGCCAGGACATGCACAACGATGCTGGCATGTTCATGGGCGACAGCCAAGGGCCGCTTCCCATGCCCGGCGACCATCCGTACCTTTTCCCGGTACAGATGGAGTATAATATGGCCCCGCCGCCTGTTATGCCGCAGTCGCAACCGGAACCGCCGCCGCCTCCGCCGCCTCCGAAGTATCCCATCGAGGATCTACAGCTTGAGCCTCGCGACGACTACGTTCGGCCTGCGTTGAAGTTCCTGTGCAGCGACCCGCCGGAGGGTGTTGTTGATAGCGGTGCTCAAAACGACAAGATCCTGATGAAGTCTATTGGACCGCTGCTAGAGACGTGGGACACGCTCAATGTCTATTGCGAAGTCTATAAACTCGACTCGTTCACCTTCGACGACTTCATTCAGGCACTGGAGGTTGCTAGGGAGGATACACCTTGCCAGCTGTTTACTGAAATTCACTGTGCCCTTCTGAAGCAGATAGTGAGCTCCGAAGAAGACGGCGGCAAACTTCTAATTGATCTCCCAGTGCTCGACGAGGATAGCAGCGATGACGAGGAAGAGCAAAGTGTAGCGCCGACCCCTGAGCCTGAGCCGAAGCCCACAGGACGAGCTACTAGGAGTAGTCTAGCAAAGCTGGAGGCGGAGAGGATCAAAGCCGAAGCCGCCGCGGCTGAGAAAGCCCCAGAGCCAGGGATTAAGCACCGTGCTCCTGAAGCCCTGGCCAATTTCAACTGGATCGACCAACTCAAGAAGCGAGAATTCCAAGAGGGCGGTTGGGAACTTATCATTGTTGGACTTCTACATCAACTATCGAAGAAGCCGCGCCACACCGAGGCCTGCGAAGAGCTGCTGGGCTATCTGGCGCCTGCCGATATCGAGCCGAGCCAGGAGACAGTTCGTCGACAGTACTCGAACCTGGATCTTAATCTTCGTGTTTCTATTCTTCAGATTCTCTGCATGTTAACCGTCGAGACAAAGGCATTCCGTGGATACATGGACGAATGTGCTGAAACCATGACTTCCTACCGGAAGGAGAAGATTGATTGGCAGAGACAGCGGAAGCAAGCGTATGTTCAAGTCTTTACCCTTAAAAGTATACCTTTATTTACTCACCTTTTTGCAGGATCGAAGAACTGAAAACTCTTCAAGATCAACGCAAGATCCTTCTTCCGGAGAACATGCCGCCTTCGCCGCCGGCTGAGGAAGCCGAGCCGAAGAAGGCCAACGGAGATGTCAAAATGACTAACACAGACGACTCAGCGGAAGAACCGAGCGAAGAAGTTGGCGATAGCGACGAAGATGTTCACCAGCGCCGCTTTACCCGACGTGGCGGCAATAGAGCAGCCGAGCGTCAGCGCAGGCGTGAGGAAGAGGAACGGAAGAAGGAAGCCGAACTGGCGGCAAAGATGCCTAAACAATCTAAGCAATTCGTTAAGCTCTTGAAGGAAATCCAGAAGAAGGAGGGGCACATCAAGAAGTGCGAAGAGGAGATTGCCACGATTGATAACGATCTTCGAGAAGCAGATTGTGCCCGAACCCGCACACTCGGCAAGGATCGATTCTGGAACCGATACTACTGGTTTGAGCGAAATGGTATGCCGTATGCCGGATTGCCCACCAGTTCAACATCCGAGGTTGGCTATGCGAACGCCTGTATTTGGGTCCAGGGGCCGGACGACATGGAGCGGGAGGGCTATATCGACATGGCACCGGAGTTCCAAGACGAGTATAAGGCAAAATTCAAGATGACGGTGCCTCAGCGAAAGAAGATGGAAGAAGGCCGCACGAGCGTATTCAATGCACACCAATGGGGCTACTATTCGGAGCCCGCCGAGCTGGATTCACTCCTTAACTGGCTCGACCCTCGTGGTGTGAACGAACTTAAGCTGCGCAAGGAGATCTTGAACTTTAAGGACAAGATTGTAACACATATGGAACGCCGAGTCGAATATCTTGGCTCCGCCGATGCCGAGGAGGAGAAAGAGCAGTCGAAGGATAAGGAGGAGCCGAAGCGGATGAGCACCCGAACTAAGATGCAGGCTACCCCGGAGCCGACACCTTTCCATTGCCTGAACTGGACCAACAACACGGCTTGGGAAGAACTCGGCCATCTTCACAGCGAACCTCCGCCGCCGCCGAAGACCAAGGGACGCAAAGGCGGAAAGAAGGGCCGCAACTAGATTCTGCTTGCACACAACATTCGAGAACACCCGACATCTTTCACATCTCTCGTCTCACCTCCTACCTCTCTCTCACGACTAATAACGACGACTTTGTGATTAATGATGATCATTGGGGCGGGGTTCTGATACTAGCATATAAAGAACGGATTGTACAAAAGGGGACGGCATGATCACTTTTTCTTTTTCCCGGACACCTTAGAAGGGGGGTACTTCACGAGTGATAGAAAAAAAGGTTTGAGGCTGGCACGGCGTTGGCGGCAGTTATTAGTCGGTTCTCACGACGAAACTCTTTCTGTTCTCAGGATGTAGTTTTTTATTCCTCTTTCTTGTTTCTTCACAACATGAGATAGACTCCCCCCACCATCACCACCACCCCCCCATTTCGCCACCGATATAGGCAAAAAGGGGCATTTGCTTCTTTTTGCACATTCTGAAAGAGTCATGTTGGAATTGTACTACAGGTCGAATGAAACGACCTAGGAGAAGGAAGGAAGGAAGAATCTGAAGGAGAAGAAAACCCCAAAAACAGAGAACGAACGAAGAGACGAGAACGAACCAGCACAAATACCCTGTAGATAGTGAGACACGACGTCATGAGTGACGAGCTCGAGCAGGCGTTCTTTTCTCCCCTGGTTCTACGGAACAGCTGCTTTAGCATTTTGTTGCTTGAGAAATGGCTAGGGCTTTTGCACTAGCTTTGGCATGTACAAAAACATGCGACCCAAATACGATGAGCTTTTCTGACCACTTTTTTTTCCGGCTTTCGTGCTGTGCTCGTGTGACATTGATATCGTGATTGATTCCTAGCTAGTTCTGGTTCTAGCTACAAGTTCTAAGCTGGTCGTGAAACAGATCATGATCCATTGATTGACTGTAGAAATGGGCTTGTTAATTGTGATTGCATTTAATTCATAATTCGGTTTTTTTTGGGTCGCCGTAAGAGTCAACCCCTATTTCTCTGGAATTTTCTCTCGCTCTCCTATGGCTTTTTTTTTTTTTTTTTTCTTCGAATATCGAACTCGATCAAGATTAAACATCCCCCTCTTCCTGTCCTGGATTCACGGTAAATAAATGAACATATGCCGCTCCTAGTCTATTGCCACGTTTATCAAGTGAATACCCTTCAGCCCGGAGTAAAGAGCTATCCTTCCTTAGTCGGTGCCCAGGAGAGTTGGGACCTACGTACAACACGAGTAACAGCATCTCTTATTTCTAGGGGTCAGGTAATCTACCTTCTATTCCGCTACAGCATCACGACGAAGAACCAAGTATAGTTTAGTTGATTGTTCCGAGGCACTTGTGCCTCTAAACCAGTTTTATTTATCTGCAAGAGCCTCTCTAGATACACGCTTTGCGGCATTGTCTCTCAACTCCAAATGCAAAGCTAAGCCCCATCTTACCACCGCCGCCTGATACACCACCATGTGTCTCACTCAAATCAGAATTATGCGAGTGGAGACTTTTTGTCTCTCTCTCTCTCTACTCTACTAGGGTAGATAGGCCGATCAACATAAGGAAAGGTTCGGGTTTATCGGGAGTGGACGATATACCGCCGTTTTTTTCTCCTTTTTACCACGGAAGTTTGCGTGGTTGCCGAAAAACTCATCAACAAATTGTGCTATACGCACTCGTTGCGAAAACAGAGCTGGACTAGGTATCGTGGCTTCTCCACGACCCTAGGATGTGGACTGGATCTTCATCTCTCCACAGTATTCGTATCTTCCTCTTGTGACTATTCGGGTGGTTGGCTTACCACGTGGGAATGTTGTATTAAATCGTAGAGCTGACTTCGCCATATGTTGGCCGAATACACGCACACGCTGTTGTGAGAAGGGGCCATTATTAGGCACTATTTAGTTAGTTTTAGTTTCGGTATATGTTGGTGTCAACTGCGGCATATCAGTTGGGATCCATGATTACAGAAAGGGTTGGGTCGAGACGGAGTTCGTTGCTGCTGTATTGAAGGCATTAATCAATATTGCCTGGTAACTCATCCTGCAGCGGCGGCTGGCGTCTGTATGGACTGCTGTCTCTTCGCCGGCGGAGGTTGGCCCTGAAGTGTGAATTAGTAAGTTCCTAAACGGAAAAGGGGGATCCTCTCATATCCAGGCGGTAGTCGCGATATCGGCCATCCACCATTCGTCTCTACATACTTCGGAAGAGGCATTGCGCCTCTTTTGGCCGACAGCGGGATTGCCGTTAGCAGCCGCTCTTCTAGCCGGTCGCATTGGCTTAACCTCGCCTGGCTCGAAAACGTCGTCGGGAAGATTCGTGCTACGGGAGGTTCTAAGTTAGTGGCCACTACAGGATCTTCGATGAATACTTACTTCTTCACGTGCTGGATACTTAAGTAATTGTGTTTCGCATCGAACTTGTCCCATAGGCCACACATAGACTTAAACGCGTTGACTTGGAAAGATAAGTCTAATGACTTTGCGCCTGGTAGGTTATCAAGCTTAGGTTAGGAATCCCGGCCAAGTGTTTGCTAATTTGAGAAGCCGCATATAATATGCATCACAACGGAGACGGTCGTGTACTTACCTTCAGCAAGCTCGAGGCCTACGTAGTGCGTCGTGGTATATACCTTCGCACCGGGGGAGGGTGCGCTAGGTATGTCCTCTATCTTGACTGACGGATTCTCGGGATCGGACTTGACGCCGAGGCTCGCCGATTCACCGTTCTCTGATTTGACTTCTCTCTTGACTTCTCCATTGGCCTCACTCTTGACTTCCCCGTTGGTTTCCCCCTTGATTTCTGCTTTGACTTCGGGGTTGGGTTTTGTCTTGGTCTCTTCTTTAACGTCGGGGTTCGGTTCCGTCTTGGGTTCTGTCTTGAACTCTGTCTTGGCTTCAGCTTTGACTTCGACACCATTCTCTTTCTTCACATTAGCATCATCTTCACCGTCATCGTGGACAAGATAAGCCAAGCTTCCATTCTGCACCTCCTGCGTCTCTTGGTCGCTCTTGACCCTATGCTCTCTCTCGTATCCCTTGTTGAAGGGGCGCGCAATGGCTACAGAGGGAACTCGCTCCAAGTCGCCCACCAATACGCGGACCTTTGATTCCACAAAGCCGGACCATATCTTGTGCGCCTCCTTTGTAGTACTAGTAGCAATGACGGCGAGGTAATACTTGTGGTCCGCAGTAAAAAACGTGTGCTTCACAAACAGATCCTTCCAGGCCAGCTTTCCAGCTTTGATCTTATCAGTAAGTTCGGCGCCGCGCTCAAGCTCGCGCTGTATGATAGCCATGGTAGAATGTGTAATGTTGAAAGTCGCGCACATTTGGGGATAAGCAGGAGTGATAACAGGCATCAGGTGATAGCTGTCACTCTTGTATACCTATAGCTAATTTAGCAAATCAAGTCTCGGATGTTGCAGGTAAAGAGAGCACTGACCCTAGGATTCCAGACACGGACGTTGAGAGGTCCGTCGTCCATGTGCTTCAATTGTACAGGTACCGGCCACTGCCAGACTTTCATGATTTGGAAGAACTTGGACACGATAGTGGCGCTGGCAGCTTTCGGGTACAGTTGGCACACCCTCGCTACCATCATAGCCCACACTACACCACCTGGGAAGCCAATGATGTTGGCGTATATAGCGCGACGCTGAGCCCAGAGCTTGATTGCTCGAAGTGCAAGACGGAAGGTACTCTGTTCTGGTACCAGGTTGAGGATCTCTTTTGTAACTCTCGTTCCGTTCAGGGAACGTAGCTCGCGGTCGTCTAGTCCGCGCAAGTACTCGTTGTTGGTTAGATTAAGCTGTCCTTGAGGTGGGAATTGCTTCAAAGTTGCTATTCTCGAGAAGATCAAGTCGATGCTAATACCCCAGTATTCAAATTTGATGATGGGCACAAACGCGTCTTCGACAGCGGTGAGATCAGTTATTGCGCCTTGAGGAGCCATCTCCTCAAGTAAAGAAGGGAAGTGTCTGAAATAATCATCACGGGTAA
This sequence comes from Hypoxylon lenormandii, assembly GCA_028565235.1. Classification (NCBI taxonomy): domain Eukaryota; kingdom Fungi; phylum Ascomycota; class Sordariomycetes; order Xylariales; family Hypoxylaceae; genus Hypoxylon; species Hypoxylon lenormandii. Next base: position 966,332 of record JAOWAP010000009.1, read on the forward strand.
CATAGCGAGGAGCGGTAACGAGGGTATCGATATCGGAACCGGGGCCATAGACGCCTAGACAGTAGCTACCGTAGGTGAAAACTTCGCCGCGGGCATCTCGAATGAGAACTTCGTTTTGGGGTTCCTTTTCCCTCGCGACCCGCTTCACGAACTCGTTGGCGATGCGCTGCAGATCGGCGAGGACTCGCTCTCTGGCGAATAATTTGTCAGCCAGAACTACATAAAAGTTGTTATCTCGCGGGTCCATTCTTAGCTTACCTCTTCTTAGTCTCAGGTACGGTCTCGAACGTATTTTGGCGTCGTAGTTCTTCGAGTAGCAGATGGGTAGAATGCGTCTCGGCAGGAGTGGGAAGCGCAATCGAGATGGGGGGTGTAATACCCCAAGTGTGTTCCGAAGTGGCCATAGCTGGGTCGGATACAATGTCCAAGTCGGATACCCAAAGTGGTGAAGGGAAGAAAGGGGGCTATGAAAAGGAATTAAAAGATTGTATTATGGTGCTGCACAAAGGCAGGGAATTTTGAAGTAGAAGTTGAACCGCGTCTGTGGTAAGCAGCATCGAAAAATCACTGCAAACGACGAGTCGGGGATGTTGTCATGGGTATCGTCGGAATTATGGGAGGGGCGAATGGATGACTAGGCGAATACCATGAGACGCTTGGAATCGAAAGGCTGATGAAGTAGTCCAATGACAAGAGAAGAATGACGCGGCAATGCCGACGATAAATGTATAGAGAATGGATGTTTGGGATGATGACGAGGGGAGACGAAGAAAATCAGTTCCAAGTCGAATCGCAGTGCAAGTGTTGGTTTAGTAGACTTGGAGGTAGCACAGCAACTATCCTATCGATAGCGCCAATAGCGCGCGCCTGCAGTGGATACTTTAATAGGTGCAGTGGACCCATGTACTCGTATCAGGTACCAGGGCAGCCAGCTCCTATAATCGCTACCAGGGTATCTTACTAACAGCTCGGTTTGAAAATTCTTAGAAAATATCACCGACTCCCTATCTCATCACATCAAACTCACAAATTGCGAATATTCTTCTTAAAAATAATGACTACCTAGGTAGGTACTTAAACTACGTCATAAGTGAACAACTTCCTTTCTGTCACTATGTACGTAAGTACACACAGAAAACATGGCAATTATTTGTCAAAGATGGGTGTATTTGGCGAGGCCGAGGTCATCTTGTGAGTAGAGACACACGACGGGAGTTACTAATTAAAACATACAAATCCCCTCGTACACCCATGATATAAAAATCAGGTACTTCAAATATCCATTCCCCAACATCTCGCCCACTCATCTGCTAGTTGCACAGGGTCTGCCTGCATATGATGTCTCGAAAGCAACAATGCTAGACCTCCAATGATCCCGAGGCCGCCTATAACCTCCAGAGCAACCCATCCCTTTGTCTTCAAGTCTGCCGCTACCTGAAGCAACCCCAATGGATCTTGATGTTGCTCTGTCTTTTTCAACGATCTTCGTTTACACCCCTTTCTCGTTTCTGTCGAGGTCTTACTCTTAGGCTTATTTACGGCGACAAGTGTGCCGTCCTGCACATGTTGATTCAGCTTCTCCCTAAGCCAAGCAGCATGCTCCCTGCGAGCAGCAAGTGCTTCATATTGAGCCCGCTCGCTGCTCATGCTGCGCTGGAGATCTGCTGCCCAATCTACCACGTGGAGCTGTGGTGGGTTGTGACGCAGAGCTTGGTCATTAAGACGAGCCAATGCTAAGGATGAGCATTGCTCTCCGGTATTTTCTGACAGTCGAGTTAGAGCAGTAGACGGCCCAGGCCCGGGGAAAGTCAACGGCCTATATAAATGGCGCGGCCGCGACAGGGTGGTACTCCTCCAGTCGAGATACTTCTTCGCTGCGGCATGGCGTAGCCAAGACGCTCCATTCGGACTGAACACGTTCTCGACAAGATATTGCAGTTCCGATGATATGAGAGGTTGGACATAATCCGAACTCATGAGGAGGCTCGCGTCCATTACGTCATGGTCTGAACCAGTTGCGGTTGATACGGCATAAGGAACACTCGGCTTCAGTCCCGTGGACTCCTGGTTAGCTGCTGATGTAAAGCTAAAGGTCTGAAGACCTGCTTGTCGAAGCTGGCCGGCAATCTGCTCTTTGCTTATTGCAAGCTGCTCCGGCGATAATGAGTCGGCCTGGGCCACAATGGGGATTACATTTGTTAACTGTGACAAGCGGCGAATATACTCCCGGTCGACCGGCCTCATCTCTTTATTATTATCGGTTAGCATCTACGTATTCCTGATGGAAAGTTAACCTACCCTGTGAGACGAGGTAAAAAACTACGTCGACCTGGAAGCCTCCATCGCCTCCAAGCACATTCAGCATATCCGAATCGCTCAGAGAATCCGAAGCTAATTTGCTCAGGTGAGACTCGATGTATTCGATACAGGGCACAATGGTGTCCATCGCCTACATGAAAGTTAGCATTCCTAAGCAAAAGATGAAGTTGATCTCAAATACTTACCGAAGCGCCATTACGATAACCCGGCGTATCTACAAAACACACATTACGCTCCAGGACGCTATCGCCTAGACTCTTACGTCTTTCGGAAATATAAGGGTCATCTAGCATAGACCACCATTCTGGGTAAGGTTTGGTACTGGCGTATATCTCTGATATGGCAGATGTTGAGGTGGATGCCCTTCCTGGTAAAGCGACTTGTTTCCCTGATTTGTTCGTTTCTGGAATGGCGTCAACATGAACGATGTGCTCGCAAATCTGGACAATAGCTTTGATCATAGAGGTCTTGCCAACACCTGCGGCACATTAGCCAGTACTAATAAGCATGTGTATCAAAGCACTATACCCGAGTCACCGGCAAACAGCACCTTCAGCCGCCCCAGACTCTTGCCTGTCTCGGTGAACGGACGTCGACTTGGCATCTTAAGACTAGGCATCACCAACTGAGGAGCACTCCCGCTATCTAGCATGCTCGAGGGCCTGCTCGAGGGACTATGTTCCAACGGCTCTTCGTCGGAACTGATGGCGTGTTCTGACATAGATCCAGCAAACGAGTTCCTCCTCGAGGATGGCGTGCTAACCACAGACTCGGTACAGGAGGTACCAAGCATGATGGGAGTAATCGGACGCGAAGGCAACGAATGATTTTGGGATCTCATAGACACGGGGCTATGCGTAAATGTGGAGGTCCTAGAGGTCGGGGAGTACAGAGAGGCATAATCTCGGTCCTGCCTGGATATATCGGCCTCCTTATCATCCTTGTAGGAATGTGAGGGTCCAGCAGACGTCGTGGGTTTTCGCACATCTAGAAAACGGCCATGGGGGTTCGACTGGTCTAGGTACGAATCGACGGAGGACTCATCGGCAAGGATAAAAGACATGTGGCTGTTGACGCTGGAAGAGGCGAGGGAAGCGGGATCGTGGTCGACCGAGCGCTGACGCCCGTTCCAAGCGTCTTCGCCGGGAAATGGTCGCATGATAGGGGATCACATCTAGATCGGATCGTAGTCACAGAAGCGAATATACACGCATACACGCTTTGGATTGTGGTATAAATAGAATATGGTAGTTCGTCTAAGGGTGGCGTAGGTCAGTTATGGTGATGCAAATGATGACATCTATCCGATATGGGGTATTGGTAAGATGTGAGATGGGGTTGTCCTCATCTGACGGAGGTTGGCCATGGATGCGTTGAAAGAAGAACACCCCGCATCAGATAAGCTCAGGTACAAATACACGTGAGTACGAGCTTCATCTCGGCGTTCATGCGGTACTATGGTACATGCACGTACGGTATGTATCTCCACATTTCAAGGTTGGGTGGAAAAGTCTCTTTGCCTTTTCTATCTGCATGCCTCCACACGTAGGTATGCATGCATTTACTAGGTATATCTTTAGTACGTGTATGCATATAAGTATGTATATAGACGGCATATAGGACATCTGGGACGAACATGACGGGTAGTACGTAGTGACATTGCCCCTCCCAACCCTCGACCGCCAACAAGAATCCAAGAAATCCCATTTTGGTCCTGGAGGATACAATACATACATGTACCGGAATATTAACTGACGTTTTAAGCGCCCTGCTTCAGCCGTAAATATCGCCAAAAGGTGTCATTCGAGTTACTCTACCGTCACCGTCACCGTCACCCATCAAAAATCAAAATTTCTTAAGCGCCCCTCCACACCTCCCCGTCTACCGCCGTTCTGCCGCCGTCCGCACCCAATACACCCGATACACCCTGGTCTTGCGTTGCGACAAGGCCTTTAATACTCTCCTCTCCCAACCTTCACCACGACTTCCCAGGACACTCCCCCCGTGTCCATCCCTCGCGGACAACCTTCATCTTTAGATATCCTGAAAAAGACTTGTACTGCTGGGGGGATCCTTTTTGATCCCAGATACACGTCCATACCTCGTCCTACTCGCGGCATCATGGACGCCAAGAGACACCCAAGCTCGTTCCAGCAATTGGAAAAGCTAGGAGAAGGCACCTATGCTACAGTATGTCCTCCCATATGTTCATATATCTATATGTCCACGAGGATGAAGAATTGCCCGTTTTAACTGACGTGCTTGCCCTATAGGTATTCAAGGGCAGGAACCGGCAGACGGGCGAACTCGTCGCCCTAAAAGAAATCCACCTCGACTCGGAAGAAGGAACCCCATCCACTGCCATCCGAGAGATATCCCTTATGAAGGAGCTCAAGCACGAGAATATAGTCGGTCTTCACGATGTCATCCACACTGAGAATAAACTTATGTTGGTATTCGAGTATATGGATGGCGACTTGAAGAAATACATGGATACCCACGGCGACAGGGGAGCCTTGAAGCCCATGACCATCAAGTCCTTCATGTACCAACTATTGAAGGGGATTGATTTTTGCCACAAGAACCGCGTCCTCCACCGAGATCTCAAGCCGCAGAATTTGCTCATCAATGGGAAGGGCCAACTGAAGCTTGGCGATTTCGGGTTGGCGCGCGCGTTCGGTATTCCTGTTAATACCTTCTCCAACGAGGTCGTCACCCTGTGGTACCGCGCCCCGGACGTTTTGCTAGGGAGTCGGACCTATAACACGAGCATCGACATATGGTCGGCCGGTTGCATCATGGCCGAGATGTACACGGGCCGGCCGCTCTTCCCGGGCACGACGAACGAGGACCAGATCATCCGCATCTTCCGCATCATGGGCACGCCTACTGAGCGAACCTGGCCTGGAATTTCGCAGTTCCCCGAGTACAAGCCCAACATCCAGATGTACGCCACGCAGGACCTCCGGGCCATCCTGCCGCAGATCGACCAGCTCGGCATCGACCTGCTGCAGCGGATGCTCGTCCTGCGAGA
>JAOWAP010000009.1:979553-991815 GCA_028565235.1 Hypoxylon lenormandii
TCTCCTCGCGGCGAGGCGCAGGCCGCGGAGCCACTCATAGAACAGAAAGAAGAGGAAAGAGTCCAAGACAGATCTGGCTGCATCGTGGGCCAGGCCAGTATAGAACGCTCTCGGCCCGCCACCGGAGCTCCATATCTGAGAAAAAACTCCTGCGATGCTGTCGTCGTCGTGGCTGTGTTTGTCCGTAGGGTCCGATTCCACCCCGTTCAGACCGGTGGTAGTGGTGGTACCGGCTGCTGCTCCCGCTTCCTCCTTCCCCTTGCGAAGTTTTCCTTCTCGACGAAGCTGTCTTTGGAGTTGAAGGCGTGTAATCGCTAGTGAGAGTGGATACAGAGCGCATGTCGATATGAGCGTGCCGGCGGAGCCCGAGACGGCGTGCTGCAAGGCCGGGAGGAACTTGTCTGCTGATATGGATATGTTCGTGTTGTTGATGTTATTTGGAAGCCTTAACGATGGCATGGTTGGATATCCGAGCCTCCGGGCAAAAAAGCCAGAGAAGTTAAGTGGTAGGACGTATGGTTTATATTCAAACAGAATAGTAGATCCGTCTCAACTTCCGATTTGGGCGTGCGGAGTCTAGAATATCATAGAATGGAGCTGCCGTAGATCGTATGGCAGGTAAGTATTAAAAAGAATAAAAAAATAAAAATTGTTCGAAACACCAACCGAATCTCGAGCCAGACTTCGTGAGGTATGCCTGCGTGGTCTTGCAGCCTTAATGGTGCCAAGAGGTTGGTCGATGGGCAGATCACATTCAGGAGGGATGGATGGATCTCCCAAGGTGGGTGGTAATAGGGTTAAGATATGTAGTCTACCGTGGTGATATCTGTCTAGCTGCCATTGGGTCGACGTGACCGCGCAAGGCCGACGGCATATGGTGGTTTGTTAGACATAGGGCCTCCCCGTGATAGGAACAAGCTTCTGGCCCGAGGCTTCGGGATATGGGGCAGGGATAGGGACAGAGACAGAGACAAGAAGAAGGGGGGGCCATCAACGACGACGACGACGTCATAGTAGGATTATAACCTGTACCCAACATGAAAGGTGTTTGGATATACCTAATGTACTCCGTACGGAGGAAACAAGCTACCCCGCTCCCCTCGTCCATGTCTTGAATACTTCCGAACCTGAAGAGAACTCCAAGCTTCGCGGCTGGCAACCCCTTGTACAGGTTGTAGACGGCCCATCGCCAATCCTTCAAGTCTAGCCCTCTAAATTGTGCAAATCCCATATACGCCCACATCGTAAAAATAACCTCATAAATTAGCGTGCTGCCGCAAGAAGGCCTTGCGAGCTGTACCTTAACCAATGGGATGCTCCGATTGGGGGTCCGGAGAGATTGGCGAGTTTACACGTGTACACTGGGCCGCTTCATTATATGCAACTTTCAGGTCAGGTATTCGTCTTATTTGTCTTGGTCTATCACTTCGGGCACCGACACGTGTAAAAGTGGCAGCGTTCCGCCTAATGAGAGTATCGGGAAGAGACATGGGGTTTTGCTCCAAGGAGCCACCTCTCTTCAGTGTATTAGTTAGGGGTATTGTACAAAAAACTCTGAAGCAAGTGGCTTATGGCACTCAAGGCCAATTCTGAGCCAAACAAATTGCAAACCATGCTATGAGTGGGTGGCCTATCCCGCTCGCCTGACGCCCCGGCCCCGACTTGCCTGCCTGCAAGAAATCTAAACGCCAAAGTCGCTTGCCCTGAGTTGGTATCCCCGACAAATTGCCTAACCGTGAAAATGACCGATCCACCCAGATGCATCAAACCACCCAACCGCATTCGTTAATCGTTGATTGGGAGGCGGGAACCCGTAGAATACTAAAACAACAGTGGTCGGAAAGACGGCAGATGCTCGCCTGATGCCGTGGCCAGAAATACATAGAAAAAAAACAAGCTTGACTGTTTGCTTGCTATCTGAGTAGGACCACCTGGCTAGGCTACCGGTATAATTCGCCCATACTACCCTCCCTATTTACAGCTCTGCGCCTCGTGCTGGAGGTTTCGTGGACGTGCGCTTTGTATGTGGTCATGAATCGTGAAGACGTAGATACGTTCATGACAGCGCATCTCCAAGATGCCTTTAATATTAATTACAATTATCCCCTTGTTTTGATATCAAGCGGGATATTGTGTGAAACCTGGGGACTTTACGCTCGGCTTGCTACAGACGGCCGTCGTGAGGGCGCCTGCATGCTGAAGCTCGAAGATCTTGGGCCCATCATTCCCAAATCTGGCTCACCCGGTGCGTCGTCAAGATCCATACTAATATCCGCGTGATTGTCAGGGAGCTTTTGAGCCCCATACCCGACCACCTTGAAGATGTTGGTACGCCCGCCATTGGTCGCAGTCTGAAGCTGCTCGTGCAGACGCGCAAGTTGATAGGTCCGTCTGATAGGTGTATAGATGGGCTGTGGTAAGACGGGTTGCGGGTTCCATCGACTTAACGCGCCCATGACCGCTGCGGTCTCCTCATCGGAGTCGACTGGGCCGGCATTAGCGTCGTCGTCGTCTCCCATAGGAGCGTTCGCATCCAACGCAGCCTCTGTTCATATATTAGTTGCTATAATCACAAGTCGAACGGGTCTGGATTTTTCTCACTCTGCTGCTTCGCTTGGCTCTTCCTTTGATATGACGAGAGAAGCATATCGTAAGGTAGGGACCTGCCAGCGACGGCACGCTTTGCTCCCATACTATGGCTCTTGCAAGTCAAAGATCGTGCGCACGGCTGTCCGTTCGGCAATATGACACCGCATTGCTTCTCGACATCCACGGGCCCTAAATCAGTCAGACACCAGGAACACAAATTCAGTCGTATGAACATGTAGGAAATCTTTCGAGGTCTGTCGGGATATGTAGCGGCTAGATACCTTTAGGCTTAGGAACCTTTGGCTTCGGTTCCTCTTTCTTCTTCTTGCTCTTGGGTCCCTTCTCTGCATCGCCGTCGGCCTTGCGCTTCTTGCCCTTGGGTTCACCGTCCGGCTTCTTGCCTCCTACCTTCTTGGTAGCCTTGCCGCCGGTGCTTTTCTTGACGGATCCATCATCGTCGTCGTCGCTGTCGTCGCGCATCTTGGCATCGCCGTTCTCGTCGTTTTTACGAGCTTCCTCTTCTCTGGCTTGCTCTTTCGCTCGCTCTCTTGCTTCTCTGGCCTCCTTCTTTCGCTGGGCCTTCTCCTTCTTTATTCGTAGGCACTGCGCAATGTGACCTTTGGCAGCCGTCTTAATGATACCCTTCTTGCAGTGTTTGCATTGTTGAAGGTTGAGCTTGTCTTCAAGCGGTCGGCCGGTGGCGAAAGTTTCGCGAGAGGTTTCGTCGAGCGGATTCACCATCATACTGGGGGACAGGGCGTTGAGATTGACTGGAGGACTCTCGGTGCTTCTGGCCTTCTTCCCACTATCTGATAAAAGATGAACTATTAGTAGCCGACCTGAGGATGTACACTATAGGTTACAACGTACCATCAAGAACGCTGCCATCTCTCCAGTTGCCGGGCTTCATTTGCTTCGGCGGGGGCTTCTTTAATTTGATGGTGCCTTTGGATTTGGGTTTGGTGACCTTCTTTGAGGCGACATTTATGGTGCCTTCATCGTCGGGCCCTAAAGCGTGGGGTAAGGCAGGTTAGCAAAGAGTAGGTATCCAGAAGGCTATGCCTCGATGCGCTGCATGTGCGCTAGATCGGAATAGCGAGTCAAGCTATGTACATGACAAGTACTACATACCTTTTCGCCCCTCTGTTCCAGTGGCCATCTTGGTTTAGGCTTCCCGTGTTTCTACTGACTACCAATGCCGATGTGAATGGTATGGGTGTGCAGTGCAAATGGACGAAGATGGAAATTCGGTAGGTAGCAACTTGTTGATGATTGAAGTTGGGATGGGATTGAGAGTGAGTGTAGAATTGTAGATTGATTTATGATTGAAGTCGCAGTGTTAAACCTCAGGCGCGTGGATTGGCTTATCGGCTCATGCGCTCACCTCTTATCAATGATAAGAATACGCCGCTTATCGGTTTAACCGTAGAGTTACCTTAGGTAAGATCTATATAAGTGTAGGGCTGTGGAGGTGGAGAGTGCAGGTGGAAGGTGGAGGTGGGAAGGAGGGGTGCAATTTGAATGGAAAAGAAAGAAAGTGGATACAACATATATATTACCTAACGCACGGTCCACTTGGTCTTTGTACGATTTCCAGTTTGCACATAAATTTATCGTTGCCTCAGGCAAAGCTTCGAAGTCTCTTTCCGATTTCATTCAGGTATCTCTTTATCATTATTACTACCAGCTACTGCGGCTAGTTTGCTTTGAAGAAGCCCCCAAAATAAGAATTATTATTATTACGGAGCTACTGCTCACGCCCCATCTGATACTTCAACCTTGAAAATGCTAGGGGAAGCATGCTGGCAAGATGACAAGTTAAAGGAAGTTCATATTTTGAGTCGTATATATATCACAGGAATACATTATTGCCCTTCAGTTGAATATGCTTTTATTGATCAGCTACTCGGAACCTCCTTCTGACTTTTTGGTTGCGTCCCTATACATATCAGAAAGCTGTCAGGTCTACCCAAAGCCCTCGCGCGAACCAAGATCGCCTCATGATATTTTCAACTCTAGTCTCACCGGCAGCCTGTAAATGCGACTCGCCCATATGCCCTGTGTCCCCATATACGCCTCGAAAAACTGTATATCGCAACCGCTTTAGCTCCAGCCGCGCCTGTAAACGCCCGTTCCCTTGTTCTAAACGGCTGTTCTTTATTTTCAGTCGTCCTCGACCTCCAGCTTGAATTTCTGCTTGGTTGGCTCTTTATCCAACTTGGCCCGATGCTCTTCCATTATTTCGACGAGCGCTAGGGCGTGTTGCATGCCTAGCTGCCTCCAGACAACTAGCAGAACGTTATGGGCCCAGCTCCAATACTCCAGTGGAACATTCGGGGCACAACCGGCGATCATGAGGTGCCAGAGGAGGCTGGGTAGTCCCACGGCTCCGGAGCTTCCTGGCCCGTTTGACTCGAACTTCAGCGTGTCCTGGGGGTCGAGCATTGGATGATGCCAATGTGATGGTGTACTAATGAGAATATCCTGCGCCATTCGATCGATGGTAGCATAGCATTTTGCTCTCCGGGACGCGGATATGGTTTTGCTGCTAGAAATAGGATACTCGGTAATGAATTTGACAAGCCTCTGGTTCACAAGTATACGGGCCCATCGGTAATGGTTCCATATTCGGGCACCCCAGATCATATCGTAGACGTGCCACTTTCCACGGAAAACCGCCTCGGGTGGGCAATCTCCCTGCTTTTCTTCGTAGGGAAACGCCTTTAGGTGTGGGCCTTCTAAGGCGTCGAAGGTGTCTTCTAATGATAGAAACTGCTTTATGAGATCATCCGTGGCCGGCCGGCCGTCTGTAAACACGGTATGTTCGGCTATCGCCAACAATTGGAGGAGTCGAGCGCTAGCAAACACGTGGTCACAGGCACAGCTCTCGGGCATTGATTGCATCAGAAGCCTGCAAAACTTAAGCGTGTCGAAGAAAGCGGGCGGGAGAGGCGTGTCTGTCATCTGATAGGGAATGAGCTAGGCCGTCTTGTCAGCTGTTTGTCGGCACGAAAAAAGAGCAAGATGGAATAATACCTACCATCGAGAACAGTAGCATTATTATTCCGTATCCGCCTCTGATCTGGCCCGATCCACTATTTGAAGTCGCAGCCGGCGGTAAGGGCCATACGGACCGCAGGACGGCTACAGCGCCGTTGATATGTGTGTTGGCTGAGCTCACCGTCGATCTGGGACCTTTGCCTTGTACAACCTGTGTTTGGTGAGCAACTCATCCCTACGACGATATGATCTAGGCTGGTGATTCACCTCAAATAAGGCGAGTGTTACGACGCCTCGCACGCGAGCTACAAGGCTAGCGGGATCATTAGCAGCGATGAGTTTTCCGGTATCCTTTAGAGCTTCAACGTATTGAGAACGAGCGATCAGGTTCAGGTTCTTATCCCCCTGCAGGTTGGATAGCCCTGCGAGGCCTACAGCTATCATGACATTCTGAGTGGTATCGACTTCCGCACAGTACGCCGCGACTTGGTCGCGTGTTCTTGGGGAGTCCGGGTGGTTCATGAGATAGCGATTGATATAGAACTGCATCCCCTGTTGTTCCAGGTTGAGGTCGACCCTCTTAGGTAGCCTGGCAGAGACTATGTCCTGCGGCGGCGACGGGGTGTTTGAGTCGGAAGAACCACTCAGCGATTCGGTCGCCCATGCCGATGAGCTGGAACCTGCGGTTGAGCCGCTCGCGTCAATAGGAGAGCCCGAAGAGCCCCACTGGGCGTGTGCCTTTTGTATGACCTTGCTGCTCTCATCTCGAAACATGAGAGACAGCTGGTCTCGATAGCCGGGGCATTTCTTGCCCACGCGGATGCACTGCGAGCATTCTGGTCGTTTCTTGTCGCACTATACATACAAATTAACTGTCAATTCTGCGCTGCACTATCTAGTAACATGACCCGGTACGCTGGGTCGACCGACGGGAATGCAGGGCAGACCATGCAGTCAAAGCTCATGGCATCCACAATACGCTGCCGCCAGGTGCACTATTCTACCTGACCTGCATGGCCGGGAAAGTGGATGCAAGGCATCAAAAGACACAAGAGGCTACGAGCTCGTACGCACCTTTATACGTCTTGTCCGACAGTTCTGGCATCCCTGGGAAGCCTTCCCACAATAGACCATTGTGCGACGACGCCAGGATAGGCAACCAGCTCGAACAAATCAGAAAGGACTATTTCTTTCGACTTTTTGGTCGTTCTGCGTAGCAAAACCGGCGTCTCCGGGTCGGAGTGGCAGCAGTCGGTTGGGTTGGTCAATACTGCTGCTGTCGGGTGTCGAAAAGGGAAAGCAGTTCGTTAAGGTCGCGGGGAATAAATAAGAAGGATCATAATTATACGAGGACTAGCCACTCTAGTGTTTTGCCTTTCTCTGCTCTTTCACCGTCAACCTTCTATATAAGGCCCGTGGAATTCCACTCTGGTTTCTCTTGCGACTTTTCTCCAAAAGTTTATCGAGGTGTTCGCAAGGTGGTGCACCGAGCCCGGACGGGATGTGTTGCAAGCGTTGTCAGGATCGGAGGTTAACGGCGATCCCACGGCTTTCGAACTGGGTCAGTGTACTCGGATAGACGACGGACCATTAACAGCACCAAAATATATTCTACAATGTGTTGTCCGCGATAAGACTCAAAATTTATCTTCCTAAGCCAAGCGTGTCAATACTATGGGAGGAAATTATTTGATAAGAGGTGAAGACCCGCGAAGATGGACAATGAAGCTTGGAGAAGGTAGCTTAGAGCGCTACGTAGTATGTGTATGTAGGTATGTATGTATGTATAAACCCGATGGGTGGCCGTGATTGGGGGCTCACGGTATTAAGGAACAGTTATACTGTATGTACCTATATTATGAATATCGGCTCTGTGCTTGTGGTCGATAAATCACAATCCTTCGAAGTGACTAGTCTCTACTGCAGCATCCGATGAGAGCTTCCTATCTTGCAGGGTAGACCACTCTCATTGGTAATGTTCTACATGTACATGGGTGGCTTTCTTTTTCTGGTAGAAGCGTATCTCCTACCTCCGGAAACTCGAAGTGTTTTGAAACTCGAAAGAAACAGAAGAAAAGAAGAAAAAGAAGGACCAGGTAGAGCTACCGAATAGGAACTTCCCCGCTTTCCCTTAGACCCAAACGTCCGTCTGGTGTGGGGGGTTAGGATAGATCGAGTCGAGGTATCGGATTTCCAGGATTAAAAACAGTCGGGATGTTTCCATGGTCGATGGTCGAGGTTTTAGTACGCGGGCGTTTGTTGTGCATGTCGGGTCACAGGCGGGCTACGCTATAACCGGTAGGTACAAGTACAGTACTCTACCTACATGTAGGCAAGCTCTAGCAGCTCTAGTATGTATTCCTCCCAGGTACTGCATATATCCATCCATATTAGATATTACTACCTAACTTGTGTATCCGACGACTGGGTAAACTGGAAGATATTAGATGTCTTTAAATATCTATCTACGCATGGATGTACCTGGTAGATATGAAATTCACCAATTGTATGCTTACGTCACTATGGTTGAAATAGGGTTGTCCTAATTATAGATCTTTTTTTAAATTTTCCGTCAGAACAAAATGGAACAGAACAGAGCATAAAACATCCCGTCCTTATCCAATTTCACTCTGTTCGTCACCCCCTTATTAACACAGTACTCAAGTTCTTACTATTAACTACCTAGCTATATAAAAGCATCAGGGTTTGCGAACCGGGTGCTACGCTATGAGAGCCCGGGTGTCACTTTCCGGCCTCCTGACCCCGAGGGGCCGAGGGGCTCAGGATTCTAGACGAGCTACGAAGTAAGTGGAGGCTTTATCCAAGGACTCTATCTAGCCCAGCCGGCCAAAAGAAAAAGAAGAAGAAAAGGTTCATACCATACAAGATACTTTATATTCTCATATGATTATCGACCCTTCGTCTGCCTGACTGATAAATGCTCCTTCTTCTTCTTCATCCGATCTTTTTTCATTCACCGGCTTAGAAAGTAAGCCCGACAATCGACTTCCAGAACGATAAGAGACATTCTCGTCACTAGCCTAGGCACACATTTTACGGGCCTTAATTGACTTCAATATCGTGCTAGGATATAGACAAGGCTTCAGGAGGGGTTCCGACGTCGCCCCAACTACCCGAGTCGTTCTAGTCGTCACGACGTGAATCTTCAGGGTCCGGCCTAGGGTAGGAAGGAGAATTTTCCAAACAAAAACTGTCCGATTCCGAAATATTCCAGCATATGACAGCTCACTCTTGGCTTGAGATGCCATCCACGTCACTTTTGTTACTGTGACGAATGTTTACCTCGCTCGCTTGCATCACGCCGTGCTCCTGTGCATTGCAGGTAGCATTCCTGCAGCTGTCAAGTTCTCCAAAGTTTAGACCAACGACGATCCTCACCTTCCATTTGCATTTTATATGCATGCGCACCTCGTCTCGCTCACCAACAAGCAACAAGCATTATTCGTTGAAAATTGTGTGATCGTTTACCATCGCAAGCGAGGCTATGTATGGCCGTAAAAGCGAAAGAGGGGCTCGAGGGGGTCAAGCGTGCAACGCTATCGTCTTGATTCGCCCCTAGTCTACGCTCACCCTAGGTCGGAGAATAAACGTGGGTGACAGACAGCCAGACAGTGCCTCGTTTTAAACGAAAGTACATCACATCACGTCGCTTGTAGCAAAAGGTGGACTACCCCTAGCCACGACGAGGTGGCTATTGGCTGCTTTTCACTCTGCCAAACATGCTGGCGTGGGATATTGCACGATACCTAAGGCGTACCGGTATCATCTCGTCTCCGACCTTGTCCGCATCAATGCCGATGTTCAAAGTAAGGGGTTTCGTAGATTCTGTAAGGTAGATCCGTATATTCTATGAACGCATTACACCGATATACCCCCTTTCTTTACTGCGAACGCTGACAGCAGGTATCTTCCGTCTATTGAACAACTGACCTTTTTTCTAATGGCATGCTTTGGTAATGACTTGCCTGACCCAACTGTGGCAGCAGACTCAAGGAAAAAAGCAACTTTCGCTCATTCAACACAACTTTACACTTCGCGTAACCCAACGACCGACCCGTCCTGACTTGCTAGTTCTCTTGCCCCGGACGGCTGCTTGGGGACTCTAAAGCCCATGTGCGGAATATAGGAACTTGGAAAGATGAAGCACAGGCTGCATACAACCAGGAAGATAGGTAGGGTGTCAAAGACATACATGCTACGGAGCTTCATGTTAGTTTGCGGGAGACGAGCTAGGTTTAAACTGCGCGGATCACTTACAACCACTCTTGCCGCATAACCACACCGTCTGTGCCCTCGGCGAACTCGACAACACGGAATGCGGATCGGATCTATACAACATCGTCAATTGGACGCCTACAAGAGAGGGCAGTTGGAGTTAGAAAAAACAACTCACCAGAATCAAAACACAGGAAATATTGACGGCGTATAGGAGACGTCTCCAGTTAGGGTCGATCTTCCGCGGTGACCCTTTGACGGATACAGTACTGCCGCTACCAGCATCTTCATACCTTGATTGGAGGTTGGCCACGAATTGTCGGGAGGTGAAGTGAAAGCGAGCAGCGACAATCGTGAAGAGTCCAAATGCTGCAATCTGTATAGCGAGACCAGCAAGTGCGATGTTCTTGCCAGTGTTTAGTTTTTCCGCGGCGTTGTTGTCTGTGGCTTGTGTGCTTGACACCATGACGGCACCGATAAGTTGGACGACCAGAGCGACCACATCGCAGGCAACGAAAATAGGCGTGATCCAGCGAGCTATATTGATTAGTACACTTTCGTTGCCGGTATGACTGGCATACGTACGCGGGACCCAGAGGAGCCTCATAGTCCTCTGTTGAGCGGGAACGACATGAACAACGATTCGACCAAACACGACATAGATGGCGGCAGCCATGAGGACAGGGGCAAGTATAATGACGCAGAATTGAACGGCGTAAAGATTCAGGTTAGTTGGGTCACCGGCGGACTTGATTCGATCGGCGTATCCTAGGACTTCCACTGTAGCAGGATGGTCAAAACCTAGGCGAGATCAACGAGCACTCGGAAGAATACCTACTGAATATCGCAACAAGTTGGACTATCCACACCCAAGCTCTCTTACGAATGGTCATGAAGGTAGACCAGATGAAAGTCACGCCGAAAAGAGCGCAGGAGACAGCGGCTACCGCCTCCGACGGATCATACCGGTAGAAAGAGACGTTCCCCTTTGGTAACGGCATGTTGACGACCTCCGATTGACGAAAGATACCTAGGTAAGGTTAAACGGATGCACAGTTAGGGACAGCAGTCAACTGCTAGAGCAACGAACAGGCAAAAAAACGTGGTATATAAAGAGAGACTGGATTGACACGAAAATCTGGGCTGCCGGATGTTAAAGAAGTTCTAGGTACATAGCAATACGTAGGACTCGTGTCGCCCGACCCATTGTATCAACATGACTCGCCTAGTTAGCTATGTGAAAGAGGCGCCACAACGGTAGGAAATGTGCCGGATGATAATCATAATCCTTCCAATTTGCAACCCAATTCCGACTTCATGATTATTGACCGCTGAGCCCAGGAGGGTGCGCCTCAATCTGGTATGTATTAGTTTTGGTAGTCTTCCATCCTAATCGGGTTTAGTGTACGAAGCAATAGGGGGTGCTGGGGTCTAGAATGCCTCGCTTGCCTCAGCTGTGTACTCAGCCTTGATGAACAAAAACCATCCGAGATTTATGACGCGTAAGCGGAGATTCGCATAGTAAAGAAAGGGATCTATCCTCTATATTTTCTAGATAACAGACTACCTACCCAAGAAGCATACGAAGAACGTGATATTTCCGGCGGTGGCTTAGACTGGTCTGCTCAGGGCGAGCTCGTTTCGCATCACGTAGTAATCTCCCATACGCCATCTCGTCTCCTATACGGCTTTTCAAACCCGAATCCCGTCCGATTGGGAAGGGTATCAAGGTACCAAGCCAAACACCAAAATCAAGGCACAGGCTCCTATTTAAGGGTCCCATCTCTCACGCATATAAGCGGAACGAATGAACATTCACTACTGTCTTCCAAAAATACTACGACGAAGAACGATTATCTAACATGCGTATGCTAAACTTAATATCATCAGTCTGGTAGAAAACTACCTATTTTTTAATAGGTATCTCATGGTGGGCAATTTCATCCTTCATATCTGTCTCTTGCTTATGCAGACACCAATGACAAGACATCACAAGTAGTACTAAAATATGAATTTGAAGTCGCCGGCTATATAATTGCCTAGGCGTAGATGTGTATTACCTACGGAATATGCAGTGCCAGTATTCGCGATATCTTCTCTAGTATACGAAAACAGCAAAGCAACAAAACAGATCCAGGTAGGTACAAGGTAGATAACTATCACCGCTAATCTACCAGACGTAGATCCCCTTCTCAGGATCAAATTTCCTCTGCGGTATCTCCGGGTTGTAGTAGAGCTTGGTCTCGAACTGCGAAAACCGGTACTTGAAGATCGTAAGCTCCTCTTCGTACGGCGCCAGGATCTCGTCCAGGACGCACTCCTTCCCGGTCAGGAACGACTGCTCCGCGCCGCACGTCTCCCAAAGCCGGCACCAGACCCGGCAGTACTCCCAGTACTCGGGCAGGTAGCCCGCCTGCGACCAGTCGAGGAGCGCGAC
>JAOWAP010000009.1:1007468-1027911 GCA_028565235.1 Hypoxylon lenormandii
GCCTCCGTGGGAGTCACTCCTTTTCCCTAGGTAGCTCTCACACATATTCTAGGCAGCTGTCGTCTTAACCTTGATAATACTATCACTGTCTATGTCAATGGCCTGGATTCTTTGGCCCCTGACCTCCCTTAAATATATCGGTGACTGGATAAGGGACGCGGGATAGGCGAATGACAAAACGATTCACCGTCGTACGATAAGGAGGAGAGGCTAGAATTATAATTGCCTTATACCTTGGTAATAAATGCAAGCTAGATCCGTGCCTTGCTTCGTTATCAATCACCGAGCCAGGTCTTCAAGCCCACAACACTTGCTATACAGGGATAAAATCCAAACCGCATCGGGGACGCCTTTTCAGAAGGAATGCCGCCTACCGCGGGTCACGATGTTGCCACCGCTCCGGCCAGGCTCTGCTGTTCCTCCTAGGAAGGGAGTCAGGTTCCATTGAGGCTACCGAAGAACAAAACGTATCCCGGCCATCGGAAGGATCTGGTTGCCTGTCTGCCAGCGCGCGCAAGCATACTAGGTAGACGATACAGGGTTGGAGGAGTCATGTACGTTTGTGTTACCGATGAACATACACAACCCCGGCTCACCTTTTCGAGATGCCGGCAATCTCTAAGCTCGAGGAAACTTACCGCTTTCGGGGTGAGTTGGATACCGAATCGAGGTTGATCGTCGTCGGGAAAAATACCTGGCAGCGATCAATGATACATATCTCGACAACCGACCACCAAACGAGAGCGGCACCGCGGCTAAGCCGCCACTTAGATGTTGCGCATTCCCAATTTCCAGAATCCAGGCGCATCTCTACCCGACTCGAATACTTAGAGATTAGACCAATGCTATATGCGGAAGAAGAGGACGCACGTATTTCGGTGGGCGATCCGATCCTTCGAGCCAGATCCGCGGGCGGGCATGGGCTTTGCTGCAAAGTAGAACAAACAAACGAGGTATAGATCCCACGTGTGCATCTAAAAATAAAAGAGTTAGAAGGACACCTACATACCTGGTAGCAATTACTGGAAACATGACACGATGTTTCCTCTTTCTTTCTCTCATCCGTAACCAGAGTATCACAGTATACCTGTAATTACATAACACATGACGTTATAACGGTAATGATACAGATCATTAGATCGTTACGAATATGAAACCAAAAATCAAGCATCAATCAAGCAAACACATTGCGTAACGCTTGAACCACTTGAACCGCTCGATGCGCTTGATGCGCTTGATGCGCTCTTCGTGTTGCTATACGTGTATATACCTCAATGTTTGCTTAGGATACCTGCATATCAAGCATACCAAGGACGTTGTCCTACCGTGGCACAGTAGGTACCCATATTGAGGAGACGTAAGCTCTCCACTCACTTCTTGCGTCTCTGAACCGCACGTGGAGAGATGTCGAGGCTGCTCGAGGCTTCTGTCCCGTATTCTGGATAGACATGTGGTTAACAATTTGAACTATTGCTAGAGTTAGCATATCACTCAGACTCTTATCCGCACATCCAAGTTTCAAGGATACGAAATGAATAGTTTCTAAATTCTATTCCGTAGTTTCATTATACCATAGACACATAGGCGCAAGGGGCATGCCATAGCGCCGGTAGGTTGACTTTATGTACACACAAAAAAAATAGGTATCTTCATTTTTCGCAACGGCGACATATCCAAATACACACCCCTCCCTTTAGCTCCAGCTCCCGATTTATCCCAACGCACCAAGCAGATGTAGCCACAGTTCGTATAGCCACGTGACCCCCTCGCTTAGAACAGCCACGAGACGAATCTCCTGTAGAACATGGAGCCGGCCTTCTCGGGCCTGTTGGCCCTCTCGGCCGCCTGGGCGGCGAGGAACTCCTCCTCCTCGCGGTCGATGATGTCCTTGCCCGTGTAGAAGTCGCACTCGTGGGCGCGGACGCCCTTGCTCTTGGTCCAGAGCTTGTGGCCGATGATGAGCACCAGGTAGACGGGGATGCCGAGGTAGCCCGTGATGAAGGTCGGGTACTTGACGCTCCAGTTGCCGACGAACACGTCGTAGTTCTTGGTCAGCGCGATCAGGCAGCACATGGCGAGCGCGCCGTACGAGCCGTAGATGCCCAGGGGCGCCACGAACGGCATCGCATCGTTGGATAGGCCCTGCGCGCGTCGGGCTTTGATGAAGTAGATGTGCGTGACCAGGATGGAGATCCACGTCATGAGGCCGAAGATGGTGGTCAGGTTGACGAAGTAGTTGAAGACGGCCTTCGAGTCGTCCGAGACGTTCAGGAACGCCAAGAGCGCGAACGCTGCCGAGGCGAGAAGGGAGTACAGAGGCACGCCGTTCTTGTTCGTCTTTCGGAAGATGGACGGGGCCGCGCCGTCTGAAGATAGACCGTAAAGGGTACGGCTGGCGATGTACAGATCAGAGTTGGCGGCGGAGAAGACGAACAGGAGGATGCAAGCATTGAGGATGTGGTCGAGGACCGGAATGTGGGCGAGCTTGATGGCGACGACGAACGGCGAAGCGTTGGCATTGCCGGACACGCTGTTGGCGAAAGCAAGATCCGTCGAGTCGTACGGCACGCACATGCCGATCAGAAGGATACTGATGACGTAGAAGAAGACGATACGGTAGAAGGTAAGTCGGATGGCACGAGGGATAGTCTTGCGGGGGTTCTGGGCCTCGCCGACCGTTACACCGACCAACTCCGTACCCAGGTAGGCAAAAGTAGCGTTAACCATGGTAGACCAGAAGCCGAGGAACTGACCCCACGATCCCGTCGCGATGTAGGGACGGAATGCACTGTGCTTAGTTAGTAATACGTTCCACGATAAACGGGCGCCGTCATAGGTAGGACCGCAAGAACTACATACCCAGGATCGCTCCAGTACCGGAATCCCCTCGCGTCTCCGTCGGCACCACCCGCCGCGATGATGAGAGCGAGGAGGATGACACCGACAATGACGACAACCTTGAAACTCGATAGCCAGAACTCGAATTCACCGAAGAACCGAATACCGAAATAGTTGATGCTGAGGATAGCGACAAGGAATATAGCAATCCATACTCCTGGGTTGACCCGGTCGCGAGGTAGCCAGAACGAGATAACTAAAGCGGCGGCAGTAAGTTGATTAGGTGTAACAATGATGTACTTCATCCAGTAGCTGTATTACGGGAAAAAATTCCAGGTTAGCCTCGTTGAACGCCTCGAAGGTGGTGTGTCGCACAGATGCGCGCCACAAGAACGGGCTGAGGAAGAGGAGAATAGCTTACGTCCAACCAAGAGCGAAACCGAGCGAAGGGTCGCAGAATCGAGACGCGTAACCGGTGAAACCCGCAGACATAGGAAGCCAAGCCGCCATCTCACCGAGGGCGGCCATAACCAAGTAGACGACGAAACCGACGATGGTGTACGAGATGAAGATGGAACCGGGACCGGCTTGCGCGAGGGCCTTGCCAGTACCGATAATGAGACCTGTACCGATGGCACCGCCGATAGCTATCATAGTAATGTGACGCGCCTTGAGGCCGCGGTGCAGCGACGTCTCGGCCGACGTCTCGATACCGCGGACGTGCGAGGACGTCTCGAGATCCATGTCGGAGTAGGTCATTTTTTCCTTGTCCCCGGACGGGGACGAGGACGTCGACCTGTGGACGACGCCGTGATTGTCCATGATGGCTGTCGAAATTCTCTCGATACCTAATATCCGAACAAATGGGCGACACGAAGAAACAACGTCTCTCGTGTGTGTTGTGTGTGCTGAAACCCGAGGTTTGTTGAAGGTCAGAAGAGAAGAGCGAGGGGGGGGGAGACAAGAGTGGGTGAGGTGATCCTCAGCTAATATATAACTATGTAGGTTGGATCAAGCAATCTGCACGTAACAAGACGTCTTGTAACCTATCAGCGGGACCCTTGTCATAGTCACCGTTCTATGGTTCTAATGGTTCTATGGATAGTGAGCGGGAATCTTTGTCACGGTACGGTGCGGTTACTACGTAGCAGCAACCTCGAATCTTTCCCGAACCACTGCCCTCTAGCATGTGGTCCCTAGTACATAGCAGGCAAGGCAGGTCTCCAGTCTCCAGCAAAGTGGCCCAGCAAAATCTTGTAGTGGCGGGGGCGCTGCTTATCTCTGCCTTTTTGCCAGTCAGCCCGGTTGCATATCATTGACCGAGACTGGGTCTTGGCCTTGCTGGGCTGGGATGGCTTGGACCCTGGTGGCCCTGGTGGCCCTGATTCATGGATTCATGGTTACTTGCCTACACGAGTAGGTAAGCGGTGCTGGTAGCTGTCAAGTGTCGCGTGCCTCTGGTCTTTCTTCGGCGCCTCATCATAACACCTAACCAATAAGTGAGCAGGAGTGTTGTATAGGGTTCTTGCAGTGTTGTATATTCAGGAGAAGGTTGTATGTCAATTGCTCCGAATACTACAACCGCAGCACGTATATCACATGTGATGTTTCATTGTTGGTGCTGGAAATAAGTGATTCCTGGTGCGAGATCGAATGCAGATTCCTGATTCCCCAACCGTGCTGCCCATCGACGGCCATCGTTATTTTGCAAGGGCCAGGCCGCCGACCAACCAGGCGGTGTTACCGAGAGATGGCAGATATGGGCGTTAGTGCGCCGTAGGATAGCTTATGGAGACCGAGAGTATGCAACGGGCCTAGTTTACAATTAACTGCCATAGCACACGGGCGGGCCTGGCGGGGAGCGTCAAGGTCAAGGGAATACGGAGGCACACAGTGGCATAGATGTGGACGACCAGATGGCCTACGAGGATTACCTAGAGGAGACTGGAGCGGATTGGAGTAGGAAAGCTTGCTAACTTCTCCATCTAGTAAAAAAGGGAAAAGCGTCCGGGGCAAGATGCTTGGATATGCTAGTTGCAAAAATTTGATAGGCTGTAATTCTTATTACCTATGCCAAGGGTCCTTGGGGCCTAACAAAGCAAGCCAAAAGGTTCAGAGGTTCAAGCAGAGTGGCCACTAAGCGATACTAACTTAAGACCAAGCCACACCATAGCTGGAGCCAAGCCCCGGGGACCGAAGCCAACGAGGCCTAGCAATCGCACAAACCTGGGCCGCCTAGCCGGGCTAAACCGTGTCGAGTAGAGCTTTAACGCATCCAGGCATCACACAGCTACAGCTCGACCAATCACACTCTTCTTGCATATCTCAGCTGGTGTGGCAACTAAGGCAGGCCCGATCCATCAAAAAGGGCTTCTAGACGTATTCCAATCCTACGATCTAACCCCCTTCCGTTACCATTCCGTCACATGACATTCCTCAATTACTTTTTATTTAGAATACAGATACCGATAACAGTATCGCACCGTTTCTGCCTTGGCGAAGCTGTCCGGCTGTTCTGATCTGATAGCTAATACAGGTAGCTAACCTGCTAACCTAGCTGAATCGAATGTTTCCACTCCATGAATCGTCATTTTTCTCGTTAGTGTTGCCTAAGTAGGTTGTTTAACCCACCTAGGTACACATTCGGGCGATTTGGGTGATCTGGGCGTCCTAGCTTCTTCTCAACACGCACCGCATCGCCTACTAGAGACTAAGATTCAACTATATCTTCTTAATCTCCAGATCATCATATAACTAACTCGTAGGAAGCCACCTTCGTTATCTTTAGTGGAATAGGCCCGGCACAGGCCTTTTGTCCTCGACCACGTTGTCATTCTATAGATAAAACGAAAAAATATTAGCCCTGTCTGCTCGGTGTACGCGCAAATGCTAGGAAAGAAAGAAATAAGAAGGAATCTGGACTTACATCGAGAAATCCGGTTGCGGTGATGACGACCATGAACGCCTCAGCTAGTTCATCGACGCGCTCCGAAAGCAGCTCGTCCGCCTTCCCGCCCCCTGCCCCAATACCGGCTGATCGCTTTAGGACGTGCATCACCAGCATCCTGTGCTCGGTCAAGAACTTTCTGCCTTGCAGCACATTATGCGACCCTCGACTCACTATCGCGGCACCGATAATCCGGGCTACCTTGACTAGGAGTGTATAATGTCTTTCCAAAGCCCTGCTGTCTGATGAATTGACCTGCAGTTCCGGATCCACTGAAAACAATCCCGACTGTTCGATGGCGCTGAATAGATTCGCATGCAGAACATTTTTGGCGCCTTCCCGCGTCTGGCACAACTGTAGCAGAAGGGTGAGTTTGGCTCTTATGTACTGTTCTTGATTCGGATCGCCTGGAAATACATCTGTTAAATTGGCATTCTCATAATAAACGTGCGGTGTGATGAATTTACCTTGGCTATTGACTGCCTCCCATTCTGCCAACACGCCTCGTAGAGAATCGACCAGCAGGCCGATGAAGTTTAGCCTATTAAGCGCTTCTACCACGAAGTTATTGTTCTCCTGCTTGCCAAGCTGGACTAGTGTTCCCAACAGGATCAGGGCCGTCGTTTGACATCCTGCGTCTCCGTTGAATGCGTCGTCGCAAATGACATTCAGCAGCTTCTCACCGAACGCCTGTATGGTTTTAGCTGTCTTTCGCAGGCTGGACGAAACCCCTTGTCCGTGGTCTGCGAGTCCCGTCAGGTGGCGATAGCATATGCTATAGTAGACCGAGCGCAATTCTTGATTGCCAACCCATTTTGTAATTGCACTTAGGCAGATCTGAAGGAGCTGGAAAAGCTTGTCACTGATCAGATTCTCCACCGCTCGGCTCTGCTTGTCGGTCGAAGTCATCGTCGCGAAGTCTAGTTCGAATGACAATGCTTTGGCGAGCTTGCCTAGCTCGTACGCGGCACTGGGATTATCTGAAGCGTACATCTCGAGACTGGGAAGTGTCGCCTGCAGCGTTTGTAGTATGAACGACACCTTGCTCGTTCCTTGGAAATCGTTGCAGTCAGTCATCACCATCATGAGTCTTGTCCACGCCTTCAAGCCCTTCAGGTTGTATGATTTGATTTGCGTGAACCGGTTGAGGTACCGTAGATATTGCAATAGTGTGCTTTCCTGATCCTCTATAGAGGCAACATCCTGTTGCACAACAAGTTGACCAGACTTACGAGCTTCGTTACGTTTTAAAAGCAGGATCTCGCCAACCTTCCCTATGTTGTACAATAAATTCGAGTCGTCGTCCTCCTCTAGACACGGCCTCAAGTCAAGTTCACTATAAGTCTTGAGTTGGTCGGGCAAGGCGGCTGCAAAGAGGTTTTCTTGAGCAAGTGAATCGTGAAACTCGAATACTGAAGAAACCGGTATGACTTCCGAGCCATCAACCTTGATCTGACCGCTAAGAGCATCGAAAATCTGTCTCTTGAGTGCTGGCCTATCGCCTAGGGAGACGCTGCAGAGCTCACGGGTAACATACTCAAGTGCCATTGCCCTTATCGAGAGGTGGTCAACGTAGCCCTGAGCTGCGGGAGAAGGAAGAAAGTCTGGGCCGTTAGCTTCCAGCCCATCCCATACGAAGTTTTGCTGGGCTATGAGGCCTTGCAACAGGATATGGAAAAGAAAGTCATTTTCTCGAAGCTCGTTGAGAACGATCTTAGCTGAAAGCGGAGCACTCCAAAGTATTCGAAAAATTCGCATCACTTTGTATTTCAGATTTATGAGCCATTGAACCATGGATCCTTCTTCGTTTGTCGAGGGGACTTCCAGTATCACGGGCAATAACGCATGGAATAGGGACGATCGTTGATCGAACGGACTACCCGGCTCAATTTCCAGGCTGTTGGCCCCGCAGCGAAACCCAAGGAGTAGGTGAGCTATCGTAGGTCGATCCGAGCTCGCCTGCATACAAGAGTAGAGGAAGTCGAGAATATAGACCTTGGTCAAGTAATCTGGCGACTCGGCTTGCCTGCGGAAATCGAGGGGGTTCTTAAATTCGGCGATGAAAGCCCTGGCTATGACAGCCCCATCGTCATGTTCTTCTAATGCCATGATAGCCTTGTTGCGGTGAGTTCGACTTGGAGAGTCGGATTGCCAAGCTGATATTACTCTGCGCGATGCTGAAATCTTCTCGAGGAGTTTCAGGCTGGCTAAGGTCAAATCGGGATGACCTATACCACAGTAGTTACCAAGGTCGGACATCAACGTCATGCTAGTCATGAGACCGTCTTCTATCGAAGCAAATGTTCCGTTTGATGTGGGTATATATTGCGATCGGCTTGGTGTGCGAGCCTGTGGCTTCATGATTGGCCGGACGAGGTCAATATAAGTAGCTTGGAGGTCTAATGCCTTCGAGACAAGGTCGACGGCGCGTAGCACGCTGAGCATGAGAGGGGAGTCCGGCGCGGCTTTTCCAATGTCTTCCGGGTTTTGGTGTATCGTGTTGAGGATGCCTTTTATGAACTTGTCATCATACATCCACTCCATGACCCTAGCGAATGGGTGAAGGGTGACATAGTTCTCAAGGCTTCCGCTTTGAATAGCGGAATCCACATTCACATTAGCCTCATTACTGAACACAATTAGATCTTCGTTGAAAATAGAAATGCAGGTATATGCAAGATCCAAGCAGCATAGTCGTAGCAATCTCTGCTGCGTAACTTCTGGGATCTCCGGAACGCGCAAGGAGAACATGTGTCCTAAAGTGAAATCGATATAAGGCTCAATTCCAGGGCGTATCCGGGTAGAAGCGCCCAGATCTTCAGGATACGGTAGCACATCATTCAATGGGCCTAGCCCTTCTGGAAGAGCCGTCAAAGCGCCTAGGAACTGGATGAAGGCGCTGGCGTCTTCAACGTGCGGGCTCATCTCTTGAAAGAGCCCCTCCATGTAGAAAGACGGAGGAGGTGGAGCAGTTGCGGAAGAGGCTAAAGATCTGCTTGACGTCGGCGAGAAAAAGTGTCCTGTGAGACATATTTCTAAATACCGCCATAAGCCATAGCTTTGCTCGAGAGTTTTCCGGCTGATGATGGAGGTCAACGCTCTGAATGTGCATGCCCTGATTCGAGGAGTAACTAAGCTGCTAATCACTTGGAAAAGTACATCAAGTAGCTTGGTTCTCGGTTGCTCAAGCAGATAAATACGCGCAGCCTCGCTTTGTGTAGCGAGCTTAGCCATCAATCTTAGGTATGACTCTATCATGGCCGCGAATTCTGGTTCAGTCTCGGCCTGCTCAGTGCTGGGTTTTCCGGGTCTCTGCCCGCTGGCTTGGACTGCGGCAGGCTTCTCTCGGATTTTGTGGGCAAAATATTCCAATTCGTTGAAGATATGAGCCCATGTAATGGTTAGCGGCTTTCGGATCTGATGCCCTTCATCCAAAAGGAATTCGTGTGCAGATGTTGCAGATTCCGAGTCCTCGGATAGAGACTGGAGCATCTCGCAGAATGCGGCCTGTACTGGCGTCGTTGCTCTTCGAGATGCCCATTGTAGGAATCCTGCCAGATTATTCTCGGGGTCAGCCCAGAACCCGTCCGCAGCCTCCGGACGGCCTTCGAAGGAGTAGGCGATGATGAGAAGAAATCGCTCGAGATCGTAATCCTGCTCCTGGGCTTGATTAGCCTGGCGCTGTTCGTCTTCTTCGATCTTCAGTCTTCGAAGCACATCAGGCATATTCGATATGAACGCGTCCACGAACGTCTCGAGCTTTGCGGCGAGACGGGCCTGTAAAAACGTAGAAAATGGAACAGTCTCGGCGGGTAACGTTGGGGTTCGTTTTCGAAGCAATTGTCGTAACGCTTTTCGCGCAGCATCTTCCCACTCAGACGCTCTAACGTCGGCGACAACCGCCAGCATGAAATCGAAAGCCCCATCTTTCAATGCCTCAGTAAATTGTTTTGACCTTTGTTTGTCCTCCTCATCAATATCAATGTTGGGAAGGCCAGAACCAGCAGCATCTTCCATGTACCAACCACTATATTCGGCAATCCACCAGGCCTTGATCGCGCCATTGAGGAAAGGGAGGGTTCGGGTGTCGTCATCTGACTGCTGACAAACGATTCCGTTCAGCTTTCTCGCCTGTTCTACACTCCCACTGCCTTCCGTAGAGCCGAACATCGCGATATAGGTGCCGAGAATAGGTATGAGATGGACTGTCAAAGTCAGCTATGAAACGTGATGCTATGAACTCATTTGCTCCGCCTCGGGAAACTTACTAAGAGGGGGGTCATATCTGGTAGCCTGCTTAAGAAGCCGAAGAAAGTCGACAAAGTCTTGCTCGACCGCTACGTGCTTTTCAATCGCATAACTGAGAATGACCGAGAGGAATTCATGCTGCTGAGTCAAACTGAGATAGGTAAATTCGATAGTCTCTTGAAATTGAGCTTCACCCGCGCGACCTAGTACTGCTGCACTCGCAACCTGCTCAGAAAGCTTATGTAGCCACATCCTAATGTCGCGCATCGTCGCCATACAGGTCGGCACAAATCTTGACTGGGTCGGGGTCTTGGGGGCACCTGGAGGGTTCACGCGAAGGATATTTTCGCTAACATATTGGCCAAGATATGCAAGATCGTCGGCGATCCCTTCGGCAAGGAACTCGTCCTCGTCCTTGGAGAGCTCGAGGAGCAAGAGGATACACTTGAGCAAGTGAACTCTCTCTGTATGGAAGCGGATTATGGCACATTCTCGTCTCGAACGTCCCAAGGTAGTCTCGTCATCTTCGGCAACGATGGTAAGCTTTGCTGCTTCGATCTCGTCTAAATCGAGCTCGTCGGCGACTTGTAAAACAAGCTCTTGGAAGTCCTTGTTGAAGGAATACTCTTCGTTAGAGATGGTAACTTTGCCTACACGCGGGTCATCAGTAGGGGGAAGAATAAACTACATGAGAGAAGAACCAAAACTAACCAGATAGAACAGCATCCCGACTCTCTTTTCTCCTTCCGGGCTTCTCTAATAGTCTCCCAAACTTGTTGCGTAGGGTGTCTAATAACGGGGATTGAGGAAGCTCGAACAGCAACTCTCGGCCTTGGACTTCGCGGTCATCCTTAAGCGCGTCGGCCACGGTAGACAGCTCCCTAAGTAAAGCTTGGAGGACTTCCAGGCTACCGTCATCCGCCATTGTTTGTATTCTATCGCATCGTAGCGCGGTCGGCGGGGAGGAGTAGGGTCGCAATGTAACAGGTATGTAGACCAATCTACTGGTTCGTATTTCGGATTGTCTGTTGCATATGTGTTGCTAGAAATCGCGTTTCTGCCACTGTGAAGAAAAAGAAGTGAAAGCAGTGTCTTTCACTACAACGAATTCCACAAGAGAATGGAAAATAGAAAATGATGCTGGACGTGTCAAGCTAAGCTAAGGTACCCACTTATAATACACCCATACCTAGCCACCTACAGTGGTAACCGCACTAAAACAGCCCCGGCAGCCCTGGCAACCCACCTGGGCAGCAGCCGCCATCTCACCATCCGTGCCTAGTACCTTGTACCTTACCTCATACTTCGGTATGCATATACCCTATTAGAGAAAGCGGTCAGCAACGGTCAAGAATTCTGCTGGCAGAATCAATAGGACTCAGACAAGGCACCCGGTAACAGTTTCCAGGCAAGGTACAGAATAAACAAATGCTTATACCTTGGCTATCACAGCACTTTTGCCTCAGTTTATGCGATTTATGAAATAGAGAATTGGGAATGGCAACAGAGCTGCCTATGTAAGACAGATAACACCAAAGCCTTCTACCTAAGTGTAGGCAAGCCCCAGTGCCTAATTCACCTTTCGCGTTTCCCGTTTCCGCAATCTCCAGTAGCATAAGCCAGAACTTTGACTCGGCGTTGTGTCGTCGTCTCCCCTAATTCAGCCATAATCAGGCTCAGATTGAAGACCAATGTTGAGCTTCATACCCACGACCCGAACACTGGACACTTGTCTACTAAAATGAGACCATACGGTCATAAGCGCCTCCGAATGATTTGTTCCCATCTTCGCTTCTAGGCTTAGGAAATCTGGTTTGGAGGTTGTTACCGGTTCCCAAAAGCGAAGCACTGCTTGTGAATAAGTTGGTACGAGATTGTTCGTAAGAACAAAAGGCAGAATGGCTCCGCGACAGAGAGCCCGACAAATTACGATGGATGGCGCAAGGGGTAAGTATCATCATTAAACAAGACCAGATGAAAAGTACTAAAGTGAGACAGTCGCCATCGAAAGTAGTAACAGTACTAGCCGTTCGTCCGGCTTAGATGGTAAGACTCCTAATCGTCTGGTGTTCTCATAATAATATTAATACCAACTTGCTTAGATCTGATTCACATATTCAAGGAGCAGTCCAAAGCTTCAAACTCGTACGTATTTTTAGTAGATCCTTCGAGGGTTTGAATTGACAATTCTAGTTCGATTCTGGATGACAAGAGTTATCACATAACTTTCGAGGCGCTCTTCCGATGCGCTTTGGTTGAAAAGCAAGCTTACTACAGCAAGAAGACTACTGCCGCCAGTAGACTCACCAAGTGCGCAGAGGCCCTCCGCCTCGGCATTGAACTGGGTGCCGGAAAGATAAAGCGGAAAACCGTCCTCGCCGTGATAGACCACATTACCCAAACTCTACCACATCCTGAGGACGACCTCGTCCCGCCTCTTATTCAAGACTACATCAAAGCCTTGGCCGCTCTCTTAAATCATGCTGCTAATATTGAGCTTCTGGCTATGGGCGGTGGCGAGGGCTGGTTTACGTGCGTTGATTTCGCCGTTGATATCTTGACTCTGTACCTAGCGGCTACCGATAAGGATTCGAACTTCTCGCGGGCTTCACCGGCACCTGGAACGGCACAGTCGATGTCTCTTGCACTGTCGACTCCTAGATCTAACTCTGCGTCTCAACGGACTGGTCGGGTTACGCGCAGCCAATTACCCGATCTTCTGCAATGCCTCCTTTATCTCGCCTCTTCCCCGAACGCGCCCCTTTTGCAGCGTTCGAAGGAGATATCGTCTGTTGTCATTCAAGTACTCCAGCTTCGCCTTCTTGGTATTGGCCAATTACATCAGTTGGCATTCGCCTTGATGAACAAGCTTTTTGTGACTTCTCAGACAGATGATTCTAACCACGCGAGTTCTTTAGCCATGGACTGTCTCCCGTTGGTAAGCCAATGGTGGCAAACGAAGACTGCATCTGCACACGACGCACTTCTCAACGGTGTTCGGGTCGAGATACTCAAGCTTGTGTTGAATCTTCATCTGCAGCTTGAATATCTTATCAAGCAGAACAAGACACCTTCACTACTCGGAGACATTGAAAGCCTTGCAGAGTTATTCTGGGGTGAATATTCTCGACGAGAAGAACGCGCTCGGCTTCAGCAAGATGATTTATCGTATTCCACGCCAGATAATGGATCAAATTTCCAAGTACAGTCATTTTCTTTGCGCCCGTTTAATGTCGATGGCGAAAAGCAATGGGCGGTGGTACATGCTCTGGCCCTTCTTGAATGTCTAATGTGGAAAAGTTCTCAGCAATCGCATCCGCCTTCTGATGGTGAGCAGCCCCGGAAGAGACAACGAATATCTACAGGGTTTAGTCGGGTTCGCCAGAAGCTGCGCGCCGTCGACCAGTCCATACAGTATACGGCTCTACAGATTATACCTTTCTTTGTGTCTGATCTCAAAGTTGGTATCGATGAGATGACGGACCTGCTATCCTTTCTGATGACCCAAATAACCAGTAAGAATAGCAAGGTATCTACTTGGGCTATGATTGCTTGCGCAAGGTCAGTTTCATAACTATCGTGCGAATGTCTCTTATTGACCCTCAACTAGTCTAGCTCCTCAGACAAGCGCCACGGACAGTAGCCTATCTGCTCTTTGGAAGCAAATATGGCAGATTGCAGTACGGTCTGTCAGCATGACAGCAAACTGCCGAGCTTCGAGCATTTTGCTCCATTCCATCATAACTCATAACCTGGTGGCGTATCGCGATATCGCCGATGATATTAACAGCATGGTCACCACGGCTGATGTAAACGGACCAGCTATTGTAGTTGATTCTTCTCTCATGCTAATGACAACACTTCTTCAACTTCGAAATTTCCAGCTCCCGAGTGCCAGTTATACGACCTGTAATCATGTGGTCCGTTGGTTGTTTTTCAGATGGGATCCAGGTAGGTGGTCCCAATACTACATTCCACCTCGTCACTAACTCTTATGTTTCTGTAGCCGATGCAGTCTTCATATCATCTTATTCCGGCCATGTTACGCCGCTAAATATTGTCAACCTGATCCGAGCAGCTTACGGCGATCAAGGATTGACTACATCTCGGCCATCTCAGACTATCTCGGGACCAATTGGAGAGGCTTTAGGTCTACTCCGCGGTCGTGAGAGCCTAATCAGATACTTGCTTTTGCTGGATTCTGATACCTCTAAATCTTCTCCGGATCCCCATCAGCAACCAGCGTCTATGACCCCAATCACACAACTTAGAGATACCACAAACGCTCACGGCACAAAGAAGCTCGTAGCAGAGCTCTTCTATTCAAAACTGAACGAAATAAAAGCTCTGTGTGAAACTTGGGATAAACAGAAAGATAACTCTACGCAAATCACACCAGAGAAGTTCCAGAGCGTTATCTCCTCCTTGATTGTCGGTGCCCTTATCCTTCCTGAGATGATAGAAGTAGATTCGAACCAGTCACAAGAGATCCAACAGTTATTGTTCGGAATTCTTCAAACTGCTCTGGATGCTGCCTCAAGTTCATCCGAGAGGCAGGCGCTTCATGATTGTCTCCTTATGTCGGTTCGGTCTCATATGCCAATATTATCGAGTACCGAGTTGAGCAAGCTGGGGAAGGAATGGGTATACCTTCATCGATTCTTCTCTGAACTATCAGCTGCTTTCCCCAAGACGGCTAGAAGCCAGCCCCTTAGCAACGATGATTTTATGGATATTGACGATGAGTTTGATTCTAACGAATTTCGATCGAGTATCTCTTCTAAATCAGTCGAAATATCTCGACATGAATCCTCCATCGTTCTACAAGCAGCAGCGTTCTAC
Source organism: Hypoxylon lenormandii (assembly GCA_028565235.1). Classification (NCBI taxonomy): domain Eukaryota; kingdom Fungi; phylum Ascomycota; class Sordariomycetes; order Xylariales; family Hypoxylaceae; genus Hypoxylon; species Hypoxylon lenormandii. The sequence goes on from JAOWAP010000009.1 coordinate 1,022,344, forward strand.
TCCGACACCATCCAAAGGTTACGTCTTCTTGATGTCTTGTATGAAGATAATGGCCAAATCGGGCTCATACCGGAATCATTTCTCGATAACTTTCTAGAATTACCCGACGAGGAACTTCTTTCTTGCCGTTGTTTAGCGCGAGAACTATTTGACTCTGACCTTATAATCAATCCCGATGACGCCACCAGAGTTATCATCCGAATGGGCGAGTTAATTGGGGGCACGGCGTTTTCGAACTGCGAGACGGCTCTGAACGTCTGTCTAGACGTAATGGAGGGCCTCATGCCGATATGGTCCGATAGTGATGGCGAAATATCCTCCCATGCGGGGGATTTATATCATTACTTTCTCAACTCTGGGCTGAAGAAAAACATTCTCTCGACGGGCACTCAGATGTGCCTAGCTCGCCTGCTCCTCCGTCTGGCTCAGCTCAACGAGAAGTATCCAAATAAAGTCAGAATGCCTCCTCCAAGCGAATCACTGCTTAGCATCCTAGGGAACGCAGCAATACCCGTGAAGTACTACATCGGAACTCGTTTGCCAAGTCTATTCGGCCGATATGTTTTGAAGTCCCACGACGGCATTCTAGTTGACGTTCTCGGGGTTCTTCCGAGCAAAAGCGACTTCCTCGAGGGCATAGCCCTACGCCTCTTTGTGCTCGGAGAGTTAGCACGAGAATGGCCCACCCTTCTTCGACGTGGCATCTACCATATATTTGAAATACCTGGAGAAATCCCTAGCTCGGAGATGCATGCAGCACGTTGTCTAAGCAGTATATCGGCTTCCCTTCACCTTGAAAGCACCCAACAATTATTCGATCTATTTGCACCCCAGCTCCTTTACACTTGGCTTGAAACCAAAGATATTGAGGATATTCCATTCATGATATTTGGCTTTTCGTCTCTCGAAGAACTTCTACGACGTGCTCAGTCCGAAGTAGTAGCGCTCATGGTGATGCGGGGACAAGATGGAGCGGTCGCAAGATTAGCAGCGACTCTTGGAGATAACCTAGCGGAGCTCATCCAGCGTAATTTCTCAAGGATCATCGCGTATAGTGTGGCTCACGATATCAGTATACCCAAAACAGCACAGCACCAGAGCGGTGAAGGTCGATTACGCAAGATAATTGGCAAGCAGGCATTTTTCGAAAGCATGAACATCAACTTCGTCGATATCATTGGACTATTTTTCAGCGTCATCGACCAAGAAGACCCGATCGAGAAAGCATGGGCCAAAGAAGAGGCCTTTGCGTATGCTGCCGAGGCAATGGCGGAGATCAAGGAGTGCGGCTACTCTGAAATGGAGCTATCGCCGAACCAGCAGCCAATGTTCCGAGCAAAGTATCTGACAAAAGAAATAGAATTACTTTGCAGCCGAACGCCGCCGAATGAATTGCCTACTCTATGGACGCCTGCACTCGTGGTTTGTGTCGCTAGAAAGCTACTTAACGGCGTCCATGCAGCTTTGGGGTCTCTACATATGTGTTCCGTCCTCCGAAAGGTGAGGGTCCTCATCTGTCTAGCAGGCGAACACGCCTGGGCTTCGTATCCGCTAGAGATGCTCCTGCAATCCATCCGCCCTCTCATTGTCGATACTGAATGTGCAGACGACGCACTTGGCATCAGTCAATATCTCCTAAAGAAAGGGACAGAGTCATTATCACGGTCGCCTTCGTTCCTTGCTGGTTACGCATTATCTACGCTTGCTTCTCTTCGAGTCTTTTTAGAGACCAGCCAGTCTAGCACAACCCAGGAAAGCCAATTCAAAGCCACCATGAACAAGGCTCAGAGATTTCACTCGTGGTTTACCAAATATCTAGAAGGCTACAACTCGCCTTTTCTTCAAGACGATGAGCAGCGTGGTGCTTTTGAAATTATTACACAGTCCGCAGCTCACGTTCGATCCTCTGGGAATGCAGAGCGAGGGACCTACGAGAGTAGGCTGCTACTAGGAATTCTCCAGGATGGAGTACATGGACCTCAGCTGCTCAATGAGCCTTCGCGCAAACTAGCGTTGGAGATGCTATGTGGACACTTCTCCATTCCAGCTTTGCATGGCGTCGATGTGGTCTCTTCTGATGAAGAGGCACTGGACTTGGTAGCCGTCGTCTGGAAAAGCTGCCAGGCACAAGGCCTCAGCGATGAATACCTTGCATGGGCCGGCCGAGTTGTTGGTAGAGGGTTCGCTGCATCCGGTCATGTCGATCAAGATCTGCTCCGGGAATCCGAATTGTTGCGATACTTCAATATATCATTAGATGCCTCCGGATCGGAGCATGGCCTTTTGAGTCTTCTACAATCTCTAACATCGGATAGTGATTGCTACAAGGCTGGCTTGGCAGAATCAGCTCTGAGAACGGTCGTCTCGGAGGCTCTGGCTCAAGGTGACGATGAATTGATAATAGTCTGCCAGAAGGTCCTATCAGACCACCTTCGCGCGGCATCAGACTGGTCATCGTACAGAACACCGCCGTCTGACAACCCGCCTATTGATATTATTCACGAAGATCAGGCTCTCTCCAGCGAAGCGTTTGAGAATGCAAAATGGGCCCAGGGCGTTGCTGTATATCTAGCGCAGTCGTATCCCGAGAATGTCATTCTCAGCGCTTTACCACCCATTCTCACACATGTCAAAGGGTTTGCTCAGCAGGCATTCCCATTTATCATCCACCTGGTTCTCCTCTTTGAACGGGAGAAGCAGCAATCTGCGAAGCGTACTTTATCCAGCGCGCTCAAGACCTGGCTCAAGATAGATTCACAGGCAGCAAAGGAAAACATGTGTCTCTTTATAAACGCCATATTGTATTTGAGGACACAGCAACTACCAGGGGAGAAGTCCATAGCGGATCGAACTCAATGGCTTGACCTCGACCTTGTTTCGGTTGCTTCCGCTGCTACAAAATGCGGCATGTTCAAAACGGCGCTGCTATTTGTTGAGATGGCATCTGCCGAAGGATCACGAACTTCTCGGCGTTCTTCCGCCGTCCGGGCCCAGGAATCCACGGACGTTCTGACGGACATATTCGAGAATATTGATGATCCGGACGCCTATTACGGTCTGAGCCATACCTCAAGCTTGAGCAATGTTCTAGCGCGACTTGAGTATGAGAAAAACGGCAGCATGAGCCTGGCGTTCCGCGGCGCACAATACGATAGTCATATCCGGAGGAAAGATCCAGCTGCGAATGCCGATAGCCAGTTGCTAGTAGGCACATTGAGCAACTTAGGACTATCAGGACTGTCGAACTCACTGCTTCAGACCCAGCAGAACATCGATGATTCATGTATCACCGTGGAAAGCACCTTCAGTACAGCTAGAAGGCTAGAAATATGGAACCTACCGGCCCCATCATCCACCGAGAACCCGGCGGTCGCCCTCTATAAGGCCTACCAGGCTTTGCACCAGACTACTGATCTGGGGCTCGCAAGAATGGCCACTTATAATGGTTTCAGCGGAATTATGCGAAGTGTGGCTAAAAAGGATCTTAGCCCGGCTCATCTCCGTCATCACTTGGGTACCCTAGCCGTCTTGACGGAGGTAAACGATACTGTTGAGATTACAGATTCGACCGAACTTGACAAGATCTTAACGACATTCACAGATCGTTCTCAGTGGATGAAAAGTGGACGGTATGTGATATATCACTCCCAATAAACGTTAACTAACAGTGTATATACAGGTATGAAGATGTTAGCCACATCTTGTCTTGCAGAGAAACTACACTGAGTCTGCTAGCTCAGACTGCTCAGCGCCGAGGTATGACAAAAATAAATCCACCGGAAGCAACTCTGGCTCGGATCAAGTCAATGATATTGTCTTCCGGCCTTTATAGGTATCACCGGGCTACTCAGGAGTCTCTAAACATAGCTACATCTCTCACGGATCTGGTGCCACCGAGTGCAGAGCTTGGATTACACTTAGATTCCATTGCCAAGATTGAAGCAGCTGGCTCTCTCTGGGACCATGGTGAGATGACGTCTTCTATTCGTATGCTCCAAAGTGTCGACGAGGATCCGCATCTCAAAAAGCAGACCATCCCTATCAGCCGACCCGATCTCCTCGCAAAGACTGGGTACCAAATTTCTGTGGCGAGGCTAGAAAAACCAGAGACTATTCAGAGAGACTATTTACAGCCTGCATTAAAGGAGCTCAAAGGCAAGACTGATGGCCAGGAGGCGGGCAAGGTTTACCATCAATTTGCCATGTTTTGTGACGAGCAACTGCAGAATCCGGACGGACTTGAAGACCTGACGCGTTTGCAGCACCTGAGAAAAGGGAAGAGCGACGAGGTTTCGCAACTAAAGGGACTTATTTCCAGTACAGGAAATTCCCAGATGAGACAAAGATACCAGAATCATCTCCTGAAAGCAAAGCAGTGGCTTGATCTAGACGAACAGGAACTGCGCCGAGTCGAACAGAACCGAACCGAGTTCGTTAGGTTGAGCTTAGAGAACTACCTTCTCTCGCTCATAGCCTGTGATGATCATAATAACGACGCCTTGAGATTCGCAGCGTTGTGGCTCGAGCGATCAACCGAGGACTTTACGAACGAAGCCGTCAAAAAATACATTGACAAAGTTGCAACTCGGAAGTTCGCCCCGCTAATGAATCAACTTACGTCGCGTCTAGTCGACCAGAACAACCTTTTCCAGAAGATTCTCATCGAACTTGTATATCGCATCTGCGTTGACCATCCTTACCATGGAATGTATTCGATATGGTCGGGGGTGAGATCACGTCCGAATAAAGACGACGAGGTAGCCATACTTCGACAGAAAGCGACAGACAAAGTCAGCAAGAAGTTGAAAGCAACTCCTTCATCCTCAGCAGTATGGACTGCTATCGACAATACTAATAAAGCCTACCACTTGCTAGCTACAGATCGAGACCCTTCACGCTACAAGGCAGGGCATAAGATATCCCTTCGAGACTCCTCCGTTGCTTCTAGCCTTGCCAGTGCCCTAGCGAAGTGGCACGTGCCACCTCCTACGATGCAGATAGAGCTTTCGGCCAGCCGGGATTACAGCCATGTACCATATATTTCCAAGGTCGAGCCAAGTATGTCCATCGCCTCTGGGGTTAGCGCACCGAAAATCATCACTGTGGTGGGCTCCAACGGGGAGCGGTTCAAGCAGCTTGTCAAGGGGGGCAACGATGATCTGCGACAGGACGCTATCATGGAACAGGTTTTTGCCGCCGTGTCGTCTGTGTTGCAACATCATCGATCCACGCAGCAACGAAACCTTGGTATCAGAACTTATAAAGTCTTGCCCCTAACGCAAGTCTCCGGCCTGATCGAATTTGTGTCGAATACTATACCGCTCCATGAGTATCTCATGCCGGCTCATGAGCGGTATCATCCGAAAGACCTTAAGGGATCTCAATGTAGGAAAGAGATATCCCAAGTCCAGGGCAAGTCATCCGAGGCACGCGTGTCTGCGTACAAGAGAGTCACCGATCGATTCCAGCCCGTCATGCGCTACTTCTTCATGGAGCATTTCGCCGACCCGGACGACTGGTTCGCCAAGCGTACGGCGTATACCCGAACGACCGCGGCTGTTTCGAAGA
>JAOWAP010000009.1:1039787-1050741 GCA_028565235.1 Hypoxylon lenormandii
TCGGACGTGGTCGAGGTCGCGCCGGCGTATCAGGGGGTTGGCGAGGAGACGGCGCTGGCGGCCGCGCAGGTCGTGTTCGAGCTGCTGAGCAGCATGGTTAAGAAGGGGAGGGAGGAGATGGGGAAGACGACGGGGAAGACGACGGAGACGGAGACGGAGACGGGGGGACTGAAGGTTCAGGGTAGTGTGGAGAAGGAGGAGCTGTAGGAGGTTGTTAGAAGAAAAAAGGGGGGAGAGGAGGGCTATGTAGGTGGTTTGAGTTGGGGGACTACTACGTGAGACCTGGGCGGATAAAGGTAGGATAGGTGATAGCAGTTTCTTCGTGAGCGAAGCTAGGCGTTCATAGGTAGAGGGAGAAGATCTACTAGGTATGGCCAGGAAAAAGCTACTACTGCGTGGTCTCACGAAGCGTGTGGTAAATCACTTGACTCTGACGGGTTATAGTAGGCGAACGGCACGGCCGAACACATGCCTTGAGGCTTGACCTAGGTAGAAACTATACAATTGAAATGCCTGGCAATTATCAAAGTGATTGGGTCTACCGTATTTCGAGGACTATCTTTGATATTCACCTACTGCTTATGATACGCTCAATTTGAAGATGGTATCAAGGGGTTGTTTGCTTGCCCCTTTTTAGGATAGTACCGATATCGCTCAAATTCATAGCTGATAAGAATAACCTATGGTAGCATCTGGCAGCACCTGGCAAACCCTTGAAACTTGTGCTTCAAGTTACACACGGCCTCTCGATGCTTATCTAACGGGACGGGACCTGTCTGAAACCTTACCGATATCAAATCTCAATTGCTTGTACCTCAGGATGAGTCAATAGATAGCCATTACCGGATAAACAGACAATAACAATGAGTCAAGTTTCCTAGTAGCCAATTCTTGATCAACATTTAACAAACCAACTCACCTACGATATCTTGCTATCTTTCGTACCTGAGATATCCAAAGATTCAAAAAATACCTACCCAAGGTAGATCAAGATACGTTTTTTAGTTACTTAACTACCCCGCCAGCCCACCAACCCACCATTGATTTCGTCCCAATTCAAATCAGTCTTCATAGACATCCCACCTTGACACTCTGACGCCCTAATATCCCGCCTCAACCTGCAAGAGGTCAAGTAATAAGAACCAAAGACTATTAGTGTCGCGTACCCTTCGCATATAACTACTCAACTACATAGCGCAACCATGTCCGCTGTGGAAGAATTGGCCCAGCGGGTCAAGAACGACAGCAAAAGCTTCGTCGATACCGACGCCGGTAAGGACGACGAGACCGCTGATGGCTCCGAGTTCAAGCCCTACAAGACCCTCGCCTACGCATACATCCAGAACTTCGAGAAGCCCACCCCCCAGTACCAAATCCGAGCCTCTGTCACCGGCCCTGTCGGCGCCGACGAAGACCCTTCCGTGCGACTCCTATGGAAGGAACCCGCCAAGAGCGCCGTGAAGAAGGCCCAAGGTGCCCTTGATGCCCACAAGAAGAAGGTCCAGAAGCAGCAGCAGGCTGCCGCCGCGGAAGATGCCCTGAAGAAGCAGAAGTTGGAGACACTCGAAGCAGCTAAGAAGATTGTCCTGAAGCAGGATGAGTCACTGCCGAAGCCGGTCAAGATCAAGATCAACCGTAAAGACATCGAGCTCGGAGATGGTGACAAGAAGGGCACGAGAGTCAAGGTCTTCGGACGAATCCACCGTCTGCGAGTACAGAAGCAGGCTACCTTCATCACCTTGGTCGACGGATATGGACAGCTCCAATGCATCTTGGCTGCTGGTGATCTGACTAAGACTTACGACGCTCTTACCTTTGCTCAAGGTACATCTCTCGCTCTATACGGCGAGATGCGCAAAGTGCCTGCCGGACAGACGGCCCCCGACGACCGCGAGCTGCACGTTGATTACTACGAAGTCCTAGGTGCGTCGCCGAGCGACGAAGAAGCCATCACCAACAAGGTATCGGCGCAGCAGAACCAATGGGATGCTCAGATGCTTGACAACCGACATCTAGTCTTGCGAGGTGAGAACGCATCCGCGATCATGAAGATTCGTGCGGCCGTAGAGCTTGCATTCGTGAAGGTGTACGAAGACCTTCACCTCACCAAGGTCGCCCCGCCCGCTCTGGTGCAGACTCAAGTCGAAGGCGGCGCTACCCTCTTCAGCGCACCGTACTATGACGAGATGGCCTATCTTACCCAGTCGTCCCAGCTCTACCTCGAGACCGTCCTTCCCAGTCTTGGAGACGTCTACTGCATCGAGAAATCCTTCCGTGCCGAGAAGAGTCTTACGCGCCGTCATCTGTCAGAGTACACCCATGTCGAGGCCGAGTTAGACTTTATCGAGTTCGATGACCTACTGGAGCATCTGGAAGAAGTCATCTGCCGAGTCATCGATATCGTCTTGGCCAACCCGACCATCGCGGCTCATCTGAAGGAGCTCAACCCTACTTTCCAGAAGCCCTCCCGTCCCTTCATGCGCATGAAGTACTCGGACGCGATCGACTGGCTCAACGCCCAAGATCCTCCCATCCCCAACGAGGAGGGCAACCCCCATGTGTTCGGAGATGATATTGCGGAGGCTGCTGAGCGTAGAATGACCGATATCATCAACCGGCCCATCTTCCTAACGCATTTCCCGGTGGAGATCAAGGCGTTCTACATGAAGAAGGACCCCTCGGACCTGCGTGTAACCGAGAGTGTAGACTGCCTGATGCCGGGCGTCGGTGAGATTGTGGGCGGTAGCATGAGGATGGAGGGATACGAGGAGCTCATGCAGGCGTATAAGAACCAGGGTATCGATGCTAAGGATTACTACTGGTACACTGACCAGCGCAAGTGAGTCTTGCTTTTCTCTCAATCCTCAGTCGTAATATCTCGAACATAAGACTAACATTGACATAGGTATGGTACCTCCCCTCACGGCGGATACGGCCTTGGACTAGAACGTTTTCTCGCATGGATCGCCAACCAGCACACCGTCCGCACAACGTGCCTGTACCCCCGTTTTATGGGACGGTGCAAGCCCTAAGCATTATCGGTCTGCATCTCATCTCAGATACCCGGGTCCTCTGCGGGAGGTTCCCCTTTAGAGACCAGCTGATATAGGAACTACGGGCATGGCGGATCCTAAGAGGTAGGCAGGATATGGCATGGAGTTTGGGGGACGCGGTCAGGCTTCTGACTCTAACGAGGTAGTTGCTTCCTTCTAAGTTTTGCTGTTCGCAAAGAATCACGGGTGTGGCCCATTAGAGGGTCGCAGCATCAATGGCAACCGGGAATTCGTTTTTTTCGTGGCATTTCGAATGAAAATGGGATGGGACTTGAGATGGTTGACCCTTTTCGGTCATATCTCATGCTACTGCATCTAGTCCCCTCGAAAAGCTGCGGATATAGGACTTTCCTGCGAATAAAAGACAATCTTGAGGATCCCATCTATGCCGATTTTTATTATGATTATCGTGATAAGTCGCGGAATTTCTAAGGGGCATCGTTATAAAGTAGGAAATAAATATTGGGGTAATGCAAGGCAACGAGCGTCGTTCTTTCTACGAACTCTTGAATGTCTTAAGGTATATTTCAAGCTCTTCGTACTCTATCTTATAAACTAGGTGGGTGTAAGTTTGCATGTCTTTCTTCCGAACATCTCTCGATGAACTATACGTGATCGAGTAAAGTACCTAGTAGATGTGTGCGCTCTTGCATATAGCTAGCTGCGGAAACTTATTGCTTCTAAGACAAGTACGACTTTGATGTCACACCGACAGAATGAACAGGTAGATCACTGAGCTGCCGGGTAAAAAAAACCGAAACATGACGAAATGCGCAACACATCGAAGGGAATTACATTGCTGAAAGTCGTGGTACGGGATGTAAACTTAATTACACCAGGTCCTACTAATAAGATTTACGAGTCTAAGCTTACTTCTTAGCTCAAGAGTTATGTGAATATCCATATTGCTACCGATAAAACACCTTCATCATCTTTTAGCTGATATGATAGGAAGGAGATGAATATAAACATGCATCTGTATCCATACGACGTAAGGTTTCCGTTCCTTACAGGATACACGATACCAGAAAAAGGAGGGCATATCTGAGTTGGTATCTGGTTGTTACTATGTAGAGTGGTGGTACTGCATTCGCGCTAATATTGCGCACGTCGGGTACCTTGCCGTAGCGCCGCAGGGACCGCCTCTTGTGGGGCAAGGGGGGACAATTTGGGGAAATTTTTTTTGGCTGGGAAATAGGGGCTTTTTTCTTGGCTGCATTTCGAAGTTTCCGCTCAAAGGTCGGGGCCAAAGCAGCGGTCGAGAAAAAAATAGGAGCTAGCAAGAGTAGACGGCAGACTTATATAAAGATTATATCTTATGATGATATCAAGAACTATGTACCTAGTAATTGGCCTTCTAGCAGTTTTTAAGGGGGAGACTAATAAGGGTCCACGATCTACCATAAGAGACGCGAATGCATGGCTATGCAAGGGGGAAAATGCAAGAAGGGCAAATACGACGCTCTCTTTTTCTGAGGACCGTGGAAAAGCCTAATATTGCAGGAGGCGATGCGGGGAGGTAAGACGATGATACGATGAGATTTCAAAGTTTCATGTCGCATGATTGCGCATAGGCAAAGCTGCACATATCTACCTGCCTACATGTCTCCTGTCCCTCGACGCACATGACGGACGAACAACGTGCGATGTCGATGTTGAGGAATTATCAGAAAGTAACGAATTGATAAGGCTAAACCTGGTCAGTCCCAAGTCCCAAGGGTGAGGGATCCTAAATCGAGATGGTCGCCTATGGCCCGACCCCACGAGGCCTACTTGACCCATGGATTCGCGTAGGTATGCCATCGTTTCTGGTAACTCACCCATGTCCTAAGGAGGTCAAGCTAAGATAGGTGAATATGTACGGATTTCGTTTCATCCCAGTGTTTGGACTCATAATGTGTAGTTTTAAAGGCGTGAATATGCTAACATGACCTGGATGCTGAGCTCTTACTATTCACATACCTTGGTATGCATTGCTTCCACATACCATATTTTCCCCTGATACCTATCCGCATAGTGTTTTCGGTGTCGATCCGTAACTCGTGTCTGGATCTAGACCCCGGTGCCCCTTGTCGGTCTCAGCTAACCTAGCTCGTGAATCACTGAGTAGGCGGTGTTCATAGACAACGGAGCCTTTTTGAGCCGCATATTCGAGTTATATTTTGATGGTGACAGGAATTGAGAAATTAGAACAGACAGTAGGGCATATCAGCCAAAATTTGACTTGCGAATTGCGCTTTTGGTCGCCTTTTGCTGTCATCCCAAATTAGTAGACACCTGAGCTGCTGAGGTATGGGGAATAAACCAATGGAATAAGGAGGGGCCAACTTAAAGTCTTAGTGGACCGAACATCTCATCAAAGCTCTCGGGATTGGACCATTAAGAAAGTCTGAAATGAAATGGTTCGCACGAGGCTGAACTTCGACAACAGTTGAAAAATGTTAAACATCAGATGCTACCTGAGATGTGATGAATTGGAAAGCCAATTCAACCTCTAGATACTCACATATATATACCTAGGTATCTACATGTATATAGTGAGTCCGTCAAAGGGGTAACGCTTAGAGACGCGTGGGAAAAAAAATAAAGTGGTCCCTGACTTGGATGCCCCTATCTTGAAGCAGCTTAGAGGTAGGGATCAAAGGGGTACTTGACGCACAGTACATGAAAATAGCGTTGATTCCGTACTGTACGAGAGAGGTACCTTGAACCCTGAAATCGCCCGTCTTCCCTCGCTAACTCGCTATTAAAGCACCTGGACAGCTATCGAAATAGGATTAGCAAGCTGCAGGCGGTTCATTAAAACTAGCGCCCCCCAATTTTGCCATTTTGGAAAGGCCATTTACTGGCAATCTGCACCACTCAGGCCAGTAAGACCAGCAAAGACCAACCAGTACCAACCTGGTTCGTCCAATTACTTTCGTCCGTTTTCTCGTCTCCAGTCTCCTTCTCTTCCCTCCCAAGCAACCTCGCAATCTTCTCTTCTCCTTCGGTCCCTTTTGTCACTACTTCGTCCTCAGTAGTCCGGTCTCTCTCTTCTTCACCTTTTACCACCTCTACTCCTCTTCCTCATCTTCCTCGTCTTCGCCCTCTTATTCTAAAACCTCTCTTACCTGTCCAATCCTTCTTTACAAATCTCGTTTTTTAGTCCTCCCTAAGTCGTCCAATCCTTTGGATACTTTCTACCCTTCATTTTACCTACACTCATTCATATAACTATTTTCGTAATATTGCATTCTTATAACCACCCGCCAAGCTTTTCCTCCCTTTTCGCTCAGGAGTCAGGAGACAGGACACAACATATCACGGTTTAACCCCGTCCGCGCCAGTCATCTTACCCCCATCGAATCCTACCGGTTTAGCCCAATTGCAAGAGTCCTACGACCAAAAGCTTTGTGGCCTCGTAAACTTATTCGACACTCGTTTCTGGCAGACCGCCGTTCGCTCGCTTTGGAGGATAATCTTCACCGTGTCTTTGTTCGACTCGGGTCAAAGGACAGCACAACCTCTGGAAAAACAAGGTCTTCGGCTGGTGAATCCAAGATAATATCACTCTACCTTCAGCGTATTGCACTCCCTTCGATACTTTTTTAGTTGCCGTCGATTTCATTATTGCGCATAATATCGGCCAGACACCACCGACCTCTTTGCATATAGTCTATATCCCATATTTTTCGGTGGACTACAGTAACCTCTTCCTTCGATTGGAGATACCCCGTTATTTGGACAAATTCGAACTTGATTCGGTTTCCCCTTTGACTAACAACCATTGTAATATCATTACCTACATTACTTCCAACGCCAGGATCCCGTCACTTCGGATCCTACTTTTAACTTCTGCCCTCGTGCCTCTTTCCGGGCACGTATAATCTTTCAAAACGGCGGTTCTATCGCACGTCTCGCGGGACAGCCTGGTCCCTCCTCATCTTCTCGGGATGCAGGATCTCTCAGCGCCCGGTGGTATCCCCACTGGCCCTGCCGCCAACTCGAACCGATTCGGTCACTCGTCCAAGCCTTCCAACAGCGATACTGGTTTCTCTCATGGTGCTTTTACCTCTAACGTCTCTGGCTTTGCTGATAGGCACCCTCGCCGTGGAAATATTCCGTCTATCAACACCCAGCAGCAGCAGCTAAACCACCAGCCCGTGCATAATGGACCTGACATGACAACCCCGGGTACTGGCTTCGATATGCAGTTCACTCCTCTACTCCCGTCCCAGTTGCTTCTCGGTAGCCCCTTTCAGCCTGGAACGCCCGCCGCATTCGCTAGTCCTCAGTTTCAGAACATGTCTGCCTTCCAGCACGGTCACCAGCACACCAACCAGCACCAGCATCAACATCAACAGGCGAACATCGCAAGCCCTGTTCAGCAGAACTTGTCGCCCCAGACCTTCCCTTCGATTGTGTCTCCTTCCACTTACGGTGCTCCGCAGTTTTTCCAACCGCAGTCTCCCAATGGCTCCTTCAACAATATGGGCGGTCAGATGCAGATGCAGATCCAACCTCAGTCGCCCACGTTGAGCCCCGGTATCGTTACGGGAACGAGTAGAACCGTGTATCTGGGCAACATCCCTCCGGACACTTCCGCCGAAGAGATCCTCGGTCACGTTAGGAGCGGCCAGATCGAATCAGTTCGCCTTCTCCCCGATAAGAACTGCGCCTTCATCTCCTTCCTCGATGCCAATGCCGCTACTCATTTTCATTCGGACGCCATTTTGAAGAAGCTTTGCATCAAGGGACAAGATATCAAGATTGGCTGGGGTAAACCATCCCAGGTACCTACTTCCGTCGCACTAGCTGTTCAGCAGTCTGGGGCGTCTCGAAATGTTTACCTCGGAAATCTCCCAGAGGACATTGCGGAAGAGGAGCTCCGTGAGGATCTTGGAAAATTCGGCGCCGTTGACACGATCAAGATTGTGCGCGAGAAAAACATCGCCTTTATTCACTTCTTATCCATCGCCAATGCGATGAAGGCTGTTCAGCAGCTGCCACAAGAGCCCAAGTGGCAGTCGCCCCGCCGTGTGTATTACGGCAAGGATCGATGTGCTTATGTTTCGAAGACTCAACAGCAGAACGCTGCTCAGTATCTTGGTATTGCTCCAGGGTATGCCAACATGTTGACTGGCCAGGATCGCGAGGTGATTTCTAGCGCCCTGGCCCAGCAATCTGTTGCCGCTGCTGCCGTTGCGACTACGGCTGGTGGGATTAACAATCTCGGTAACCGAACCATCTATCTAGGCAACATTCATCCGGAGACTACCATTGAGGAGATTTGCAACGTTGTACGAGGTGGCTTGCTTCACCATATTCGATACATCCCGGACAAGCACATTTGCTTTGTCACTTTCATCGACCCGACCGCGGCCGCTTCGTTTTATGCCTTGAGCAACTTGCAAGGCTTAATGATTCACAACCGTCGTCTCAAGATTGGTTGGGGAAAGCACTCGGGAGCGCTCCCACCGGCGATCGCCTTGGCCGTTAGCGGCGGTGCGTCTCGAAATGTGTACATTGGCAACCTCGACGAGACCTGGACCGAAGAGAGATTGAGACAGGATTTCTCCGAGTTTGGTGAGATTGAGCTGGTTAACACTCTCCGCGAGAAGAGCTGTGCTTTTGTCAACTTTACCAACATTGCCAACGCCATCAAGGCTATCGAGGCGATTCGAAGCAAAGAGGAGTACAGGAAGTTCAAGGTCAACTTTGGTAAAGATCGCTGTGGAAATCAGCCCCGACAGCTTCAGCAGCAACAACAACAGCAGCAAGCCCAGTCTCCCCGCGGCGAAGGCGTGGCTTCACCCCCACCTATTAGCAGCGGCAGCGGAAACTCACCGACCAACCCAGCGTCCCCCCAGTCTGCCAGCTTGTTCGCCAACGGGAACAACCCCCTCACGATGTATCTGAGCCAGGTATCTCACCAGGCCCAGCAACATCAGCACCAGCAGCATCAGATGCTGGCTTCTCAGCAGGCAGCTCTTTTCGGCACTGCCGCGTCTTCTCCCAACGAGCTATCGCTTGATATTTCCCAGCCAGGATCTGTTTCCAGCCATGGGCAATCGGCAAGCATCTCTAACGGGTACTCTTCAAATGGCTCTACCTCTGGTGCAACTATCATTGGTGGCCTACTCGCACCTGGCAACCCTAGGGGACAGCATAACAGAGCTGTGAGCCTCCCGGTCTTTGCGCCTGGTTTCGAGAACGGAGGTAACAGCCCCGTCAGTGCCGTTGGGGGTCCCATGGAGGGAGAACGTAGAGGTCACCAGTACCAGGCAAGCTTCGGTGGCATGGGCTCCGGCCTTGGCCTCGCAATCCAAGGAGGTCTGAACGGCTGGGTCGAGGAGGAGGTTGCCAACTAATTTGACAAGTCGGCTCCAAAGGCGACTGTCGGGGAAAGCTAATAAGTTGTAATCGTTGCGTTGATTTTTTCCGGGCGTTCTTCATTCACCTTTCGACCTGAGTTCACCGTTTCCCGTATTATCTTTTTAAACCCCTTGAACAACTTTCCCAGTCATTCAGCCTACCGAGAAGAAAATTGGTTCGTCGACTTATCGTCATTGAGGATAGCAGTGTCTATGGGCCATTCCAGCGCTGGGACATATGCGAGGAAGGAAGCTTGGTCTCTGGAAATGAGATTAGAAACAGGGAGTGGAATGGTATTTTTATCGAAGGAGAGGAAATAAGGACAGATGGAAAATGGGGATGATGTGCTTGCTCACGATCTCGGTCGTCAACTGGCTATTCGCATTGCAGTATCTATAGCTCTAGCACTACCACGTACATCTATCAACCTTAGAAGGGTTATCAGAAGGGTTAGGAGGGTATAATACGACAAGACAAAAACTGCTCTTTTGGTCCCTAAGTTAAAGTGAATGGTGAAGTTGTGTGTGTATCCTTGTTTTGCTTCAAGTAGTTCATCAGGTGGTAATCAGTAGCCTCAGACCTCAAGTTCGTTATATCACATAGTTTAGTCAAAATGTAATGGGAGTGTATATGGTATTCATTTTACAATATCTATTTGGCTGAAATTATCCATGCTAGACCATGTTAACGCCTTCTTTTGTTATGTGCCGGTACTCTCAACTCATGTATGTACATGCCTTAGGTAGGTACATAACTATGCAGTCTTGTCGTTATATGCGTAAGCCTAGATTCTTTGCGCCTCGAGAAGCATGACAATGCAGCTAGTCGAGCAACTGGCTACAGAAGGCTAGTGTTCTCTCTCTCTTCGATCATTTTGAAACTCAATCCCGTTGCTCAAGAGCAGTAGCGTCGAAACATACTACCTGGGAGAGGCCATCTTATTTATTTTCCCCCCCTCCCGAACCATCCATCTTCAAGTAAGCAGCATTATTCCTCTCATCCTCTCATCTCATCTAATACCCGGCCGGCTCGGGCTTTTCCGGGAACGCGGGGCCCCGGACGTTAGCTCGGCACTGCTGCTTCCAGTTCTGCGGGACGAACTTGTCGACGATGGCTTTAAAGGCGTCCTGTCGAAGAGGGAAAGAAGAGAAGAGGTGGTTAGTTTCGTCATATTTTTTAGAACCCGTATCTTTTAACCTGAAGAAAGAACTTATATATCTATCTATACGAGTATCCAGCGCTTCCTATAGCTCAAACGAAAACACCTCTCAAACCTAAATCATGCTCCCCTACCCTTTCTTTTCGATTAGGATATCGGGTTTTCTGCCGAAGGACACTAAAGGACTTAAAAAGAAAAGGGGGAGAAACTCACCAGCGTGCAGAAGCTCTCGTCGCCGTCGAGGTGCTTACCGGGCGCCCTGCAGCCCGGCACCGTAACGACCTCGTCATTGTACCGTATCCGCACGTAATATTGTTCTAGCTTGGCCCTCTCCTCGGCCGATAGTTCGTCGCTGCGCTTGCGGCCGATGCCTGGAGGGGGGCTG
>JAOWAP010000009.1:1063890-1091406 GCA_028565235.1 Hypoxylon lenormandii
AGACTATCCTTAAAAGTATAGTTAAAAGTATAGTTATGTGTATTCCTAGGCCCTAGGGTTCGATTCCCTAGATGGCCAATCTTCCTTTTTTTTTCTCCCCCTTTTCTTTTTTACCACTTCTATCTCGACTCTTTCACAACCAAGTCGGTACAATTGACCGAGTCGCCTTTCTGTCCCTTAGTCGCTGCCTTAGTATTTTTCACCTACATCGATTAAAATCTACTGCACTGAGATTCTATCAAATCAAACCATCTACATAGATTTTCCAATCCCATCCAAGCGGCGTCCGGAGAAGTCATAACCAAAGTTGGACCTCCCTTGTGACCCAAGAGCCTTGGTTGAGAGTACTCGGGCATCCACGAGGACATTTGATAATAAAAAGACAGCCTAATGGGGCCACATGAATCTAGAGGTCATGTGCCTTCCTCTAGTACAACCTATCAGTACCCCTACCTAAGTCGTCGACTTGCCCATCTGTAGAGACCAAGGCCCTGAGCGAACTCGAGGTACGAAATGTAGTACTATATCACGACAGTGCCGTTCCTAAGTAGGGACGAAGTGTCTCTTGGAGAATTCCTAGTATTGAAAGGCGCAAGGAAGGGCAGTGTCGCCTGTCCTAAGCCCAAACACTACACGACGGCCGGAGTGCAATTCGGACATCTTTTACCGGGCCTGAGGCTGGGCGAGGCTTGACCTAACATATCAGAAGACAAGAAGCTTGGTATCCTATGGCCGCTACGAGGAGTCTTCGGGAAGCTGTATTTCCTCATAGCCCCTTTATTCCTTGCCGGCGATGTTGCAACACGGTACACTGCCCTTCTTCATCGGTATCAGACACTGGAACTCTCCTACGATTTGTCAACTTGTCTTAATCAGCACCGACACTTCAGTCCTACTTACACTTGCACCTTTCCGTATTACCAAACTGCTCAACTACAGTAAGAAGAGAGCCAAGAAGGTAGGATATCAGTAAGTATGGTTAATACAGCATTTCTAATTCTCGCCTAGCGTTACAGAAGATGATAGACACCAGGGCCCCTTTCCACACCATTCAGCAACGTCGCCTGATAGATAGGCTCATGTATTTAGTGAAAAGCA
This sequence comes from Hypoxylon lenormandii, assembly GCA_028565235.1. Classification (NCBI taxonomy): domain Eukaryota; kingdom Fungi; phylum Ascomycota; class Sordariomycetes; order Xylariales; family Hypoxylaceae; genus Hypoxylon; species Hypoxylon lenormandii. The sequence continues at coordinate 1,064,989 of JAOWAP010000009.1, forward strand.
CTGCGGTTGGCGCTATTACTTTCTGAGACCTTTGGTATCTTATACATTCCTAAGCCTGTGCCGCGCTCCATGTATTTCTCTGTTAAATTGTGCGGCCATGATATCGAGCGTCGGAGTACCTACCCCCGCCCAAGTCGACCCAACGTTACTCGCCTAGTCATCACCGATACCATCAGCCGACTCCTAAGCCCGATCACTTCGCGGTCGTCAATGTGTTATGCTCGTCGAACCACTCTAGAACCTAGTTGAGCTCGTTGAGGTCCGGATACTCCCTACAGGTAGTGGTCTTCCCGTCGCTATCCAGCTTGAAGGACATCGTGACGTTGTTGACGTAAATCAGATCCAGGGGCCCGCGGCTCGTTGCCACGGCCTCGACGACGGCCTTGTCGCCCTCCGATAATAAATTTAAATGGTTTTAATAATTTATAATTAAAATTTATATATAAAATAATAATTTAAAATCTTTCAAATAAATATTATCTGAACTTTATAGAAAGGTAGAGGTGCTAAGGCTGAACTACCTTAGAGAAAGGAAAGAAAGTACTGTAAACGCTGGACAAATTCAAGATATCTCTCAACTTTTTTTTTCTTCCTTCTATCTACCAGTTATATATACAGATTATTTTAATTGTATCTTGGAAATTGTCGTAAAGTAGGTAATCTTAGAAGGTGGTATGATGCCATAACCGCTTTCATTGTATGGGATGTAGGTATACCTGTACTTTTTACCCTGCGCCTAAGTGAGGCTTATAATATATTTTAATCTGCCAGTAATTCAACAACAGCCCTGGGCTGCCCTCTAACGCCGTGTCTGTACTCTCCATCTTGACGGGTGGTTATGGAAGGAAGTGGCCTAGTTGGTTAGACCAGGGTGTTGTTAATTTTTCCTTCCTTTTTCCTTGTTTTTTTCTTGGGTTGCCTCTGGGTTCGAATACCCTAGGTGACACTTTTTTTTCCCAATACCCAAAATCTACAATCACCCAGGTATTTATATTTTTCGTAATGGTTCGTAATGGATAAATGATCTGCCTACCTACCTACCCTAGTTATCAAGTGAATAGTGATGTATTCATATTCATGTCATGTCGTCGAGCCTGTATATAAACAGAGCGTTGCGATGTTCGTTCTCTCAAAGACAAATGTCCAATCCCAAGTTACAGGCTGTAAAATGTCGTGATAATATGTGCAGTCCCTCAAGGAATATGGCTATTAGTGAGGCTATGAGAACTGGTTTTGGTATCAAATTACTTAAACGGCATTGACCGAGCCTGGAATAACGGAAATAAGACAGCCAATCTATCAGTATCTTTGTGGTATGTACAAGCATACTACCTACGACGAATGCCTACCTAGGGGGTAGCGATAAGGGGTAGCTACCTACGCAAGACAGTAAAAGGGGGACTCGCCAACTCTTAGAAGCAACTGCAGGAGAGTGCTGTTAGATATCCTACTGAAGTAATTATAAAAGCCGTATGCCCACTTTGAAATCAGACGAGCAGCGTGGGCAAGTTTTAGGATAGCGGCGTTAGTGCATACCAAGAAGGATTCTGGGTGGGTGAGAAATAAGTTCCCTGAATCGAGGTCAGCTTCGGGTTTTACTTTGTCACTCTAGATGAATCGTGCGCGTCTTCGATTCTGCAGAGCTAGGGCTTGGCCGGAGCTGAGGAAAAGGGGGAGGGTGTTGTCCTTCGGGACGTAGCGGACGAGATACCGTAGTTCGTCCAACCACAACACGCAGCATCAGACAGGAGAAGCATACACGTAAGATCTAGACGAACGCAAGGAGAAGTTCCGAAGGTAGTGAGTGATAATGCAGAAGAAGTATCGCAACGCTAGCGGTTCCCGCGGAAGCAAGAATGGTGAGACGCATTGGACCAACACCCCTTTTCAGCAGTAGGATTGACGAACTCCGCGACCATTACGATCAGCTAAACCTTCAAGCTGCGGCTAGCTGACAGGTATCTACCCCAACATCGGCTAGGACGATTAGCTTTAGTGCTTATGTTCATGCTGCGAGTAGCTTACGGAGACGACACTTTGATATGAGACTGATTCCTTCGTAACAGCTGATTTTGGCTGGATGAATCTTCCTCCAAACCTCACCCACGTTGTGAGAAGTGACTATGAAAATGGGGTATCTTTCAGCTACGACGGATCTATACTAGGCTGTATGCTATAGTCGACGCTGACCACCCCGTTGATTGAACGATGGATGGGACCTGCATGATGCCAACAGAATGCACGCGTCCAAGAACAGAGGTCCTCCGAGCCAATGCCCTCCTGTTGTTGTTAACAGCACGCCTCATAGCACGCATATGCCTCAAAGAAGCAATATCAACGACTCGGTCGGCGCTTGGTCTGGTAGGTTAAACACGTCATTGTTACCTCGAGGCTGAGGGGACTCGGCTAGCATATTCACCATTGGAGCCCTAAGGACATGTGAATCATTGCTAGACGGACGGCTGGATAAGACAAGTTGCTTTTTTCATCGCAAGGCAACCAGTCTAGCCCCACGCTAAGCAGAAAGACGTTTGCAAGCCATTTCCGCGGCCCTACGCATTAATCGATAGAAAACAATGGACAGGTCGATGAAGCTGAGACCTGACTCGGGTGATGGTATCACTTTGACATCAAATAGCCATGGGACGTGATATTATCGTGATGAAATAGTAATCGCCGATGGTCGTACTCGGGCTACCTTTGATCACATCGGCGTCTGTGTCGTACATAGTAAGAACTAGGATCAGGCTTGGTCGAGACACTAGGCATTGTACACATCATCACGCCGCTGGCCCGGCAACTCGGGGCACTAATGCAGACCCTAATACCTACATAGTGAGCTTCTGGACGCCGGTTTTTCTCGATCACCGTTCGCGCTTCGCATGCAAAGCTGAGGGAGCCTGCCTTGTCGATCGCGATGTTTCAGTCGAAATCGAAAAGCCGGTCCAGATGGAGCTTGCGATCCACTACCGAAGAAGAAAGAAAAAAAGGCAAATAAAAAATCTCCTAGCCTATATGTCAGTCATTCAGCTCTCTAGGTTCTTTTGGTCTTTTTCCCTTCTCCAATAATTTCGCCCATTTCAGCTTTTGCTGGCTTCAGCCAAGATATGCAAGCCACATCTGTCAACTATAGCCCACGGGCATCGATACCAGGCGACCGGGATCACCGTAATTGCGTTCATAAATGGTTGCGAATGGGCAAAACCCTGCAAGCATTCGCATAATTTTTTCATTCTCGTCGACATTTCGCCAAGAAAATAGGTGTAACGCGTGGTGTATGCGCATCGTAGGCAACGCGCGCGGGTTAGATATTAGACAATGTAACGACTTTTCTCTACGAGGTTTCATTCAGAGCCGTTGAGATTGCTTTTTTTTTTCTCTCTTTTCTTGGACCGGCATTTCGGGTAAAGGGGAAAATTGAAGATTACACAAACGGTCTTGATAAGGGAGATGATATTTTGGCGGTGCTAGGTTTATCCAGGTTTGACTTGCGTCTGGCTGCTGCAGAAGGGAAGAAAAAGCAATGCGACTTGAAGATCCTGATGTTACAATATTGCAGTTTGTTATATATTAGACTGTCGGTCTGCATGCATGCGGGATAGGCCGGTCGGATGATTGGATAAGGCCTAATATGAGGGCATCAACGTATTCCTGCAGAAGAAGCAGCTGTCAGCCTCGTTGGTCGTTCGTCATCATTCTGAGACTCGGACAGGTCTGGAAAGCATCGGGCTAGTTGTTGTGGAATGGCTGCGATAGGTTGGAGACGGGAGACGAAGAGGATTTTGCTTCGACTCGGAGAAGATTCTGATGCAGCCCAATTGCAACTAGGCTTAGCGTGTTCCAGCTGTATGGCTCGCCCGCAGCCAGTAGTTCCTCGAGTCTGTCGTTGCCCGTTATGCAAGCCACTCCACCAATTGCTGTCCAAAAGCAGCCACAGTCGATCCAGACTGTGTTCATGCTGGCAAATACCGATTCAACTGCAAGATACCGAAACATACATATGTAAGTCGATCTTATTTCGAGGAGGACTATAACGCTTATTATTCTATTACCAAGTCGACCTGGCCTGTTAATGTGCATTTAGGTGTATATAATTATATGTATCCAAGTATAGAATATGGGGACCTCGGGAGAGTATACCTACATAGGTACATATGTATCCCCTTAGACACGGCGCTAGACCCAGGGCTAACGTTGAATATATTTACTGGTAGAGATGTTATTCAGCCAATCAGAGTGTAAGAAGCCCTGGGAGAAAATACATTCTTATTTTACGGGGCATTTTGGACCATGTATTCGTCCGCTGACGGTATTGGCTGTATTCTACGGGGCATTTTGGACCATGTATTCGTCCGCTGACGGGATTGGCTGTATCTTTCTAATAATGGGGCTCTCAACTCAGATAAGCGTTATCGTACATATACTAGTCACTTATTAGGCTTAGCCCTCTGCTTTTTGTACATGTGGGGCATTTTGGACCATGTTTCCGTCCGGACACCTGATTGGCCAGTATGCCTGTACAACCAAAAAAGAATATTCTACGTTAGCCCTGGGTCTAGCTCCGTGTCTAAGGGGATAGGTTAACCTTATAAAAATGGCAAATGAACCGTTGGGGCTTGCTATCACATTTCGAGCTTAGAGTCGCACCTATGTACTACTACCACTACCGGACGCATTAGGCACGCATGCTAGTCTGGCCAATAGCACCGAGTCCTGAGGGTTCCCCTTTTCCTTTTTCGTCTCAATTAATGCCCCCAATCTCAAGTCATGTCAGGGCAAGATCTGCCTCCCCTCGTTCCATCAGACTGTCGTCATTATCTTTCCTTTTCCCTCTGCCCCTTCAATAACTTCCCAGGTTGTTGTCGTCTAGTGATTTTACGTAGACCGAATTGTCTCTCACACAACTTTATCACCAGTACCTGTCGACGAAGACGAATACCTCAAATAGTATTCAATTCCTTGTTACTATACCCCCATCCCGTTATAAAACCACACTGTGAAATACGTGGAGCATGATATCATTCGACCTTTTCATCTCACACTAAGCTACATCTGCTACATCTCAAACAAAGGCCCACAGTTGACCTTGAATATGGGAGATCAGGACCGCCTCGAGTTTCCAAAGTCTCCGTCCAGTGTGAATCTATCGATACAGCCTCTCCGGCCTCTCCAGCCTCTGTAGCATCTTTTCCAGGCCTGGAACGAGCCCCCAGATCAAATAATCGCGATTGGGTCTCAGCCTTCTCGATCCCCTATCTTCCCCTGAGGCTTCTCGGCAGCGACACCTATCTTATTCCGTACAAGCAAAGCCACCGACTGTATAACTTCGACAGGTCCCCCCTATCAGACTCTCCATTGCTATTCGCTAAACTCCAACGTCACAACACGCTTGCTCTCGTGTCCGCCAAAAGAGACGGATATTCCCTTGCGCGGCCTTTGGACCCTTGAATCCTGAATCTCGCTTGTCCACTTTTAAGCGCCGCCCGCTGAACGAGTTTGACCTACGGCGCTTCCGCGACCAACCAACCACGGATGCTATTGGTCAATTCGCTCATTTGCCCAAGCTTCCAAAGAGTTGCATTGCACAGTTGCTGCGTTCCTGCGTCTGCGCCTGTCGAAACGTTGGGGACAAACTTAGCAACCGTTACAGTGCTTCTATCTTAAGAAACTCCCTCCCCTTACATATAGGGAACTTAACGTCGCCGTGTTAATTTGGCATATAACCTCGACGTAATCTCGTCTTCGCATTTTCTTTTGCGAGTCCAATTATTAAACCATCATGGATCCGACTACCACGCTCTTTACTTTCATGCTGTGAGTTTCTTGCATTATATAACAATATTATCGCTCTTTTTTATACCTTCCCAGCCTGGCGCTTTCGTTTAGTTTCGATTCTTTTTTTGCCATTTTCCTTCTCTTTCGTATTGCTCACGGCTATACTTTTTCTTCTTCACTCTTTACGGCAGTCATATTTCCGTCGCTCGGCTTTTACCGGGATTCTATCAATTCCCGATCAGAAAAGGACACACTGGGGTGTCACGGCATAAGATCTCATAACATTTTATTATTCTAGAATATCCGATCAGGCTGGGGTTTGAGGATTTGACAAACCTCTTGGACCAGGGGGTTCCATGCGAAGGTCAGATATTGCCTGCCTGCCTGCCCAAAACAACATTGAACCCATGCCTGAGAATTGGTACGCCCGGCACGCTTCGTACACGCTTCGTACACACCCTGTCAGCCCTGCTACGGAGCTTACCCGAATAGTAGACGGGCACCATTTTCCAGGCATCATGGCCTGAGAGAGTGACAGCCAGCCACTGTTCCTGTCAGCTTCTCCCACAAGCAAGTGCTCTAGTGGCCCTAGCCCGCTTACATCCATGCTCCGTTCCAAAAGTACCGAGTGAGATCATTTCACATCCTTGCCTTTATCACTCAGGTACATCTCTCAGTGGCAGATACATACCAGCTGTGGTCAGCTTACCACTTTCACTTATTTATTATATGCTGGTCGCCCTACCGCTGTGCAACTCGATCTTACATGGACGCTTACCAGTTCTGCAGCCAAACCCACCCTTCTGTATCATCAGTCCGATTACTTGGATCGTGGGACAACTTCTCAAATCATCATACCATGGAGCGTGATATTCGACGAGACCGAAGCCAGTGGCGAGGCTGTCATACCTTCAACGACATCATATGCGACGGCGACCAAGCTGGAAATCCTAAACGAAACGGAGGGCTAAAGATGGGTCAAACATATTACTACTATGTGAGTTTATAAAACCTATGTCTTAGCCTTCTCGGTTCTTTGCTAATTGTTTCACCAGTATGAGCTGGATGGGTCGATGGAAACGCATGATCCTACTGTGCCCACAACTAATGCGTGTCCTTATCTTCCTGGACAAACTGTCAACACCCTCGAGGTTCCCCTGGAGCATACTCTATCAAGAAATCGAAGTGCCTCGATGAACTCTTTGAGGGCCACCGACTTTAAGACGATGGACCCTAAAGACAAGTTCATGACACCACGACCGGCTCCACCAGTACCTAGCCTTCCAGATCTTCGTCTCGGATCTGCACCGGCAATGTCGCTTGTCTATAAACGATCAGCTCGCTCCCTCTCGCCTGCGCCCCGGTGGACCGGCGCCGCTCGAAGATTCTTCGGACGCAAGAAGGGATGCTACCAAGACAGTGACGCCGGCAGCGAAACCGAGGTGGAGAGCCACTACGGCGACGAGAGCAAACAGTTCGACGAACCACCAAGGAGTAGCACGCCGTCGGGAAGTGTACGCTCTCGCGACATGTCTCCGGAATCCCTTCGAAGGTTTCTTTTGTCCGACGACCTACCTCAAACGCCACCTGTCGTGGAGCCAACGAAGCTTTCGATTCCGGATGAGATTGTCGAAGAGAATGAAGACGACGACAACTTTGCGACGTCGGCGGTATCCGAAACCGCTCCGTTCACCGTGTTGTCGCCTCCACCCTTTCAACGAAGTATCTCATCTTCTTCACTCGAGGTTAACAAGAACAAGTCAACCACCACCATTGTTCCTATCGACTCGACGCAGGAAGACAATGTTACTGAACCTGTTGACGTTCGATCCGAGGCGGTTGATATCAAACTCGACCTTCCTCGTTCACACTTCTCCTTCTCGACAACGTCGTCCAGCTTAGTTTCTCCGGCCTCTCCTCGGTCGACCGTATCCCGTGACCTGAGTCAATATTCCTTCTTTGACGAATCGGACGACGAGAGTGAGGATGTCTTTTCTATTTCAGATGCTTCCTTCTCTGTCCAGGGAGCTCGACGGAGCAACGATGAAAGTCGCGGCATCCCGAAACACATCCACTCGCCTATCACGGGATACAGCTTACCTCACCCTGCAACACATAGCGACAAATCTATAGGCAGAAGCAGCATATCAACAGCGCCACTTGGATCACCGGATCTGATGGCCAGGCTGGACAGCGGTGTCTCTATTAGCAATGCTAACCTTCTCAGCCGGCCGGGAGTCGATGCTGGGCTGGAAGATCTTGTCACTGATATGGGCTGGATGGCTGACGTGATCCAACCCAAGTATATCTAAACCTACCTGTTTCATATCCATTACGTTTTTTCTTCTCTTTTCCTTTTCGATCTTTCTTTTCTAGAGGCTATATAGAATGGGTATAGAATTTGGGCTAGATGTTGTCACCAACAAGATACAAGGCGAGCGGGTTTACAAAAGTTTGGAGTTTTACGAGTCACATTATTCTCAAGATGGCATTTTGGCGCTTAGTAGGAAATTAGGCTAGGCTTCTTTATACCCTTGTTTTCTTACGTGGGACACGGCATGCTAGCTTTCGAGGGCAAAGTAAAGCACTGGTTACGTGTTCGAGGCTTGATGTATATTATACGGTTGGACAGATGGATCTAATGATGGATTATGTTAGATAAGAGTACACTTCACTGGTCATGGGGACAGCCTTGGTATTATCACGGGCTGGAGTTTATATGCGGATATACCATTTGGGGCAACGAATTCTGTACGAAAGGCGAGGGAGGATAATCAATACATAGTGGTAGCAAATAGCCATAGATTCGAATGAGCTATCTACTCTACATTTACCACGTACCTCATATTTTACACATGCGTCTTGCGCGTTTTGAACACGCCCCTACATGAAGCTAAGCGTCTGACTGTGCTTTTTCATTCCGACGTTGTGATACCCATTCATGCAGGTACTGCTGTTACCAACAACCCGGACATATCCATCTTATCTGACTCATCCCACAAGATTTTGTGTTCCTGAATTTATATGAATAGGTACCTATCCACGAATACCCAAGCCCAAATCCTCTTGGGTGTTTCTATAACAGGTAATCCGGGCCACGTTTCATGACCAATATATTCCTTTCCATTCAGCCCATTTCTGCACCCCGGACATGGCTGACAGGCACAGCAGCAACGCCTCTAACCTAATCCTATGTTAGCCGTTCCTCTTTCGCGCGTAAGGAGTTCAGACAATGCATAAGCGGGAGAGACTATGGTTACCAGGGACCGATGCACAAATTGAAATATAATATAATTATACGACGGCCGCAGGACCCTGCTTATCTTTATTGCCTGCCTACATGGTGTGCATTAGGCAAATGTATGTTTTATATGTTCCAGCCCTAAGAAATTCCATGCAAGGGGAAGGAAATAAAAAATCCTACCCAAGAACTTGGTCCTTTTGTTCGTCTATGTATTCCCGTTCCAGACTTCTGGGAACAATCCAACCTAACGTAACTACATAGGGAGATGGCTTCGTTTCGTTCCCCCGCCCAATCAATCAATCAATCAGCTGACGGGGAGCGAATGCGAGATGGGCGAAGCTACTTCGTACCGAACGTAGCAACGTAAGTTGTTCATGATGGCGACGCATCACGTCAGTCTCGTCCCAAGGTGCCGAGGTTGGGTAGTTGGGCGAGGATGAGGCTTGGCTCTTCCATATGGAGGCATACGTACGTACGTATCTACATAAACGCGCACCCGTCTAAGCCCATGCGGACCAACGGCGATTCCTCGCATGGCGTTGCGACAGGCGCTGTACTGAGATATCGAGGGAGGTACCTAGACTGTCTGCGTTGGTTAAGGGTGAGCGACGATACTCAAGGTACGGAACCAACCGTCCGTCGGCTTCTCGGTCCCGCATCGGCTTTTGCACTTTTTCCCGCTGTACTGCCCTTGCCGTAGAGGTCAGGTGAGCAACTGGGTATGTATGTGACGATATAAAATATCCGCCTCGGTCGGCCGAAAGAAAAGCACGATGACAAACCCGAGGGCACGGGACTACCTAACCCATGCTAATGCCGAAAGGGCGGCGCGTTGTCACCTCTGGTCGAGCTGATCCCACTATATTTTCCTACTAAACATCCCTACCGGTAAACAAGCCGACATATGATTTTGATCTGGCCAATTAGTCATCTAAGTTTCGGCGCAGCTTAGCACGTCTTCCTGTCGTCTCATCTCGTACGGGTCCCTGGATTCCCTCATGGTAGGGTACCTAGTCGAGTAGGAAGGGATAGGTGGGCCCCTGTCGGCATCTGACCTCGCGCCTTGTTACGATGGGACGCGATGGGGTTCTACATGGCGAAGAGCAGACAGATAGACAATCAGACGGCTAGGTTCGGAACCGGGAAACCGAAGCACGAGCCCCCCAGCTTGTCGTTATCTTTTCTCCCCAACAAGACGTAAGATCCAACATGGGGTTCCAAAACCCGATATTCACCCACCGCGTACTGCGCTTACACAATGCCATCAAAAAGGACCCTTGGGTGGTATTGGGCAGTGTGCGCTATCACCCACCTGAAACGAACTATCGGTGTCTTACGAGAGCACGCTGAGGGAGACAAGCCGTCAAGGGCGTAACTGGCATTACTGATCGGCACGTGAGGCTAAAGTCCGTGAATGTCATCCGACCTAAAGTTACGGAATGCCCAAGGTAGATAATCTAAGCGATTGGAATCGTTGGAGATGAGTCGCGTTATGGGCACAATGAATAACACGTGTGGCCTCGGAGAATAGGTATGAGGTTTGCGTCGGATTCGGAAAGGCCGAGCCGTGGTAACTTGAGATCACTTCGATACAGGCGCACCTTTGCGGCTTTGGTGAGTTTTCGGAACATCGCCCGCTGCGTTGCCCTAGTGGAAACAGCTGATAGGAGGATACAGAAAGAGGACCCAGCCGTTGCCCGGCGTGGTACTGCTGGTGTGCCGGCGCCGACTTCAATGATACCTATCAACATTAGGATATCGGTGGATGAACTGCTTGAAGGGTTGGCCAAGATGGCTCTGGCGAGTAGTGAAACCTAGCCCGTTCTCATAAAACTTCGTCAGTAGATGGTCTTCCATACCAATTACTAATGCTGGCTTGTCGTTCTTGATAATGTCGACGAGGTTATTCCCTATCGAGGAGGAAGCAACATAATTTCTCAAAATAGCTAGTCAAGGAGCTCTCCGATGCTGTCGAGAATGTGAATGGTGAGAACACTGGACGACCCTCCTCAGCCGCCAAGCGTTCTCCTAAATATATATAGCCAGCTGGCACACCTGGCCACGTGAGTGGCGTTTCTGCAACGACAGGAGAAATCGACAGCTCTGCCTGCTTTAGTCTCTCCAACTTTTGAAAAGAGAAAATTGAGCTTAATCACTGTCTTGACCGAGCCAACATAGAGCTTCTTCGTCTCTTCAGTGCTGGACTCTTCTGTATGATCATTGCAGCTTGGCTGATAACTATCCGGGAAGAGGCCATATTCCTCGAGCCTCCTTTGGATCACCGGCTTGTGTTCCTGGGATATGTGTGAGCTACCGGTCAAACTCTTGAGGAATAATCCTGCTCTTCGAAGTCCTAACAACGCTCTTCTTCCTCGGGGTCGTCAAGGCCATACTTTTAATATGTGGTCCTAATCAACTCGCCTTGGGTATCTGAGCTTGGAACGGCGAGACCCGACGACTGGCTACCCTGATGGACGCCGGTGTTTCCAATTACCGTCTCTATATCATCACCATCAACTCCGAGGTGAACGTCTCATTTACTATAGCTGCAAAGCCTTCGCCTCGCGCATAGCCGTCAGCCCTGGTGTCCCATATGCGGCACTTGCCTGTCGGTGATAGCATACGGAACTTTGAGATGTTTCAGCGTCTGCCTTGCGGAACTCGAAAATGGAAAGGTTGATACTTACGCTTGGTAATTGACTGAATGTTTCAGGACCGAAAACCAAGTTTACTCCATCTATGACAGCCATCTCACACTCACCCTGTCTCAATGATTGGACTGCTTGATGCAACGCGACAAGGCTGGATGAACAAGCGGTGTCGAGATTCAACGACGGCCCCTTCCAGTCAAAGGCATACGATACACAGTTGGCCAAAATTGAACGAGCTATTCCTGTCCCCATGTACGAAGGGTAACAGTCAAAGTCACGAAGCAGGAGATCACGATAATCGTCCATCATTTGCCCGACAAACACACCCGTTGATGACCCTTTCAACTATGACATGGTATGCTCAGAGGCCCCTATGACCTCGTAGACTATCTCCATAAAGAGTCGTTGTTGAGGGTCCATGGATTCGGCCTCTCTGATACTGACATTGAAAATATCATTGTCGAAGACTAGAGGATCGTCATCGAGAAGGTACGCCTTTTTGACGCTGCTCGTCTGCGTATCACTAGTGCTCTAATGGCACCGCCCTTTTCAGTTAGTAGGCTTATACGGAACATGGAACGTTGATGACCGTGCAGCCAACAACGCTAGAGGTGTTCGCATTCGCCCCCACCCCACGACTCCTCATTCAAACGGGCCGCGCAGGTTGAAGCGACAGGTCAATAAACTCGCCGGTTGGTGTAAGTAATACCTACCTACATATGTGTCCGCTACGAAGTAGAAAAGCAGCGAAATCTCCCCCTTTCTTTCTCCAACGAATAACAGTCTCCACCCTACATATCACAACTCTCATCACAAGTTCTCTCACTGAAAAAAAAGAATCAACACCATTATCATGGCTACCCGCGTCAAGCTGACTATTACTCACTACCGAAATCCCAAGCACACTCACGAGGCTTTCATGAAATGGATCGTCGAAAAGCACCTCCCGCTCGCCATCCCGGTCTTCAAGAGATGCGGGGTCCTCAATTACTCGCTCGTGAGTTCTCTCTCCCCCTCCCCCCTATAATTAATTGAACGCGATCTGGATCCGCTAACGCCAAAGATAATAAGTTCGAGACCCCCGCTGCCATGAACGCGGAACTGAAGGCCAGCATGAGCGGCAGCCACAGGACGGCGTGGGACTACGCCGACTTCGACTGCTTCATCGAGTACACGCTCAGCGACGTCAAGAACGTGGGCGAGTTCGTCGCGGATCCCGACTGGGCCAAGTCCGTCGAGAACCAGGAGGAGTGGGTGGATACTAGTAGGTCCTTGATGTCCTTCGGGTACATCACGCCTTATCTGCTGGAGTCGGGCGAGGTCGTGAATGTCCCGAACATGCAATCAGGGAGTTCCTGAGCCGGGTTGTTAAGCTAGCCCTGACATCAAAAGGGGGTGTGCATCATGTAGTCTAGCTTCTACGGGCGCTACATGAGCAAAAGGCAAGTGTTTTACGAAGGTACGGGTTAGTTGGTACATATAATACGTATTAGATTTGGACGTCGTAATGTTACGTTAGGCTCCAACACTCTTTTGGATGTCTGTTGGTTGAAAGCCTGCTGTTGGTTCGGCCGAGCCCGACGTATCGCTTTTATATGTTTGTTCGTCGGTTCGTGTTAATAATCCCCCAAGGTCAAGCACTATAACCACTTCTGTAAGCCAAAAAGTCTTGAGAGATACGTGGAAGTTATTGGGTTCAATAGATTCCTCATTTATTCCTCGTTACATTATCTTTGATAGCATCGTCGAAAACAATGCCGACTAGTTGTTTACAGCATAAAGCACAGCCTAGGGGTGCCTGCTTATGGGTATTAAAATAATATCTCGCTAATCACCTTCAGTCCTTTGACTCCTAATATTTTACTCATCGTGTCGACCACCTTTCCCATAGCTGTTATCCCCCCGGAGCGATGGTGTTGCATTCATTGGGGGAGCAACATGTATGCCATCAACTGAGATTATCGGTATGCCGGGCGGAACTCGTGTGAATATTTAGACCCTTTCGTGTACAACCAGAGTGCCTTTCTCGGCGAGGGTGGCAGCTGGATCAACACCTGAGAGCATCGTGATTTGGGAGTATGGTCAACACTTATTTCTCGTAGTGCCCGGTAGATATAAACCTGGAGATCTGCATCATGGAAGATTCCCCACCGATTGATGGGGCCAGCCTACGCAATGCCTGGAATATGAACGTGATGTTGTTGCTTGGTTAAAGCGACATGTGGTTCCTATCCCTCAGTTAAGTTGAAATAGGAAAAGGTCATTGAGGTGAATGAGATGTTTCCTTCCCTTTATCACGAGCCCTGGAAGCCGGGACTAGCCAGGAAGGAAGAGTCTCGTCTTTCCAGGCATCGAGGTACTCGCCTTGGAGTTCAAGCAAGCGATTGATAGGGTCGTCTCTATTCCTCTGAAGGATGTCCCGTGCTTTCTTGGCCTCGGACTGCCAGTACTCGTCCACCCACTTAAGGAGTCCCTCCAGCCGGCTCTCGACTGATTTCGACATCTTTATCTGGAATGATTTATCAGGGTGGCCTTGATGCTGGACGAACGAACGCTTTTCTTTCTGGACCGCGTATTCTCGATCGGCGTCAGATAGGGGGAAGGATATGATCTGGTGGTTGAAGCTGAGTGCATGAACGATTTTGGTAAACTGGTGGTGGTTGAAGTTGTTATTCTGACAATCGAACATGGCGAGCCCCTTATTAGCTGCGAGCACACGACATAGTTCGGACACGTCTTCTGCTGCTCCGATATCGTGGTTCCGGACGCGAAACTGACGCAACGTCGAGTTCTTCTTGAGACCACCCATCGCCCCGCTAAGTCCCCAGCCTAGATGAGCATCTTCCAGCTTGCCGCTGTACCCAGATAAGTCCAGAAACTGCAAGGTGTCGTTCGATTCGAAGAAGTCGGAGAGTAGCTCGGACGTCTTAGAACTCGCGCGATTTGGCGGTCCAGTCCCTACCATACTCAAGAATTCGATGGTTTTGTTTTGTGCAAGGGCCTTTAGGAGTCGGTTAAAATTCGATTCGTGCTGAAATTGTATCATATCGAGATGAAGCATCCTCGGTGCCTCGTTGCCATGTATTAAGTCGATCCAGTCAGTCGAGCCAACCTCAAGGGGATTCTCGCTAAGTGATAAGTGCATATCACGACCTGCGCCGAGTCGGCAAAAGATACCTGTTGCCATTTCTCCCGAGATACCGCAATTAATAAGGGTTAGACGGCGCAGACTGCGAGATTCTTCTAGCTCGACAAACTTCATGATACCGCAAAGAGTATCGAAGTTAACCTGTCACGCCACGTCAGCACGGTTCCCGATGTGGTATATAATGTTTCATACCTTCCACCCGGAGAGATCTAGCTCCTCCAGATGCCATAGCTCGAAGCTCGAAGTTGCGCTCCACGGCCGAAACAACGGACCGTCTAGATTACCCTTAATCGAACCTGCAAGATTTAGATGCCGTAATTTGCTTGCATCGTGGAGCGTCTCCGAGACCCTTCCTGCTTCTATGCGGCACAAATTGTGTGATACGTCGATACTCTCAATACTCGCGCGTTGCTCATGCAACCCCTCCCACAGCAAGGCAAGAGCATTCTCGTCGAGACGGCACCGTGAAATAGAAAATGTTTTCAGGAAATCCGGTCTATTCTGTAAGACTCGGGCTGCATAGTTATTAGCTAAAGAACGTTACTACACGTATCTCGTTAAGCTTACAGAGACCTGCGATATCAGACACGCCTAGAGGATTTCCATCGAGGCTTATCGAATTGCAGCGAGTTTGCAGAGATTTCCATAGTAGTATAACGGGTGGTACCACTTCGCATCCTCGGTTTGAAGGAGATGCAGCGGATTGGCTGCTCTCTGAAGGTGGTGCCGTGGACTCTCTGCTGAGAACGTTGCTGAGATCGACATGTCGAATAGACTCTGATCCAAGCAAAAGAGCCACAATTTCCTGGAACAAGACGGAGGAGTTTTCCGAAAGTTCGAATTCTGGTCGAGTAAGGCTACGTTTACCTGAAATGATGTTAGCTTGAAGATACCTCGTGGCTATTGTATGTTATCCCAAGCAACGAACCTGTCCGAGAGAGCCAAACTGTAGACTCGAGACGCGATGAATTGTCGAAGGCACCGGAAAGACTGGTGAAGTCAATGTCGCGGAATGACAAGGATTTGAAGAAGTCATTGAATCGCAAGGCGCGGAAAACGGCCAGTAGTTGGAGGGCAGTATACTGAGGCTGACCCTTGGGCTGGAGAAGACAGAACTGGGGAGAATGCCGCACATTCTTCCATTGGACTGTCCATTCAACCGGGGCGCAACAATAGCCTTGAATAAACGCTTCTAGGGTCGTTATAAACCCCCCATAGTCCTCGCCATTCGGAAGGGGCATTTGCGGTGCTTCACCGTCAATACAGAAAACCTCCCGGCGAGTCCATAAAGGCCAAGCTGGCTTTAAATATGTATCTGCCCTGTAAAGCTTTGAGGAAATGCTTCGATGATGCCGGCTAGAAAGCTCAAGTTTCCTTGGCTTCTCTAAGGGTATTCTGTGCTTGTTAGATACCTTGTATATAAACTCCATCTATTTGCTCAGATATAGCATGATGGGGTTAGGAGAAGTGAAGCAGGCTTACCGAAATACTAGATCAAATCTCTCATCGTTGAGGATGATATTGACTTTCGAAAGCGTCACTAAGCCGAATTGTACTGAGCTGGGGTTGGCTTTTTGGCCTGCTGAAGTCCGTATAAACTGAGCGAGAATACAAATATTCTTAGCAAAGGCTATATAAAATGACGAATTATCTCGCCAGCCTTTTTTAATCTCGTTTGAGTTTGCCCTCGTTGTCACATACGGCCGTCGAGGTATGACTGGGTATATTTCTGCCTGGTCATCTTTTTGTTGAGCCCCAAGCACCTGCTTGAGCTGTACTTCAACATCGGACGGGGTTGGTTCTTCCAAGATAGATTTGGTTCGTATTTTGATGGCGTGCCGAATCTGCTTTAACCATTCATCACGGTCGTTAGGTAAACTGAAATCCAACTGAAGACATGCGAATGCGGCCTTCTTCTGATCACTCCACCAGACTTCGATACCGAAGGATGGACGAGTACCCTCGTCGTTGAAAGCTGATACGATCTTCTCCAACGGGACGTATAATTCCCCGCTAGCGCTATAGTCCTTTAATGAACTCGTTGATTCCACAGGAGATAATGCGCCAATGGTGGTGTTCGACGCTGATATCTGCGGGAAGCGGTCAACCGCAGCCGACCGGCTTCTGAATTTGATCAGGGCCAGGGGTGTCAGGACCAAAAACTCCTTCCTGGATTTCAATATGGAGCTTTCTGGCTGAAGGGGTCCGGACTTTATGACAGTAGTAGAATCGCCATAGACACTGTTGCTTCGACTGCCAGTACCCGACGGGCTGGTAGGTCTGGTTGAAACAGATGCACGTTCGGACTTGTCTTCAGTTGAAGACTTGGAAGGTCTCCGGATCAGATCCTCCTTCAGCGTTTCAAAGGTGCGGTTCTTAGTCAAGGTCCTCCTCCGGGTTGTGAGGGGCGAAGGGAGGTCTCCCTCGGAAGAGCTCGAGATCTGAGAGCTGATACTAAGGGACCTCAGCCGCAATGCTTTCATAGCCGAAAATGAAGCGCGCCTTTGGGTTTTAGGGAAGTCCCTCCCTTCAGCCAGTCGCGGAGGGAGGGGCTTTAGATCCATACTTGGCCTCGCAGGAGCCGAATGGTTCAGCTAAAGCACGACGTAGCACCAGAGTATCATTCTATAGACAAGGGTAGGACCGGATATGATGTTGGACAGTCTCTGCACCTGTGCTATAATGGTATGTCGTAGAGCCGTATGTGGCGAGAATTACCAAGCTAGCCTTGGCAATGAAGCCGCGCAACGGTGTACCTAGAGTCAGCCGTGCAATCTAGCTCCCAAAGACGGCGAGAGCGAGAGCTTGAGCTTGAAACTTCGGAGGTGACGGGAGCGGGAACGGGAACGGAAGGGCGGCAAGCATGGGTACGGGTGTGGGCTTGCGGGTTGCGGGTTGCGGGTGGACTTCAAAAGGCCACATTCATTGTTCCCGACTTGACTAATCACAATTCACAGCTTGGTCGACTTTGTTCGTCTGGGAATAGCTAAGAATAATATTGCGCCAATTATACATACAAAGAAGAAACGAATTGGTTAACGACGGAGGCTTGGAGAGGAAAAAAGCCGCTTTGCGATAAGCTAGCACGACAGCATCTGAGGCTAGACATGCATCGCGATCAACTTCCAAGTTGGATGGTCGTGGGCCGTGGGAGGTTTAGCGTCGTTCGATGTTGGGTACATAAACTTGGGTTCGATGTGTTCGATGTTCGGACTTAGGTACGCGAACGAAAAGGCCTGGGCTTGATAAGGTAAGGTACAGATTGTTATCGTACATAATCATAATAAAATCTAATAAATGATGCCTCGATATCTGCATCTTTACTCTCTATAAATCTACTATCGACCACTTATACCGTAGGTAAGTATGTAGGTAAGCTGCAGAGATCGACCTCCGCTACTACCGGCTAACAAATCTCCACGATACGAACCGGTTTGGATGAACGAGCTGGTCCAATGGGATCAAAGCTGTGACTGTCCGAGTCTCTCAGTGTGACGTATTCTATCTGTTTACATCAAAGACAGCCAGCAAGGCCTAAACTGCCAGACTGCATATTCTCACAGTACGTATTTCTCCTATTCCGTGTGCTCATTCTGATGAATTAGCAGCACATACAATTAGTTTCCTCGTCGAGACAGACATACATACATACAACTACAGTCCAATGGCATGGACAATTACTCTTCTGCATAATGCTTTAGCCCATAGCATTCCAAAGGTGCCCAGGGTTGATGTATTGATCAAGTAGTATTGACGAAGCCCTTTGTGCTATGTCTTACTATGCTTGGACAGGTACATTGATAGAGAACATCTTCTTTCCTGTGCGGCCCTCCCTGGTCTCAATACTACTCACAGATCCGAGACAATGCTGAATCTAGCATCGTGAGCATCGTGTGGTGTGTAATCGTGTGTAATCGCTCTCCATTTTGCTACGAAAGGGGGAAATATATATTTGGCATATGTACGTGGAGCGGTGCCTGTCGACAGAATGGCAGCCTCCCACGTGGAAAATGCCGTGTGGGTAGACCGCCGTTGATGCTTGCGTGTTTATGTATACGTAGTTATGTGGGCGGCTTGCCTCTGGAATTGTTTCAAACATTTGATCTGAGATCTCAAAATGCTTGGCCTCGTACATACTCCTTGCTGATGGGCGGGACTGCGCCGTAAATGGATCCATGGCCAGTAGCCTAATACGACACGTATTTCGAGTAAACAATTCTGTGCCTACAAGCATACCGCCTGTCCACATCGTCGGCCTCTAATATTATCTTCTAACACCGATGGAGCTTGGCCACGGCAGAAGGGCAGGCCGAAATCAACCAGCAAGAGTGCCTTGACATTGAGCGCATAACATGACGTTCTTTGTTTTATCTTGGGTCTCTACCGGTACCATGAGCCTGCGGGACGTACCAGAGCTTGGAGAGCTATCCCAACACCCTAGAGCCCTAAGAAAATGAAAATGATCACGAAATCCTAGACCCATCCTTGAGGATCTCGGGATTCCGTTGCTATGCACCATGCAATCTAAATGAACCTCTTATTGCTTCGTCCTACCACGCGGGAGCGGTGATGGTAATGTGCTTCTCGGCCAACAGCATAACACGACTCTGGTCTATGCGTGCTTCGCTCGAGAGGTGAAAGTGAACATGAGAAATCCTTTAATCCCACTCTGGCTGCTCGGTCCCGGATCTACGCTAGCAACTTCTAAAGCTTCTAGATCACCGCAAAGGAGAGATATCAAAAGTGGCCGCCCCCTTGCTTGAAAAAGACTGGGCGCAGTATGCACGAATTGGCGGAATACCCAATGGGCTGAGCATCTGATGATCCATCAGAGCGGCTCCGAGCACACGGAGATACACCCATCGCCGGCAAGGTGAAAAGCGGCGAATCAATCGAGCTCTTCACCTTAATTCACATCATCTAACACGGTTCGGTCACATTAGCGTCTATTCCTTAATGCTATGCTGCAAGGACCGGAGGATCGCGTGCCAGGACGCGCCCTAAGGTCACACTTGGAAGAAATATTCGTAGGGCTCTGAGGTATCATCGATCTTTGGTATTTTATGGAATCAGTTATAGAATCAGTCATATGTATATCGGTGAAGGGTTCCCAGCTTTGTTGATAGGAGCTACGGAGAGACACATTTTCCAATTATGGAATACGACGACCCACAGGATCATATGAGGGAGGTATGTAGGTCTCCGGGCTCTCCTTATCTACGTGGGTACTATGTACAGTAATGAAGACAACAAGAAAAAACATGACTCCTTTGCAAAATAGCAACGTCGGCGATCCTGCGTAAACCATACTGCCGGTAAGAGGCGAGTGAGGAATACAAAAGGGCTTAAGGCCCCCAGTGTAGACATCATGTCCGGGCTGGGCTGGATGGTCGAAACTTGGAGGGTTTCATGTTGGAGATGGTCTTTGGCCCCCTGTCTATCAACCCCTGATGGCTCTCGCATTTGTGCTCCCTTCCACTTTGTAAGTGGGATATGACTCGCTGAAGCGGCGGAGGAATGCGAATAGCGCGAGAATCTAGCAGTCCAATCAACGTGAAGCCGTTGCTTGTCCTTGACACCCTCAGTACTCACTTCGACTCAGCTCGTCCACTCCTTTTCTGATGTATTTGCAACATTGCAACAATCATCCGAGATGCCGAGATGGTATCTGACTAATATCATATATGTAGTAGTTTCAACTTCATCACGGATCCGGCAATAATTTACACTTACGTAGAGAAAGGCCTCCGGACGAAAAAATAAGGTCTTTCTAATCTGAGATAAAGATGCTGGCATCGACAATATCAATCTTCATGCGTTGCCCGGATAGAAATTGGCTGCGCGGCTGTACAAGTACCAAAAAGGGGCACATGCGCCGTATTGTAATAAATGGGGGCGGAATGTTCCTCTTGAACGATTAGGCGCCCGTACATGAACACCGATGATTTGTACTTGGTATATCGGGTTTATTATAAGGAGGTTGCAAAAAATAGAGTGGTTATCCCGAAGGGAAATCATCCGCTATCTCTCCCATCTCGCCCATCTCGCCCATCGCGCATTACCATCTCGCATCATATGGTAGACGCGCAATGGAAACAGACAGCAATGATCATCGTCCGAGTAGCTAGGATCATCGTGTGTGTCCATCACGTTTTTCCTATTGCGTATGGGATGTATCGAACACAATCGTTCTCGGATCTCGTCCGATATACGATTAGGTACGCTCATGATGAGTCGATGACGGGACTTTTTGACGATCCAGTATAAATCCAGTGGCCGTGCGTTCCTTGACGAGTTTCAAACTATCAACATCAGCTACCGCCGGTCTTTTTATATTTTGAGCCAATCATAAGTGTCAAAATGCTTCCAAGCAGCCGGTACCACACAGTGTCATTACTATGAGCAATGAAAAGCGATACAAGCAGCCAAACAGTAAAAATTGTGCCTGATTGCAAGCTGGCGGCAGAAAGGGTGAAACCCCCGAACCCGAAGCTACTGCGCGGCTTAGGCGTCTTAAAGCATCTCCAGGCACCTTAAGGCACCTTGTTAGGACCGTACTAGAGAATACAAAGTAAACTGTGCTGCTGCCCACTATCCGCCCGGTATCATCGAATGGACACTCGATTGGCCTGGGCGGACTGGGGTTCTAAAGTCTGTACCTAGCGAGGTGGGTAGGGGTGGACTGGGGTGGGGCTGGTCAGCCTGCAACTAAGAATGGACCCAATGGACCCTTGAAAGTGACACCAACAACCAACTAACTCTTGACTCTGTCCCTCTGTCCCGCTACCTAAACTTAGGTACCTGTAAATCGACTCCAGCAGTCCAGCAATGGAATCCCCTCCCCAATCCCACCGTCCCATTCCTTTTCAAACCCCAAGCCCGCACTCCACCTTCTAATCGTCGACACTCTGTCGATTTGCGAAACCTCCCTAATTTATTTCTCGGTTTCGATCGTCGCTCGTTCATCGTTCTTTGTTCGATGTTCGAATCCCCCGAGGCAAGGGCGAAGAAATAATTCCAAGTCCGGGAACAAAGAAATAATTAATTCTCTTTTTTTTCTTCTTCCTATCCACTCCTCCGACTCTTCTCCATGCGTACCTGATAACCTTCGATATACTTCCAATCACAATGGCAATGCTAGCTCCGAAGTCGTCTTTCCCGGCTTCGCTGGCCTCTTCGAGTTCCACCTTGGTCTCGAGCGCACAATCAGCCAATATGGCGCCCAGGAGAGCACCCGCCGTCCATGCTGCAGGGCAAGCCTTTGCCAGCCCTACCGAGTCTGAATTTTCCGATGTCGACGGTCCCGATGCAGTCAAGACCTGGTCCGAGGACCAAGTTTGCGAGTACTTGAGGAGCGTCAAGTGCGGCGAGTACGAGAAGTTGTTCAGAAAGAATAACGTAAACGGCGAGAATCTGCTCGAGATGGATAAGGAGGTTCTCAAGGAGATGGGCATCGACAAGGTTGGCGATCGTGTGCGACTGTTCCTCGGCATTAAGAAGCTCAGGACAAAAGCGTACGCAAATCAGAAGAGGCGTAATAGGGTGAGTTATATCTCAGCATATGCAATGTATCGAATACACCGGATTTTGGTCGCATTGTCTTCTGACGCTCTCTCGTCTATAGGATTCTTTCGGCGGTCTTGATGCTCAGTACACCCCTTCCTCTACGGGATCACCACGCCATCCCAACTCTAGCACTCGTGCTATGGGCGGACCATCGTCTAGCAAGAGGTATTCTCGGCAGATCGACTTGTCAAACCTTCCCATAAACCCGATCGCCGAGATTGCGAAATCAGCATCACGCCCCAATTCGCCTTTGCCTACTGCCGAGCTTCGAACTGCGAGACAGCAGAGGTTCCCGCAAAACCAGACGTATATGAACACGACGCCTAACTCGACCAGTCGAGGTCCTGGCTCACCGACTATGCCGGGCCGTCTGGTAATGACCCACACGAGAAACACTTCCAGTCAAGATGGTTCGCTGATGGCTGCTTTACCACAGGGTCAAGACGTCATCCGTGTCATCTCTACCGGCGGTGTCACGAAAGTCGTTAAGATCGCAGACTGCACCACCTGTGAAGATGTTATGCGAGTGACGCTACGGAAGTTTGCCTTGCGGGAGGACCACGATCGCAACTATTGTTTCTGGGTATTAGCCGGTGTTGACCCCGACCCTAAGCAGTGTCGTCGTCTCGGCGATACCGAATTGTGGCGCATCATCAAGGACCAGAAACGGCCCGAGAGAAATCGTCTCATTCTCCGCAGGGTACCCTCTGGAGAGCCTGGAGAGGCCGAATTGCAGCGAGCCGCCTCCATTGCTTTCGAAGAAGCCCAGCAATCCCACGTCCGAGCGCTCGAGAATGTACAGGACAAGAGAAGCCAGCTGAAGGTACAGAAGTTGTTGGGTGAGAGCTGGAACGAAGGGCTTCAGCAGCCGCTGTCACCGATATCTTTCCAGAACCGCCAGAAGAACCTGCAACATGCCGCCAGAGAGCTGGAACGGCCCCCATCCAACGATGCCCCGCCCATCCCGAGACGAAAGGGTCTCAAGCCGTTCGGTGGTCTCAGACCGCCCAGCGAGCTGATTACGTCCGATCTAACCTCATACTTCCCCGACCACCCGAGAGAAGATATCGATCGGACCGCCCGGCTATCTATGCGTAGATCTACTCGTTTGAGTAAGGTGAACAGTCGACTTAGCGTTGCCAGCAACCTAAGTTTCGCATCCAGCATTCAAGATGCTCCGCCCATTCCGACCATTGCGGATACGTGGCTGAACAGCGGTCAGCTTGCTAAAGTCAGAGCTCGTGATACTCAGGGCCGGCTGCCGCCCTCATTTCGAGATTCAGTCACTTCGTCAGTCCTTGATACCCTTCAGGAGGAGTCTCCTATCGAACCCAACCGCAAGTCGTATGTCTCTTTCGCAGACAGCGGCTCTGATACCAACCCGATCAGCATTACAGATCCGGAAGGACATGTTCGTCACAGCTACTTTGACGAAACTAGCACTCAGGGTTCTGGCTCTCTCAAGGAGATTACCCAGGCCCTAAGTGAAGACGGCGAGGATGCTGACGAGGAGCTGCAGAGCTTCCTAGCCGGGGAATCATGGGACGATAACAAATGGATGAAAGGTGCCCTCATCGGCCAAGGGTCATTTGGTAGTGTATACTTGGCCTTGCATGCCGTCACTGGTGAGCTCCTTGCCGTCAAGCAAGTTGAAGCACCCTCGCCTGGTGCCAACAGCCCGAACGATGCTCGAAAGAAGAGCATGATTGAGGCTCTTAAGCGGGAAATTGGTCTACTCCGAGATCTTCGACATGCCAACATTGTGCAGTATCTCGGATGCAGCTCCTCTGCTGAGCACCTGAACATTTTCCTTGAGTACGTTCCAGGCGGCTCTGTCCAGACAATGCTCAATTCGTATGGTGCTCTGCCCGAGCCCCTGGTTCGCAGCTTCGTCAGACAGATCCTTAACGGGCTGTCGTACTTACACAACCGAGATATCATTCACCGCGACATCAAGGGAGCCAACATCCTTGTGGACAATAAGGGCACGATCAAGATCTCTGATTTTGGAATCAGCAAGAAACTCGAGGCCTCCAATATTCTAAGTGGTGCCAATAACAACAAGCACCGACCTTCTCTGCAAGGTTCGGTGTTCTGGATGGCCCCCGAAGTTGTCAAGCAGACCTCGTACACGCGCAAAGCTGACATCTGGTCTCTTGGTTGTCTAGTCGTCGAAATGATGACAGGAACGCATCCTTTCCCAGATTGCAGTCAACTTCAAGCTATCTTCAAGATCGGTGGTGGCAAGGCTGCCCCGACCATCCCAAGCACTGCCAGCCCCGAGGCGATTAAATTCTTGACCCAAACGTTCGAGATGGACTACAATCTCCGACCGAGCGCAGACGAACTTATGGTCAGCCCATTCCTATCTCCTATCACATAAAAGTGCAGGAGACAACTCCTTAACTCTTTCCCCCATTCGGATCGGTCGTTTCTCGATACCCCTTTTGCACAATTCGTACTTCAATTCTTAGTATAAACAATCGAGGCTGGTTATATTGGGGTTGGAACACTCTAGATAACCTCCGGCCCTTTGATATTGTTTTTGCCGCTCGACGCATCTCTCGATTAGCCAAGCCACCTTGTTTGACAATGGTCGAGCTAGCTATTGACGATTTGCGTTAATTTCACAATTTCATCATTAAAACTATAATGGCCTAGTCCTTCATAGTTACGACGAAGGAATACAGAATATTTGGCCCTGCGGATGAGCATACGGAAAGCGACCCCGGACTAGTGAACGGATATAGGGGTTCACACTAATGCATTGATGCGGCGAAATGGAATCTGGCCATCGGGGTTCTTTTATTGAATCGTCTTCGTATTTTCGGGCTCTTGTGTTATTTTGTATTTATACGGGCCGCATCTGAAGCGAGGGAGTAATCGGGGTTCAAGGTGGCGAATGGATGAACGAGGGCAAATGAACCGGCACGATAACTCGCAAGACTTGTCCCATTTTCGTAGATTCAAAACATGTGTACCTATAGAATCAGCCTCACTGGCTATGGGATATAAAAAACACTTGACAACTATTTTCGCAACGAGAATTTCCGTGACTTGGTTATCCAAAGTGAAGGCGATGTGAGGATAAGGGTTGTGAACACAGAGATGCTCATGTCAGTCCTCAAATTATGGTATCGTATCGACTTCGATAGAAAACTTACAAGTCTAGCCATCGTCAGCTAGGCGTCATGTATCTATCTCGCAGGTTTCACTTTCAAAGTCCTCTGTGCTCCTTTTCTTCTTATTCGCTTAATAGCAGGCTCGAGGCGGTACCTCTTACACAAAGCCCCCCATCTTGATCCTCTACCCAGACTTCCCACCTCCGAGATTTCCCCCTCTTTGCCGACCCATCTTTGCGGCCGATTTCTCTCAGGCACACACGAAGGGGCTCGTTAACATAGAGAGGGGCTAGATTCCGATAATCAATCTTGTCGATCTTCTCATACGAGGGGAGCTGTGATCGAAGCAAAGAGAGCATCAGAGTGAGAGAGAGGGGTCCATGAAGAAGCAGGTTGCGGTGACCTTCGACCTCGCGACAGAACTCTGGATCCAGGTGAATTAAATGAGCGTTGAACGTTAGTGCACTGTAGTGGAAGAGAAGCGTGGGCGTTGGCGTCAGCGAGATGGAGACATCGGGAGCGTTGGGTGCTAAGCCATTACTTCAGCCACGGTCACGAGGTTCACCAACAAGCAAAGCGCCAGACACAAATAGTAAAAAGGTAGGATATGACATGACATACCCTTGACGGACCTCCGCCTTCCTTTCGACGCCGCCGCGAGGTTTTCACGAGCTTGCTCCTTACTCACCCCGCGCATGAAAACTAGGCCTCTCCGCTCTCTTATCCCCCGGAACATAGGCAAATTCCTGAGACGATAGTTCTCGAAGTCGTCTTTCCTCATGTACTCCCGCAGCACGTCGACGAAGATCTTCTCCTGCCCCTCGGGACCTTTAACGGTGACGTTGTCTACGCGCTCCCTACACACGACCGGCCGTGTGTTCAGGCGAAAATGATCACGGAACTCAATGTAAC
>JAOWAP010000009.1:1091506-1105828 GCA_028565235.1 Hypoxylon lenormandii
GGAACCTTCTTATGGTTCGAACCAGAAACTGAACGCTCTGGAGCTCCAACTCGCGCTGAAGGCGCCGACGAAACGTCTCCGTGGTTGTGCGGGAAATCCGAGTCGATGGAGGCTGTATCCTCTCCGCTGCCCTCCCTATAGTGCTGTGTGGACGTCTCTTTCATGCTGGACGATCTTCGAGGTGGGTGAACCTGATGACTTCCTCCGATCTGCTGGCTACTACTCAGATATTGATCGATTCGCTTTGCTTCAGCTTCACTGCTTTCCAGCTGCTCTAAAAGGGCCTTCTTCTTTATAAGCTCGTCATTGGCCATCTCCTGTTGAACTCTCTTTAGAATTCTATAGCGCAGTACGGTGCGGACCACACCAGCAAATTGAGCACTTTCTCTCATGGGTTCAGCAAAGCTAGCTCCAAGCGAACTAGACAATTCCTCGGTTGCGATGTATGACGAATCTGCGGCTTGGCCCACTCGCTCAATAGCTGCAGCGAGAGAAGGTGACGGCTCGGATAGCGCAAAGGCATTGAACTTGGCACCTAGATCCGAAAGGTCCGTCGATAGAGAACTTAGATGGTTGAGCGTTCTCCGATTGACCTTCTCCATTGGCCCCATCAGGGCTTGCTCCAGCTCCTTAATGGATGCCTCAAAGGTGATAAAATAGGGGTCCAGTTCCTGCTCGTTCAGATCGTGGGTCTCAGGAGGAAATCTACGGAGGAGCTGGGAAGCTACTGTGCTGGAACTGTCGAATACGGGACCCGGTGGAGGGTTAACGGGGGTCTTTAGCTTGGCCGAAGCCGCCGGCACAGGAAGATACGAGTGTGCCGGCGTGGGGTTGGCGGCATCTAGCGGCGGCGCTTTCATAATGGTCTTGGGAATAGATGAAATAGGATGCGAGTGCATAACCTCATTCTAATATTTAAAGTTAGCCAATGGATCGGTCTTCTACGATACGACCGCAGACATACCCAGCTAACATTGGGGTCGAGGAATCTCCATAGGACACCATCGTCCCGGACCTGTTCCATTCGTCGGCAGCGGTTTAGGAAGACCGCTAACATGCGTTTTCGCAAGTCAATGATCTGTTGATCTTGCTTTGCGTTGGTCGGGTTTGCGGCGTAATCTGCCATCGTATGCTTCTCAGGAATCGGGGGAATGATTAGAGTAGGGTGAAGTCTGGTTAGCGCATCACGGAGCGACGCAAATTCGGAATATCGACGACGGACTTCAAGGTCCTAAGTGCCATGTGAGTGACCGATATTCTAAAATTACCATGTAGAAACTCACCCCCGTCCTAATCGTATAGACTATATATTTACCACCACTCTCCATGCTCTTTCCAGCATCCGTGATCAAGATAGGGAGCTCGGGGTTCTCGTAGAGGATCTGCTCGATACGGCTATCGTAACCACCTGGTTTCCGGCGAGGTATGGATTGCGTCTGAGACTGGGATCCATATTCCTCGTCACTCTCGACCCCAGTGGGTTGGTGGCCGTAGGTCGGGAGCGGAGGCGCATCTTCGCTGGTGGAAGAGGGAGTGTTGGGGGTCTCGAAACGTTGGTCCGGGTGGTCTACAAAGTCCCAGTCGGGATCAGCCTCATCAGGAGAGTCATCCAGCGCTATGTTTTCCCACATTATTTTTTCGTCGAAGAAAGAAGACCTAGACAAGACTTACAGTCATGGGAACCTGGAGAGGTAGGGTTCGCAGAGGAAGAAGTTATAGAGTCACGGCGGTCGTAACTCGTACCGTAGGGGTTATTGTCTTCCTCATCGTTCCACATCTTGAATCACTGGCGCCTGCTTAACAGACACAACAAAGCTTCGTCTAGGGGGTTTAGAATGCGACAGCCTCTCAGGTGAATCACGGTGCAGTCGCCCGAGCGGACGCTGGGTTGGTATTGTACAGTGTAACAAAACGGCGAAGGCGGGGGAGGGGGAGATAGTAAAACGACGGAGCCGACGAGAATAGGAAACTTGGCAATTAAATCGTTATTATCGTTTGGCCGACTTAAATTATGAAGTAGTTGAGTTGCTTGGACAAGGAAAACAAAACGAGTATTGAATTGCGATTGTAAGTTTAATTCCAAGTCGAGTTCATGATTAAGTTAGCTTGCGGCTGTTGGTAGGAAACTGGAAGCCTTGGGAGAACTGCTACGTGAGGTCATGTCTTAATCAGGCACACGGGCCACAAGCTTACTTTTGAAGCTAGCGATCCATAGGTTCCTAATGGGGTTAGTGCACGCCGTGTACGCCCGCTGGGACCGAACTCCGAGAAGGAATTAAGGTGAAATTTAAAATCTCCGCCGCTGTTAATTGATCTGGGGAGAGTGAATAACGACTTCGAGCTGGATTGTAGACTGCAAATCCCAAACTTGAGCATCAAATAATATGACTGAATATGAATTCAATATAGAAGGATAGCCTTCGCTACATGTAAGACACTAGGCACCTAAATTACGCTTGTGATAAGCCAACTTATATATAAAATACCCTGTTCATGATACACACTTTCGCCTTCACCTCGATGTCATTGGAACTTGGATGCCTGTGTTCATCTGTGTTCATCTATTATGGTAACCTCAAGCCAGCATCTCCATTGCCCGTTGACCCCATGGCAGCACTTTTCCTCATAGGCTTTCTGTTAGTTGGAGATCACGATCATAGCTACATAGGGCGAGGTAGGGTATCATCCATGACTCCCAATGTAGGTACAGCAGCTAATACAATCCTTTCAGCGTTTCAGTGGTAGCCAGGCGGCCCGGGTAGGTGGCATTTAATCAACGGTAATAGAAAGAACAAGCTTTAAAGATCTTCTTCGCATCCCCAGAACAAGCTGAGGGAGAGCAATGAAAATATTGTAGGTTCGCGTCGCCTGGAAGCAGTGTAATACCAGGGACACAGTGGAAGCCATCATGCGCAAGCACAGAGGATGAACTCCCGAAGAACAAAAATAGGAATAATCATAGATCGAGTCACATTGTGACTCTTTCAGAGATTAAACTGAAAAGAACAGATACTACACTTGATCTAAGCCAAAAGGCAAAGAGAGCTGAGGAAAGAAAAAAGGAAAAGAAGAGAAAGGGAGAGGAATCAAGCCAGTCTTATATAGTTTTTGGGTGGAGGGCGGTGATTGGGATTTTTTGGAAGGCGGTGGCCTAATTGCCCGGCAGAATCTTGTTGGCCCATTGTTTCCATTGTTTAATTGTTTGCTCCCATTGTTACCCCGCTAATTCCATTGTTGCCTGCCTGGAGTGGGTACGTACCTACCAATTCTGCCATTCAGTCCATTCCATTCACTAAAATGCCCCACATAAGGCACCTAAAGCACCTGCGCGGCCATTGTTTGTTGAGAACAAACGGCAATCACCCGGCTGATTCTGCCGCCCCACGCCGCCCCACGGTCCCTCTCGAAAAAACTATATAAGACCTGACACCCTCCCCCAAACTCTCTCTTGGATTTTTCTTTTCTCTTCATACTTACCTTGTTCCGAACAAGCTCGCTCAAGCTTGAGCTTGTTCAAGTGGGATGACCTGCATTGCACATCGCGGAGTCGGCCCTCTTCTATTATCCCTCGTGGATCGTAGGGAGCGCAATTTTTGCTGTCTTACTAAAACTCGTTTTCGTTATGACCGATGCCTTAGCATCGCCATGAGGAAGATGAAGCATGAAATATAATCCAACACGCCAAACATTCTGCTGCCTCGCGCGATGGCGAGGGACAGTTCTATTGTATACTTGCTGGTGTTTCAATGACTGCTACGATCGCCTTTGGCACAAATATCACTTTAGATTAACTTGCAGCCTTTCGTCGGACTACTAGAGATTCAAACACAATATCTCTTGCATAGCAGATTACTGTCCATTCCTTTAGGACAGAAATCTGGAGCTAGATAGGCATGTAAGAAGTTTACCCTTCAACTTCACACCATATCCACGATGATGTTCTGCTGGTGTTGTGCTCGGAAAGATCAGACGCTGTCGCCTTATGTCCACACTAGAACATCACACCAAACTCTCGTCACTCCTCCCAGGACACACATGTTCCCAAGCCGATGTCTTTTCGCCGAACCCTAAGTGCGTTTGGTGTAGGTACCTAGGTAGTTGGGTTGCGGGATCTTAATTTCAAACAGTTCTTGTCCATGCATACCATGCAGCGTAAATAAAGTTAAGGTCTTTTGGGTATCATGTAGTGTACATCCATTCCACAAGCTTGGGTCCTTCATAAAGGGTTTCCCTCGAGGTATGCCGACGCCTCTAGCCCTTCCAAACCTTATGCCCTGCTCTATGAGCTGATAAAGCAGACAAACCTCTAACCTTTTATCGCTGTGACGCCTGGGATCATGTAGTGACCAAATCAATAACCAGCCGGTCCTTAGGTTTTGAACCCAAGCGAGTAAAATATCCAGCGTCCCAAACTCCTAAGCATGCAACGTATCCTTTCTATCCACACCGACTTTTTCTAGCGGCTCCGTGTTGCCTGCCGGAGCATCACAACGGAGTATCTGGCGTACCTCAGTTTAGTGACTCTCGATCGACTACGCAGAAAGGTGCAGCCAACTTACGTGATGATTCCCCCTACGGCAACAAACACTCCTATGACGGACTTGTCACCGACTGATCTCCCAGATGTAGCCCAGCCAAGTGCCACTATGAGACAGGTCTTGAGGTGCCCGACAACTGTACTTGAAACTGGACCGGTCTGGCCGACGATGAAAAATTGCGACAAGTTGATCAGGGCGGCAAAGATGCCAGACTATGTATGTAGTGTTAATCATCGATAGATGCAGTTGGATATTCTCGTTTTAACCTACCATCAATATCATCAACCATCTACCCACGGGAACTTCAGACCACGTGGGGAACGTATCAATAAAGGGAATGGCGTAAAGTAGAAGAAAAGCCGAAACTGGAGCTTGGTTGAAGAGTAGCTGCATACTCGATACCTTCAGCTTTCGTTGGTAGCTCTTGATCCATACCGTGTACAACGACGAGGCAAAAATCCCACAGAAGGCGAAGAGCACACCCAAACTTGATGTCGTCTTAACATTGATATCCTTCGTCGGCAGTGAGTCGTAGTAAGAGACCATGGCAACTCCGAGGCAAGCAGGGACCAGAGCCAGGATCGCGTTTCGAGGCAACCTGGAGTTGTATAAAACAAAATCCATAGTTGCAACGGTTGGGGTGAGTAAAATACGTGCAATCTGATAGAAGGTAACGGTGGAAAAGGCTAGAGACAGATTTGGGAGGATGACGTTGAGTGACATTGCAAGAGACAAAGGAATAATGTCCTGAAGGCTGATACGGCGAGGATGGAAGTACGCGAACTGGCGCCGCGATAGTGTGAATAGAAGCAACCAAGTCATGAAGAAGTGGAAGGCGGCAAATGTAAGCTGCGCAAGCTTCAACGAAGGGTCGGAAAATATGGCTTTATTGGTGAAGACCTAAAGGGTTTTTGGGTATCAGTTACGCCCACGGAGCGAGAAGCACGATGAAGAAACATACAATGCCTATCGTGGCCAATGTGTTGACTACTATCCAGAACACGGCCCAGCCGAAGCCGTTGTTTGAAGAGGAATCTAGATCCGCTTGGTTACCAGTCTCCTTCAGTAGCAACCCTTCACCTTCTTCGGGATCCTTAGCACGACCATCGTCCACGACGGTGTATAGGGAATTGCGATCATTGTCCGCGCCGTCGAAGCTGCTAGATATGTCCTTCTCGCTTTGAATTTCCGTGGACGAAGAGGCAGCTGATGAGGGCCGTTTGGGGCCGCTATGCAAAGATGCCATGTCGACCTGCGAGGGACATGTA
Organism: Hypoxylon lenormandii; assembly: GCA_028565235.1. NCBI lineage: Eukaryota > Fungi > Ascomycota > Sordariomycetes > Xylariales > Hypoxylaceae > Hypoxylon > Hypoxylon lenormandii. The sequence continues at coordinate 1,097,313 of JAOWAP010000009.1, forward strand.
TGAAGGGGGTCGCCCAACTTTCCGTCGCTCACGGTTGATAGATCCAAGCATGTGAAGGTAGGTGTAAGATGAGATGAGATCTTAGGAGCCGGAATCTAGAGTCGCAGTAATAGTCTTCGGGAGGACTTAATGACCGGAGTTGACAACGGGCAAATGAGAAGATAGGTGGAACAGTTCTCATTCAGAGATTGTGTTTGGTAGGTCTGCATAGGGATGGCAAACCCAGAGGGCGGGAGTCCGTCGCACAGGTGAGGTCGCACCTGAGTGGATGTGCTATTTTAGCCGATCTCCAGACGGGAACGGAACGTGGAGTCGACTAAGCTGATCTTATCGATCAAACGTGGACGGTGGTGGACACGGTTGCGTGGTCGTCCAGGAACGAAACTTGACCCGGTCGCAAGCCACGAGATGATCTTATTCAAGTACCTATCGTGTTACAGGGGAGTGCCGAGCACCCGAGCTGTTGAATTGTCAGGGCCAGAGGGCTTGGGAATGCGGTATTGGCAGCCCGGTGGGTGGGTTTCCAAGAGTCTAAGAGGTTAAAAGAACGGTCTGACAAGGGGTCTTGGAGGTTTGACTCGGTGCTACTGCTACTGTAAAGTAAAAGCATTGCAGCAAGACCCAGTGCAATGGTTCAAGTTCAAGTTGGTTCCAACTAGAAAATTCGAGACAGGACATTAAGTTCAAAACACGAGCAAAGTTCAACTCGCTTGCTGATTCACTCAATTCTACTATGTAGCACAAGATGGTCAAAGATTGGACACACGGACTATATTCGTTATTATGACCGGCTCACTAAGGTGCCCAGTAACAATAATACATGATGAAAAAATGACGTGCCTTACCATAACCATCGAAGTAGGGGTAGCTCCCCAAGCCACTCCATGCACGTATTGTGTTGTACCTACATCTATCCCCACTTACAGTCTTAGGAGCATTCGCTCTAAGAGACAAGTGATGGTTGTTCAAGATCAATATAAAGATTCAAGTTTGATGTACATTTGTAAAGGTGATGAGATCCAGAGGGTATAATTAATCGTCCTGTAAATACCTGTCATATTATACTAAGACTACCTAGGTACATATGAAAGCTACTACCACGTATCTTCTATTCAGACTATTCTCCAGTCTTCTACTCTCATAGTGAAGTTGTCAAGGTTTAGACTATCATCTTAGCCTTACATATTTCCTAGGTACCTGTAGTTAAAATTGATGCGAGAGCAACGTGGTTATATGTGTACCTGCTTGAGATGCAGCACTGCGGCTCGGTCCTTTACTTACTGCGAGATCCTCGTAAACTGGATTTTTGTATAATAATTACCTCTCGAACACCCACTGTGTCTAGCTACCTCAACGGTCATTTCGGATATAAATAGTCATAGGAAAGCCAAGTCTCGTTCTCGGCAAGGGGTGCTTCATACTGAGCTGCCGAATAGCCGTCCTGACTCCTTCACAAACCTGGGTCATGTCAACTATCCAGGTATTGACAAACAGGCAGCTTTCTTAATCAGACAAAGGAGGCAACCAGATGATCCGATTTCTCGGGACTCTCACCTGTCCTTTGTCTCTTCCGGCGACGCGAGTAGGTTGTACATATCTAGTGCCACGGGTCTCGGGATGGAGGTATCACAACGCAGGCTTTCTAATATTGCACTGAAAATCAATTTCGGTCTGATATTATTAGTTGCTACGTACCTGCATACCTAAAGCTACCTAAAATTGTGAGATGCTGCCAATTTACTATGTACGTCTGAAAGTCGAGACTGGGTCCCGGGGGTTTCATGTGGGCCTTTCCCTGTAAACTTACCCGCGTTTTCTGTTTAACCTCGTGGCCGATCATTGCCGATGAAAAAAGACTTGTTCGAACTCTTCTTTTTTAAGAGTTGAAGGCATTGAGATCTATCCATATGTTCGTCGTTCGTTCCAACGTGATATTCGTCTGTCGAAATGTAACTTCTACTATTCACGAGATCTGTTGGTAATAAACGGATTGTATTTTATCAACATTTACAATTGCCGAATTAGGTATTACGCCTCTCTCTTCTCTATCTTCTGTCGCGGAATACGGCATCTGACGCTAGCTTTTCAAGCCGGGACGCATTTCTCTCTTCTCTCTGCCAAAGCCACTACTCGCTACTTTTCATTCATTCACGAATAGCCAAGCTGCAGATTGATCATAAGATACGACGTAACCATTTCTCACATGACATCCCTCCGTTCGAGGTATTTACGAGTTAGATGTATCACAAGCCAGAGACTGTCTTGCATCGAGTTGCGAATTTGCAACCGGCTCTTCTGAAGATCTGCATCTGGACATCTGTTCATCCTGCAACGCCCCTGTGCCAGTGCCAGGAGAAAATAATGGACCTCGTTACACACCTATCATGAATAATATAGACCATATTCTACATTCTATCGCTTTTCGCCAGAACGAATTCAAACAATTCTTTCATGCGTCTCTCAGCCTCCAACTAGCCCATTAGCAAAATACCGAGATTCCCTTCGCGCATTGCGATGGCGCCGCATCTAAACGGCACCAATGGGGTACATTGTAAGTGTTTGTCTCGGCGTCCCGAACCTGACCAAACAGCTTACGACATTTCATGTGCAGCTCCCAGCAAAACTCCAAACCCTAGGTTTTTTGAAGACTACGGGGTCTGGAAGCAAGCCCCTATTCTAGTCGGAACCACCAAATTCCAGCCTTTACCAGATGTAAAGAATATCATGATCACTGGCGGTGCCGGCTTCATGTAAGTTCTCGCGGGACTGCTCAAGGTTCAACAGTGCGGCTAACGAATGGCGAAGAGCGTGTTGGCTTGTCCGTCATCTTACGTTAACATACCCGGAAGCCTACAACATTGTGTCGTTCGACAAATTAGATTATTGCTCTTCATTGAACAACACGCGCATGCTCAATGATAAACGAAACTTTACCTTCTACCATGGTGATATTACTAACCCCTCCGAAGTGCTCGACTGCATGGAGCGCTTCAGCATAGACACCATCTTCCACTTCGCCGCTCAGTCGCACGTGGATTTGAGTTTTGGGAACTCTTATGGATTCACTCACACGAACGTGTATGGCACCCACGTCATGCTAGAGAGTGCGAAGAAGGTCGGCGTCAAGCGATTTATCCACATTTCTACCGATGAGGTGTACGGCGAGGTGAAAGACGACGACGACGACTTGTTGGAAACCAGCATCCTCTCTCCAACCAACCCGTATGCTGCGAGCAAGGCCGCTGCTGAGATGCTTGTAAATTCTTACAAGAAGAGTTTTAAGTTACCAGTTATCATTGTCAGGAGCAACAATGTTTATGGGCCACATCAATTTCCTGAGAGTGAGTAGTTGAGCGGAACAGCACGTAAAGGTTGTGCATCCTGTTGACTTCGTACTAGAAATAATCCCCAAATTCATCTGCTTGCTGAATAGGCAGCGGCCGACGGTCCTGCACGGGGATGGGAGCCCTACTCGGAGATATCTCTATGCCGGCGATGCTGCTGACGCGTTCGACACGATTCTCCATAAAGGTGCCCTTGGCCAGATCTACAATGTAGGATCTCACGACGAGATCTCTAACATTCAGCTATGCCGGATGCTCTTGGGAGAGATGGGCATACCTAACGAGAGTCAGGAGGACTTTAATAAGTGGGTGAAATACACGCACGATAGGCCCTTCAACGATCATCGGTATGCTGTCGATGCTACGAAACTTCGACACCTCGGCTGGAACCAGAATACCTCTTTTATCGACGGCTTGAAGATCACCGTCGACTGGTACAAACGCTTCGGCGAGGTCTGGTGGGGGGATATTAGCAAAGTTCTAAGTCCCTTTCCGATAGTCGTCGAGGCTGAGGTGGTGTCTGATAAGGAGGAGATTTGCGACGAGCCTCAACTACCAAAGCGGCGAGAGTCTTCGACTTGATGATCGCGATGTCAGCGCCCATTCCTATGCAGGAGGAGAGGCCCTGCCAAGTATCATGATATTTCAACGAATGAATGCATCGCCGGAGTTTGGGTTCACTCTGTACGACAACTGGCGAGTGAGGAGGAATAGAGAGCGTTGTTTTATTGCAACATCATATATTGTGAAATACGCAAGCCGTGTAGAGAGAATTTCTACGGCCATTAGAAGGGCTATAAGCGATGATCGTTGCTTTAGGTCATGACCAGCTAGTTTCGACTCTCATAGACAGTAGAAAATGTCATATAGAGCCTCGCAGCATACGAAGTAGTAACATTGAAATAAAAATAAAAATAAACAAAAAGAAGGAAAGAAGAGAAAAATCTTGCTGGTATTAGAGACCTATCTCCAGTGGGCTTGAATACTCCATGGGGGTTTGGCCTGCGGGTTATACCATACGTTGTGTAAGCCTGCCTTACATTCTTTAATGTTGCCGTTGACGGAAATAAGTTTACGTATGTTTTGGTCACATAGATGGATCAGCGCCCTTGTTCCTGCAGTGTGCTTTTTTTTTCTTCGCATGCAGAAGAAGCATGGCACATGTAAGCTAGAGGCGTCTTTTCGCATAAGGTGCATTATGTAGCTAGGGGTTCGGACGATCCAACAGCACGTTGTTCTTAGACGAGCTACCTTCACTCCTAGCTTTCTAAACGTGCCTAAGTAGTTTGTAGACTACCAAGCCTACCTCGTGCGTGCGTATAATCGGAGATAGGCCGAAATCATATCTTCGGAGCACCGGCAACCTGCGACTCGGCACCGGTGAGCCGTCAGGGTGGTTTCGCGACATCAAAGTCGCAGGTAGGGCAGAGGATTTCCAATTGACCGGTCTGTCAGACTAACCTGCCCAATGAAATCCGCTATGGGCTTCCAAAAGTTCCCACAACGTACCAGTGCATCTCCGTTCGCTTACGGCACCTTTCAAGAGCTAGGCAGAGAGGAGTAAGAAGGGACGACCTTGGTTCTCAAGTCTGGTCATAGGGTCTTATGGTGTTAATATCTTCAATACCTCCTAACCTCACTTCTGGAAGAAATGGAGGAAGAAATCTATCCCCCATTCCCCGCCCCCACACCTTATATTACATTAAGGTGCACGTGGGTACGTATTAGTAGAGACACCGTAGGAAAGTCCCGAGTCTAGGAGGTGCTAGCAGCAGTTAGTGTGTAAAAGCCGTAGGCGGGAACAGGCAGACGGATCTACATAGTAGGTCGTGAAACTAGTGAGATAGAACAATGTTAGGCTTGGGTCTGGCAAATGGCATGAGTCGATGTCAATCATGACGCTTTTGAGTCGTGATATTCCTAGCATGATAAGCTGCATATAATATACCCTCTGGCCCTATGCTACTGTAGGTACCATTACAGACTTACAGACTGACAGAATGAATAGGGAAATTCCCGCTGGCATGGGCGATGACATGTGGCTCATCCCCTGTCTTTGACTCCACGTTGCACTATTAAGGAGGCCGCTCATTGGATCGAAGAAAACTCGAATGTTGCACCCAGCTTCCCAACTGTCTTTTACCAGTCTGCCAGTTCAGTTCGCAGACGTTGGTGATTCTGGTCGGTAGCCAATCGTCGTCACATTTGTCTTTTCGTCCTTCCTCCGCATCCCCGTGGTCAACTTTCCCATCTTGTAATATATCCCAGCCCATCATTCTGCTACGTTAATATTGAATCATGAATTTATTTGCCCTCAAAACGACGACTTCTCAATCGTGCAGCCTCACGAATTAGAGGCGCCCCGTACTCGCTATTCGCTCCTTAAAGCATTCGTCATTTGACCATACATAGAGAGTTAACAGGCATATAATACATTTCCCCAGCTGAACAATTTCTGCGAATAGCAAGCATCTCGAACCCCTCCCATTCGCTCAGCGCCTGCTTCGGACTCGAGACCTTCGTCGCTCGCGAGTCCGCCGCTGACACTCGCGATCTCGGAGACGTCGGCACAGCATGAGATTCGATAGAGGAGCGAGGAGGAAATATCCGACTAAGATCACATCCACGACGAGAATTCTTCCACCACGATTGGGATGAAGAGGAGGAAAGGGACGAGGGAAACAGGGAAGGTTAGGGTATTGGATGCGCCAGCCACAATCATGCCATCGCAAGCCACCAGTGTAACGGACTCGTCATTCGGGCGATATAGTTCCGATACTGGCGGTTGCACAAGCGACGAACTTCCTGTGCCGGAGCTAGACAACGACATTTCCACCGACGATTTTACGAGTGACTACTTGAGCACCCGGACGACAAGTCTCTTGGGACCAGCGGATGAGGTGGAGACGAGGAGTCATCTCGACGCTGTGTCGGTCTATTCCCCAAGTCGTCATCCAGTTCACACTCATATGGTATATCGGATAGAAGAGCCCATCGAGGACGAAGAACTCCTGGAAGAAGCGACGATGTAAGTACAACCAAGTTCGGATTATAGGTGTCGGCGTTGGGAATAATAACACTCACTAAATCTGAGTAGAAATTCGACACGATCCATCAATGATTTAGACCTCGACTACGTCGTGGAGCATGGCCGACGGTACTGCGGATCCTATTACATGCCAAACGACGACGACGAACAAGTCCGATTGCAGCTCATCAACCAAGTTTACCTGAAAACATTCGACGGCGAATTAACGAGCGTGCCTCTGGAAGCACCGACGCACATCCTCGATATAGGTACGGCCGTTGGCGAGTGGGCTATAGATATCGCAGAGATGTATCCCGACTGCGAAGTGATTGGCACCGACATAGCGAATATATTTGAACGACGTGTTCCGCAGAATGTCTTTTGGGAAATCGATGATGCCGAGTTAGAATGGGAGCGGCCGTCGAACCACTATGACCTAATACACCTACGAGACATGTCGGGATCGTTTTCCGATTGGCACCACATTTACCGGTCTGCCTTCACCTGCATTAAACCGGGTGGATGGATAGAGGTGTTGGATTTCGATGATAATAGAGGGATGAGCAGTTTTCATTCGTTCTTCCAACCCGGTTCAATAATACACAAGGTGGCGATGGACCTCCAGGAAGCTGCCAAGCTACACGGAAAGCCACGTGGAGTCTGTCATCTGGAGCCCAGATTTTTAGTCAACGCAGGCTACGTCGACGTCCAACTGACCGAGCACGCCATCCCCCTCCGGACCGAAGACGGCTCAACCGGCAAGTTTTGGCTCCTCGCTTTGTTAAACGGGCTCGAATCGACATGCTTGAGGCTCCTGACGAAATACAAGGCGTGGGACCCCGACGAGGTCCGGATAGCTTGCGATATGATCGGCCAAGAACTCATGTCGTTGGCACTCAATCCAAAGAGGGCCAAGGGTTTCGTCGTCAAGGTCAGAGTACTGAAAGGGAGAAAGCCAGGCCCACCTCCCCGATGGTCTAGAGCATCATACCGCAAATACAGCCATATAATGCAGCGTATACCCAGTGAGATAACGGAGACCGATACGGAGGAAGGCAATCTGACAGATATGGAGAGCGCCTACTGCTCTCTTCCATCCCATGGGCCAACAGGTGCGGCAAAGAACAGAGTACTGGACTCTGACCCGGGGCAAAAAGGCCTGGCAAGCACCAAGGCGTCGTCTAGTTCGGAGTGATGGTGATCAACACGGAGGGCCGAGCAACGAGGATAATTACTTCCAAAGTACCTGGACTAGGACCATCCAAACTACGAAGCCAACGGTCTGCGCCCGGGACCTTCATCATACGGATGACAGTCAATACAGCCGAGGGATCCATTAACAAGTCTCATAGGAGTCGGGTAGATTGCCGACAGTGGCGGTTTTGATATTTTCAAGTTCTATACCCGGTGGAATTGGGGATCCAAGCAACCCAATAACGACCACGACGAAAGATTATTATGGTGTTCACGCCTTAATGAATGACCATAATAAGCTTGGCAGAACCCTCATCAACAGAGGGAATAGAAATTTACGGCCTGGTCAGGCCCGAGCGATTCTCTAGCTAGAGATATATTTGCGTTTGATTTGTTTCGTAACTGATATAATTAGGGGAAGGTATTTTGGTTCTAAGATTTAAGTGAGAAGAGAAGATTGTATCAGCACCAGATATCTATCTGTACATAACATAACATAGCTACTCTATAATTTAGGTATACTTAAATCACATTACATACATATGTATGAACAGTAAGATACTTGCAGAGAAAGCCCCTATCATGACTTGTGATAATGTGAAACTTGTTAGAGGCTCTAAGTCCCTCGGCACTAACCATGCATCGTTGCTGTACTAGTTGCATAACTCGGATAAGCCCGCCCCGCTTTGTATACCACCCTGAAATGCGTCGGAGCTGCAACCCGAGCCGTAGCTGGACCTCCGGAGCTCAACTTTCAATTATCATATCCATCCAGCTGCCTAACGCCCTGGTATCACGGCCTGAAGGCAGCTTTGCGACACGTCGCGAATCAATCCACTCCAACATGATACGATAAATATCCAGATGGCGCTAAACGGAACGAATGGCCTCGTCGCCGCCAGCGGCCTACACAATCTGACAGACGAGAGCTTGCCCATCTTCGACGTCGA
>JAOWAP010000009.1:1109234-1132073 GCA_028565235.1 Hypoxylon lenormandii
ATGACAGGGGGAAGGGGGGGAAGGCCAAAAGGTGAAACTGGAGGCGAGATGGCGTAGAATGGGGGACACAACAAGCCTTGCCCGTTTTACTTATTAATAAGAACAAGGCCGCGTTAGCTACCTCCTAGGTGCAGTACCAGGTTACAGTACCAGATAGTCAACGAGTTAAATATAGACCTGACATCGGGAAGGGGGCGATTATGTCAACTGCGGTAAGGCATCTCGCAGTGATAAAAGAGATCGATCGTTTCTTACATCCGAGACAGACGGATTCTCAGGTGAGGCTACCTTGGGGGGTTGGCGAGGGGAAAATATGTTTTTCTTCTTTTTGCTTTCTGGGCAAGACTCTGTATCTAGTAAAAAGGGGGAGGGATGGGGGCCAGCTGACAACGCAACGTCCGAACTTTTCCTCCCGTCGCAAGCCCCCTCGGGTAAGAAATAAGAAAGACATATGGCTTGGTAGGTAGTACAGTTTACGTGGAAGGATATCCATCATCAAGCCAAGGTTTGCCGTCCTTCTGCTGTCCAATGCGGTGTCAAGAGCTTTGCTTTCGCAAGTCGGGTTTGCAGGGTGTGGCTTTTTGGGGCCCGTTTGGTCCAATTGAGGTTCGAAGAGGTTGAAGCTTGGGATTGGACGAGCGGGACGTTTCAGATTTTCATACCTAGCAAGATCCTCCTCGCAGCTAGAGTTCCGGCCGGTGATTGGCGATTCGGCTTCTTCAAGATGAACCCCCGGCATGGAGAGTGATAGCTGCACGTCTTCTTTTGCAAAGCGGTAGTCAGCACTATAGGAGGTTCCAATTCCAGGTCAGGTACACGTGTACCGGTCATTGGTGTCACCAATGCTATTAAGAGGCGTCGTGAGAGGCTGTAGAAGCTGTAACAAACATACTACGACGCTAATGTGAACAGGGTTCGTTAAATCTACTTGTATATTGCAAGTGTGAGAGGCTGATGCAGGCAGGCTGGCTTCTCTTGATATGCGGCTGCTGAGATATTACCCCTGAATTTGAAGCGTACGGACATTACATAAGGTATGGACCGCGATGAGAGGACTTAGGTAGACTATGTAACTTGGACGTTTGTGTACTATAGGAAGCTAACGATGCACGGAATGGAAGCTAATCTGCTTCGTGATAGAATGCCGCCTGTGTTAGCGAGCAAACTTTGTCAGGGGTCGAATTAGAAAAAGTGATGTAGAAAATACGTTCGTATAGCTTTTCGTGTAAAGAGGCGCAAAATGTACACTAATGTGGAATTTAGAAGGGGGCCCCTTCATCTATGTGATGCCGCCCCTCTGCCTCCCATATGCAAAGTCTAAGGAGGTGTGCTACATGTTCTTCCAAAAGAGGGAATACACTAGACGTTTCGCCCATTTCGAATGTTTGTGTGGCAACGGTAAGCTATTTCGAATCAGACTCTAGTATAACGTCTGTTTGAGTGTGCTATTTCTGAGGCTAAACCTTGGAACTATGGCACATATAGGAACATATAAATTTCTTCTGTGTACTAAGGGGGTTTCTATATCCTTATCGTACCTACTCAGTAGGTATACCACACTCGGGTGTCTGTATCACGTTTCGTGCAACGTGTGCTGAAGGTCCTGGGTCATCTCTTATGGCTTAAATATTAAACAGCTTAGAAATGAAAAGGACGGCGGGCGTAGATTGGCGGTTGGCAGACGGGAATGTGGAGTGAGCCTGTGAAAGGACAACACAGTTCGGATGACAGAAATGACAGAAAAAAAAGAGCAGTACCGTAGGATACCGTAGGACCCGTAAGGTAGCTATGTGTATGTAGAGGTAACCGAGAATCGGATCCAGAGTGCCATCGCTAAGGTGGAATCCGATATGGGCCGTACCTACATACATAGGATGTAGGTATGGTAGCTGGGATTCCTTAAGAGCCTGAGAGCTGGTCCAGCAGACCAGGGGAGATGGATGGGATGTCGTCATTCTCGTTGACTTCGTCAGCACTTACTGCACTACCGCGCCTCTCCCGACATATGCTTGCACAGGCTGACAGGACATATCTTTCTACACTTGCCAAATCAGCGCCGACGTCTGAAGAGCGAATTCAATTCTCCATACCTTGCTCTTTGCTACTCGCCAATCAAGCGGCTACCGGGGCCCCTGTTTCGAGAGGATCAAAGAGAAAGGGTAAAAAAGTGGAAGCGCTTGACGGAGCAAAGTCAATTAATTCCATTTTGTTTAATCAAGAATGCAATATACGGATATATATGTTCGTGAGATTGATCCCGTGGACGAAGCGGCGAATACGTTTCGTTTGCACCCTACGGATTGCATGCGTTTATTGATATTTATAGCTATAGCATTGTGTGCTGTCCTTGTTTTTGCGAGGAGGAAACAAGAAATATATAAATGATATAGATACTTGACGACAAAATTGGAAAAAAATATTCCGTATTCAAGGAGGAGAAAGAAAAAGCTAGAGAGCTTTTAGTTAATGTACAGGGCGATCCCGTCGTTTCAAAAAGCCCATATGCACACACGACACCACGCACCTACGAACCTTCCACCAGTACCAGTTGAAGTGTTGGTCCTTGGTCCTTGGTCCTTTATTGCTTGGATGGTTGAAGTACCAGATAGGTATCTTATCGCTGCATAATGCCAAGATAGCCCCGAGATACCCCCAAGATAGCGCCTACAGCACCAATCTGCGCCCGGCTGATACTGGGCAGATACTGGTCGGGTACAAAACGGTACTCGTAACCCGACCCGAACTGGAGCACTGGAGCACTGGGGCGTAGGTACATCCTGGAGAGCATCAGCCCCCACTAAAAACCCATAGTGTCTTCCACCCATTCCCTGCCGCTTGCTGTGCCTGCTGTGCACTTTCAACTTTCGCACACCCACCATCTGCCATCGTCCATCTTCTCTTTGAACCTCCTGAGAATTTACTAACTCCTCCAACCTTCTTCCCTTTTTTATGCCCTTCTCCAGGCTCGAGTTCTCCTTCATATTCCCCCGCCTCTAGATCATATCTAGATCTTTAATGGAGCCTGTATATTGAACCTGATCTCGTTTGGTCATTTTATTCCCAATCGACAGGCCCTTCTCTTTTTTTATTTTCCTTCCCTCCCACCAATTCCACTTCGACGGGGGTTTCATCTCGGAAGGGGGAGAAAAAAAAAGAAGGCTAATCAAAAAAATTATCCTTCGTGAGCATTATTATTCCAATCTCAATTCGACTCGGGAACCGTCCTAGGGAAAACTTACGACATTCCTTGTATTTTCTACAATCCAACCCTTTTATTTTCACTCTTCTACCGAATCACCCCTCCGACTAAAAGTCTCGGTCGCTTGCCTCGTTGTAATTCACCCAAGGAGCCGGAACGAGAGGAAAGAAAAAAACAGGAACTTGTGGCATTGCTACCTTGGACATTTTTTTACTCACTCCTTTGACGTCTTTTCTGCTAAGGCCTCGCGCGACTCTAATCTACCGAGCACGCCTGACGTTCGCTGGTTAAACCTGTCGCCGTGGCCGCTGAATTATTATTATAGGACGAGTAGAGAAAAAAAAAGGTCGCCCACCAGCTTGACGCCCGCGTCATTCCGAACTTCTTTCAACTTCCCGTATAACACACGAAGTTGGAATTGCCCTATACTATCATCCGTGGAGAGTTATTATTATTGTCTCTCCTGATGAGGGTCGGATGAATAATCGATAATGTCAACTTCTAGATCTGAACATTTGTCTATTGGCTACCCCCCCAAGGCCGCCAACGGCCGTTCTACTTCGCCAACCACCAGTTTTCCTCCCATTGACTCTCCGGGCGTATCTACCGTCCGATCTCCATTCGGCATGTCTGGGGTCTTGAATCCACCTGGGAAGATGGCAGGTACCACTCGTTCCGGGGCTGGTTCTCCCTCGCACGAGACTGCCGGTTCAAGCAGACTCTTCTCCAAGAGGTAGGTTTTCATAACAGCCACCTAAAAGCTTCAATGTCCATGTATCATTAGTTGACAGTTCCAATTTCAGAGCAAGAGAGATTCAAGCACAAGAAGGCGTCCCTGGCCTGTCAAACAACCCCTGGGGCGGCCCGCCAACTAGCGGCAACTCAACACCTCTGCGAGAGAATATTCCCGAGTCACCGACCGACGGATTCCCAGATTTTGCGCAATTACCTTCGCACGACGGCTTGCCCTCCACGAGACGTGCGCGCGCAGGCACTGTCCCATCCCGATTCCCTGCCGGCGGCATAGGGAACGGTCTACTTAATATCGCTGCGGTTAATTCCCAATCCTCCCGGCCGACGCCGTCCCAGAGCCCATTCAAGTCGCCTTCGCCAGGCTTGAATGATACGGAATCCTCACGATCTTCGAACCTTCTATCGAGACTTCGGGCTGGTTCTATGCCGCAGCGCAGCCCATTCTCCCATGGTCCCGGAAGTAGTTCGCCTTTCGGCCCTTCAGTCTTCAGTACTTGGAATCCGAGTGGCCGTGAGAGGGGTAATACTCTCGCAAGCATAGCAAGCATCGGATCCAATGGACCGAGCTCGCCGGCTCAGTCGGCATTTTCAAAGGAGGGTCCGGGAGACAACGATGTCCATATGAGGACTCTTGACTATCTGGGTCTGGCCGAGACTCCGCAGCCCGCTCGTGCTCAGTTGGCTACGCCTTACCTACCTGGTCTTGCCGACTTCACCAAGCAGGCCAATCGATTCCGTTCTTATTCGGTTAACAATAAGGATAAGTATGCCGACGAAGAGGACGAGTACGATGAAGAGAGTTTGGCGCTTGAGACACAGTATGCGGCACACCTCCAAGACCAGCTGGCTGCCACCAATGCTGCCATCCACAACCACAACCTTGCCGTCCAAGGTCTGCAGGCGTTTGCTTCGTCCGCTACCCGACCACGTGCTCGAACCGCTGGCGTTTTGGATTTGCAGGGATCGAGACTGCGAAGCTACTACCCTGGCCCGACCCGTCTCGATAACTCGATTACCGCCGCCGAGATCCGATTGTCGGAAGAAAAGGAATTCGATGACCTCCCTACGGCCGTGGCTGCGATGAACCTAGGTAGATCGAACAGTCGAAATAATGGCCTGCTGACAGCGGAGGAGGCTGGCCTCGAAGGACCTACGAGTGCTCTGTGGCTAGGCAGCATTCCGACCTCGACAACCACATCCACTCTGACCGAGATGTTCAAGTCGTACGGCCCGATTATCTCCGCCAGGGTGTTGACACACAAGAACTGTGGTTTCGTAAACTTTGAGAGGACTGAGAGTGCTATTTCGGCCAAAGCAAGCATGAATGGAAAGGAGATCTTCCCAGGGGCCGGACCAATTCGAATCAACTTTGCCAAGCCTCCATCCGCGTCTAACACACCAGGGCACGATGGAGTTTTCCCAAGTCCCAGTCCCGATCCGTTTTCGACGAGCCAGGATGGAACTTCCTCGAGCGCTATCCCTACTACGAGTGACAACGCGGCATCTGCTTCCAACGCAACGAATGCCGCGCCCGTCATACCACCTCTAGGTGACATGACAGGAGACATTATTCAAATTATCAAGTCGTTTGGCGCCACAGACGAAGAGACTTATCGTATCTCTCACAGCCTGCAGCAGGCTATTCAGTATAATGCGTTTGTTGACGAAATCCCGCCGATCCGGGAGCCTACTCATACTCGGGTTCACGATGCTCCGAAGCTGAGGGATATCCGAAAGCGCATTGATAACCAAAGTCTGTCCCAGGGCGAGATAGAGCACATTGCAACGGAGATGCTCCCTGAGATCGCCGAACTATCCTCGGACTATTTGGGCAACACTGTCGTCCAGAAATTGTTCGAGCACTGCTCGGACAATATACGAGATCTCATGCTAGCTAAGATCGCACCCCACATCGCTGAGATTGGTGTTCACAAGAACGGAACATGGGCGGCGCAGAAGATCATCGATGTTTGCAAGACACCTCACCAAATGACCTTGATCGTCCAACACCTGAGGGCATATACTGTCCCGTTGTTCCTGGATCAGTACGGCAATTATGTCTTGCAAGGGTGTCTTAAGTTTGGCGCTCCATTCAATGATTTCATCTTTGAAACTATGCTGAGCAAGATGTGGAAGGTTGCCCAAGGCCGATACGGTGCCCGAGCGATGCGGGCGTGTCTCGAAAGCCATCATGCTACTAAGGACCAGCAGAGGCTGCTCGCCGCTGCTATCGCTCTCCACAGCGTGCAGCTAGCCACCAACGCCAACGGCGCTCTGCTCCTAACTTGGTTCTTGGACACATGCACTTTCCCTCAGCGACGTAGCGTTCTCGCTCCACAGCTTGTTCCCTACCTTGTCCACCTGTGCACGCACAAGGTAGCCTACCTGACAGTTTTGAAGGTCATCAACCAGAAGTCCGAGCCGGATGCCAGAGACACTATCCTAAAGGCTCTGTTCTTTACACCCAAAGACCATATCTTGGAGGCCATTTTGAGCGATCAATCTTGCGGCGCTACGCTGATTTTCAAAGTACTGACGACGCCATTCTTCGATGAGAGCATCAGGGGCCAAGTAGTAGAGAACGTGAAGAGTGTTCTTGTTCGCATCAAGGCGCAACCGAATCAAGGGTACAAACGGCTAATGGACGAAGTCGGTCTATCTACTCGCAGCGGCGGCGCCGGAGGATCCCGCGATCACTCTGTAGGTAACAACCCTTCGACCGAACGACAACGACCTTCATCCCGCCAGGCTCAATCGAATTCCGCTGCTGTGCAGCAGAATTCCCAGTACAACAACCAGTACCTCAACCCGCTCAATCCCGCTAGTAACGCGTCCAACTTTGAGATGGGCGGCTTTCCCGTGCCTCGCAGCGAGAGTATGGAGCCTGGCATGTCTGCTTTTCCGTCATACGGACCGCAGGGGCCAATGTACAATGCCAATAGCGGATCGATGGCGCCGACGAACCTTCAGCAGTTGCAGTACCAGCAGAACATGCTTCCGCGCGGGACCCCATCGATGAATTCTTACTACCCTCCTATGCAAGCAGGTTATGGGGGTTATAACAACCCAAACCCTCCGATGGATCAGTACCGTGGCCAGAACGGCGCAAACGGTAGCCCGATCCAGCCGCCTGGAGCTCCGGCAGGATTTGCACCTCCTGGATTCGGTGGTATGGGAATGGGTATGGGAGGTTATGGGTACGGCAATGCTATGCCCTACGTGCAGGAACAGCCGGTCAACGCCAGGCGCGGACGCGTAGGTCAAACCCCTCAACAGAAGAGGTCGCCTCGACCGTAGATGTCAACGGATACTGACAGATCTGCTCAGAGATGATCTGAAAGATTATGTTTACGGTTCTGCGCGAGTCTCAATGGATATATGGGGACTCACGTGTCTGCCTTCCCGAATTGCGTGGTTGTACAGATAAGGGAGTTGGTAGGCTTGGAATGTTTGATTTATTTGAGAAGTTATGAGAATGCCGTTGCGCACGATCCACTTGAGACGCAGCGCGTATCTCGGCCTGGTACGCCATGGATGGCAGGAAACCACCTCGGCAGTGCCTTCGATGTCCGCGCAGTTTCTTTCGTTCGGTTATATCCTTCAGGCGATATCTAGATGCGGCCAATCTCCCGACTACGATGCGACCTTATTACGGGGGTATCGAGTTGGGGATTGGCCGGCTTCACCTCACGGCGACGTTTTCACTGGGAGGAAGCATCCGTGGATGGAGGGCTTTTCATGCCATATGTTTGCCATGCTTGTCTTGTCATATGTACAAAGTACAGTTGTTCTAAATGTGGGCGAGCTGAAGTTCAACCGACCGTCTGAACATTCGAGGCAGTTCCTCCACCGGCAGGTCATATAAAGAAAAGCAACCGGGGTTGATAAGCAAGAGAATTGTGAGGAAAATAGAAATGTCTCTGGCGAGGACTCTTGTTACAATGAAAGACTTGTTCGCATTGGCTGTCACTTTCACCCTCGTGATGCCTCGATTATACGCAAGGGAGGGGATTCAGGTTGTCGGTGAATCTCGAGCGGACAGCGAATCGCATCAATAGTGAATTATATGGATAGGAAAAATACTTGAGATGCGAATGATTTTTTATCTTGACGTTTTCCGGCTACGCTTACTTTTTTTTCGTGATACCTATAGTGCTAAATAGCGGTGAGAATGTTTCCCCTTGTCTCAACCTTACTACCTACAGCCTGTGACCGCTTCTGTAAGGTCTGATGAGGCCAGCCCTGACGCACTGCACTCTGTACGTGTATATGCGTGCTGCTATTCCGGTGTTCGTTCTGTGGGCACTGACAACAAGACAAGTCTTGCAGACCGCCCCCCATTTCCTTTGCTGTCTTCTTCCCCCCTCCCCCTTGGTACCTGGGATCGTGATTCTTTGTCTATTCTGCCTAATGCTTACCAAGTGAGTTTTTGCCCGATGGTAATTTCTAGTATATCCCAAGTGAATCCCGTTATGGGTCACCAAAGCCGTGTGTACGTGACACCATCTCGGCGCCCGACAGGGAAATAAACGGACGCGTGGATTGTCGTAGGCTTTAATGCCTCTATAGCCCTGCCGGTTAGAGTGCGCAGGCAAGGAGAACAGAATCGAAAGTAAGGAAAAACTTATTTTCGAGAGCGGTTGTTTCGTTTAGTTTCGTTTCAGCATCCCTCCCCTTTTATATACGTGTCTATTACCACCTCATCGTCATTCTTCATGCTTAAGGCCCATCATCAGTCAGGGATCAAGCTGTCCGATTTGGCCTAGTCCACGCTAGATCATACATTGAAGCTATTAATTATGCCTATTCCCATAAATAGTAGAAACAATAACCACGCAACGCCAACGTGGCTCATCCCCCACAACGGGGAGAGAGAGCGCTCGTACATTTCGTTCTCCTGGAGACATGAAAAGAATAAAGGAGAAGAAGAGATGACGTGTCTGCCGCAAAGTGGGTACCTACCTCCTAACATACCGCCCTTGGTTTTTTCTTTTTTTTTTCTTTACCTTTCTTCCCACGTTCTTTTTATGGATAGGAATTTTCGACTAGGAGCTTGTTTCAGGCAAGGGGGGAAGGGGGGGAGGGGGATGATCCCGGGACCATTAACCTCCTTAACCCGGGGTTGAGTAAAACCGCCGTCTTTGGATAACTCTGGGCTTCTTGAAGGTCTGTTTCCTCTCGTGGAGTAGATGGACAGATAGAGAGGGGAGTTGGGATGTCGATCGTGATTTGGAGTCTACGCACGTACATACATACCCAATGCAGACGCCTTCAAGGGACTGGAATATGATGGCTCCGGGGTTTTCCCCCTACCTACGGAGAGATCCGTGTCGCTACCCCAGTTAGCATAGATGGGGGAGATGATGTCGTTGGTTAGCTTCCTCTATGAATTGCCCTTATGCCATGGTCAAGTCAATGAGAATCACAATAGCTATGGACTTGCATAGACATATATGCACCAATCGCTCATCAATAGGTAGTGATTAAAGACACAATTGTTGTTTAAGGGAGAAAAAACTTCGTTCCCTACTAGTATACGACTGGTGTAGCTATAGTACATAGTAGGTCGCTCTAAGGCGGATTCCTTATTTTGTTTCCCCCCTCCTCTCCCGCTCACTTAAACGCCGATCACATCCACTCGCATTAAGGCATTCGGCGGGTCTCTTGTCTGCTGCCGTCGTGGGACGGAGAGAGAAAAAGAAACCACGAAACGATGCCGCGATAGGATCACAGGAAGAATAGGGAAAAAGAAATTTGGGAAAAAACCAAAGTTCGACTGATGTCGAACTGTCCTATTCCCTTCCCCCTTTGCCATCTAGACCGGACTTTGTGTGTGAGAAGAAGCAGCCTGAGAAGGCTTGACGAAGGAAACCGAGATCTATGTAAGGGGCCATGCAAGTATAGACAGGGAAAATAAGACCCGGGGGGAAAGGGAAAAAAAGGAATTCGTGCGGGATCTCAAGAGGGCTGTTATCCTCCGTGTTTCCTCCGTGCTTCTCTCTTTGCTAACAGTATTCGTACAATTAATTTGATTCGGGAGGTGGAGGATCGAAAAACGACCCTCCATCTCTGCCCGAATATGAAATGCCCGAAAAGATGCACGATGGCTTGTGATCATGTCTCCGAACGAAAGAGAGAGCCTCTAGACGAGGTACGATAACTTTTTGTTGATGATTCGCTTCTTGAAAAAACTACTTGAGATGCTTCGTTTCTCATTGTGCGTGGATTTCAGGGCTATTAGGAGTAGTCGAAGATTCCGAGGGTTGCGAGTCAAGAAAACTGGGCGTGATTGGTGCGATTTCCACCGTAGGGTATCGGTTGTGGGTGGAAGAAAAAAATTAGTTGTATGTGAAACCATTGACGTAAGACCGTAGTATCCATCATCTCGTTGTGACCAAAAATCATGGCTCAAGAGTTTATGGCACATCAGCTCCCAGAGAAACTAGATTAAAGCCACACAGAGGGATGGACGGTTCTTAATCGATCTGCATTGCAGAATCGTCAGTAGTGCTATCGCCGACTTCGGAGTCTGCGACAGCATCTTTGGTAACAATAGACGAGTAGTCACCCATAGAACTCTTGTGAGGCGAAGCCTTTTGCTTCGCCTCGCTAGAAGTTGCCGTGTCTGCGATACTCTGTGAAATTGGCTGGCTTTGGTTGGCTAGGACCTGGCGGATATTTCTCGACAAGGCTTCCGCTTGAGCGAGCATAGCCTTAAGAGAAGTAGTGTCGGCTGAGTCTAGATGGCCTGAAGCAATGTGCTGAGAATCCCCGCTTGCCATCATGGCGATCACAGCCGGACTGGCTTGGGACTGTATACGTTGTTAGTTATGTAACACTCGTAGAGATGCCTTATTTTTTATTAACGTACTATCATCGCCCGGTGCAGCTGGCTGAGACCATCACCATTACCTTGAGCTAGTTGGGCAAGATTTAGAGCTGCCTGCTGCTCTTCTAGGCTGGGCACTCCGGATGGCACCATAGAGGAAGGGTTGGCTGTACCAACGGGAGTAGAACCTTGTCTATGGTTCTCGGGGTATTGACGATCCAGGCGTACACTACACGACAGATTAGCATTGAAAAGTCTTGGGTATCCGCCGATATTGCCTTACCGAGAAATGAAGTCCAGCTTGATACCCTTCGCAGATAGACGGTGAAGGCGTCCAAAACCCTTGTGGTGTCGCCAGGCGTCGGCCTCATCTTCGCTATCGTCATGTACGACCTCAATATAACCGTTGTTGGCCATTCCTCTGCTATAGCTCTGTTCAATAACAGGAGCGTGCTTAATCTTGCGGTATCGGTGAGCCGGTGCCAGACTGCTCGGGAGCTCAGCTAGCATATCCTCGGTGTGGAGAGGACAACGCCACGTCCGAGGAACGGGCGGAACAGCTAGGGGAGGGTCTAGGCACTCAAGGTGCCAATTGAGTCCGCATACCGAGCAGGGAACGATAGGGCGGTTGTCCGAGGCTCCCTTTTGGCATTGGTGACATAAGACCGCGCTGCCGTCGGCATTTCTGAGCTTGAAAAAGTCAAACGGCTCCTCGACTCCCTTCTTGCTAGTCCTTTAGACGGTGAACGTTAGCTAGATGATAACATGGGGGCAGGGTGGATTTGTAGGCACGTACTTGGGCTTAGGCGGCACAAGTTCTTCATACTCGCCATCGGCGCCTGTGCGCACTCCTTCAAAGCAGTCTCTGACATCTTCAGGAAGACGAAACGCTCTAGGGTTCTTCCTGTCGAGGGCGTAAAGTAGTGAGCGGAACACACCCGTGTGCTCTTCGAATGGTGGGGAATAACGGTATTTGCATTCGTTACAATACCACTCATCAGGCATGACGTGACCTTCGTCGTCCATTGGAGGGTCAATGCACAAGTAGTGGAATGAATAGTTGCACCCATCGCAGCAGACAAGTTCGCCATTACCTCCACAGGTATAACAAGAGTCATCATTCTCGTCCTAGCGTATCTCGTCAGCATGAGTACGTGGTAATGGCCGACGCAGTAGAATTTCGGGCCAGGCGGGAACCAGAAGGATCTAGTCGCCACTACGGACTTCGCGTTTGGAGTCTTAGGGCTAAGGCTCCCGTCGGCCCACGACGTAATGAAATTCGCACAATAACGCATCGCGATGCATTTCGCAGTTGGGAAATGCGAATCTCCTCGAGGATAGGGGAATAGTCACAAATGAAGAATTGCATACCTGATGGAACGGTGGTATTCCTCCATTGCCCACAGGGCTCGGGCGGTCACCGATGCTACGAGGAATTCCCGCAGAAGTGCCCTTCTTTTTCATCGGTCTATCATGTGCAATGCGTGTCTAGTCAGCAAATGTTTCTTCGTGATATAGCAGATATATGCAGGCTTTTGCAAGTAGAAATCAAAGTTTTTGATGCAGATGTCGGGTTTAGCCCAGCGTGAGATCATGTGGTGCCACATCGCCACTTGGCTAGGCGCCTTGCTTTGTGACAGCACAGCACTCGGTCGGGCCACGCTGTGACGAGAATGCCACAACGCAACACAGCCAAACAAGGGGGAAATGAGAAAGAATAGAGACTTACGAGGTCTTCACGCGTAATCCTCCTCGGGGCTTCTTGGACGAGCGCAAATTCGACGGAGTCGCCGCACGCGAGTTGCGTGTCGAAGGCGGCTCGAAGTCGGCCCTGAATGAAAGCGCGGTAGGTGAGATGGAGTCATCCAGATCGTCATGATGTCTCTTGGCCGCTCTGGCAGCTCGCGAACTCAGAGCCGGCGTCCGAGACGAGCGGTTCTGCTCTACCACAGGCGGAGGTGGCACAGCCAGCTCGATGGGTAGATCGCGCAGATCGTCCAGCTGAAGCGGTTTGCGGATGAAGCTCTCCTCGGAGACGTCCTTGGTGGCACCGTTCACCTCCAACTTGTTGCTGTGTTTTTGCTCGACAAGTCGATCAGAATTATCCAAATCTCCAAATCGGCTTGCAAACTTGAGCGAGCTGCCAGGATGAGGTTTTTGCTGATGTTGCCGAGGTGTGGTGCCGTTGGCGACAACAGCAGCGGGCATACTAGAATCACGGGAGGGAGGGTGGTGACGGGGAGTGTTTTGAGAAGAAGGATGCTTGGGCGATGCATTCTTCTTTTTCGCGGCGGGTTTCTTCTCCTGGCCGCTGATTGGCTGGGCTGAGCCTGCCGGGATTTGCGCATTATTTGGCTCGGCAGCTATGGGACTGGGACGCGCGACACCCAGGTCATCATCCACCAGATCCATGTACTGGTCATAGTCATCAGGAACATCGTCGGGAACAGAAGAAAGCGACGATGAGCTGCTAACAGATCCGGATCGATTTTTCTTCCCTCGCGGTGACTTGTGGGGTGACTTGTGGCTTGTGAGACCTTTGTGGCCACCTACACCATTCGCCTTGGCAGGGCTATTTCCGTTCACCGTGAGATGCTCCTCATCGAGCTTGACCTTCTTGCTGACATGGCCCTCAATACCACTCTCGCTGGCGCCATCGTGATCGTGAAATGCACTGAGATCCATCCTCACCAGTTCGCCGTAGGGTGTAGGCTTAGGTTTGTGAGGCGTGAAGCGGCTACCTGTTGACGGAGGCACAAAGTAGTAGCAGCCTTTGTTGTCCTTCTTTCCGTCCTTCTTCTTATCGCGGATCAACTTGCTGAATTCTTTCAGAGTTTCAACATCTGCGCGCTGATTGTAGATGTCTTCGATCATAGACACAAAGTGAGGATCGGATGAGTTTTCATCATAGAGAAGACGAAGCGCCCAGGCAGTTGGGTATCGGTAGTGGCTGAGCGCTTCGTCTACCGCAGCCTCTACAATTTTGTCCGTGAGCTCTTTATTCGGTTCACGATTGAGGGTAGAAGGGGGAGGAATAAAACTAGGTGGTGAAGAGGCTGTAACGATAGAAGATGAATCAACAGGCGTCGGAGTAGCTCTAGCACTCTGACGGCGAGTAGAATGGCGTCGAGTATTCGCACTCGGTGTCATCTTGATATCCTGGTTGTTGTTGGTGTTGGTGTTGTTGTCTTGGTGATGGTGAGAAGAAGACAATCGGACTTTTGGCTTCTTAGGTACGTAGTCTTCATCTTCGCCATCATCTAAGGCCGGGAGAGGAAGGAGCGGCTGTGACAATGGAGATAATGGTGCAGCATCGAATTCGGGCTCCACCTGGCTAGCGAGTACCGGCTCGCTCGCACGTGGCGCGCTCTCCGGCACGCTCTCTCTCTCCGGCACGGTTGGAGTGCGGACAGATTTCTTCAAAACAATCCTCGTCTTGACGGGAGGAGTCACGGCGGGCTCCCCATTGATGGCTGGAGACTTCTTGTGGATAGCCTTAGGCAGAGTGCCTAGAGGAGCCATGTTCTCGACGACTCCGCCTCTCACGAGGTTTGCCTCCTGGAAGCTGGCTTTGTTCTGAATCGGGGGTTCGAGCCAGCGCTGCATGAAGATTCTTTGACCATCGCTCGGAAATGCTCTGTTGTGACCGGCAGGAGAGCTGGAATGGAGCGGGCTCGAGAACCTCGATCGGGTGGGTTTGTTGGCCGAAGTCATTTCGAGCGAGTGTAGCACTTTCTTCCTGGCGGACGGAGGGGGTCGCTCACACCCCTATTGCCTCGAATACCGCGTTTGCTCAGCACTGCGCGACAGCGGAAATCAATCAATTATGCGGCTGCGAAAAGGTGTTAGCATGTGGTTCTTTGACTTGGAGGATTGTGAAGGCACCTTTCTATATGGAAAAATTCGTCAATTAGACAGCCTTGTCGCGTCTTGCTGGTGGTGGTGTTTGTAGTACGCGGTAGGGCGACAGTAGGGCGAAGGGAGGGTTATGCGAAATTCCAAAGCTCCAAAATTCGGAGCGGACGGGGGGCGTCTTGACCAGGGGCTGGGTACTGTGTACGCATGTACCTTTTGCGCTACAATGTACCCTCTTCTCCCCTAAAACTGAAGGCACTTGAAAAAACTAAGGGGGGGAAATCGCTTACCACCTCTACTTTCCTCGAATTTTACCTACCAGTGCACTTTAAATAATATTTCGAAATTACTTGGACCTACGGCAGCAAATAATGGTATTTTTCAAAATTTCAGTCGAGCCTTGTTCTATATACCTTAGGTAGGTACCTACTATAGGGAAGTTGTGAATTAAAAAATTCAATGGTCGTCTGTGCCTTCCTTTTAGCTCCTTATTCTCGTTTGCCCCCCTCCCGTCCTCTCTCTCTCCCCCCCTGAATCCGTTACACACTTTATCGGCTGCGGTTAAGGAACACCGGAGAGCCCTACCACCTGGCCACCTGATTCGAATCATGGCCCGTTCGGTCACACGGTTGGAACTTGGCTCGCTTTCCGATAATCTCGAGATTTCTATCTTGACTACTTTTATCCTTACATCCTTATCCTCCTATCTCCATCTACCCTTTCCGTCGTTTCGTAGCTCCCTAAGCGTATGTAGGGTAATCATTGCGCCACGCAGCGCAAGCAACACCAACATTCTGACTCATATCCACCTTGGCTAGTTTGGCAAGTTCTTTGACAGTAGATAGGTTACTACCAGAATGAATGCATCCTCGGCTGTGACTTCTCATCAGTAAATGCGATGCGAAAGCTGCCGCCCTGCTTAAGCCTCTTCTCGGAATACTTCCAAGAATAAAATCTTAGGTGTCCCGTACATCCTAATAACAGGTTACTGGTCAAGGCATAGGTACATAGTAAGCGTGGCATCAGTGCGTCGAGAACCGCCCTTAGGGTCGGATACTTCCATTTGGCCTGTCCTTCCGTATATATCGGGTTTTCTCTTGTTTTTTTTCTTTCTATGGGTGCTAATAACACAGAGGCCGAGAACTAAATAAACTGTTCTCCTCTTGACTGCTCGAGAGGTTTACTGTCTCCTTTTCCCTTCCGCCTAGGTCATCTGCATGACCGAAGCAAGCCACATGTCGGATTCTCAAACCACGCAGAGAAATCATATAGTGTGCTTTGATGATTGCAATACAGAGCTAGCAACTATCGGCTTTGGGTTGGACTGACTATGACGAAGGTACTGCTGACTTGCAGGCGCATACCTCAAAGAGCACATGTGAGTTATCAAGGCACTGACACCCTTACTCATCGTCGCTTTCCTCTTCGTCATCGTCATCTCCGGCCTTGGCAGCCTTCTTTGCCGGCTTCTTCTTCTTCTTATTTTTGCTCTTGCTCTTATTCTTGCTCAGGGGCTGTTCCAATATCTTCAGAATTTCCTCGTCAGTAATCTTCTTATCCGATTGGAACTTGCTTAGATCCAGCGCAGGTGGAGCTCCGAGTTTCGAAATGCCATTCTTCGTAATAGCTGCTCTGCGTTAGCTTCAGGGGGTATGGCGGGGGGAGACAAGGGGATTATGTGGGCATACCGAGGGTCGTCAATAGTCTAGCTACCGGGGCAGCGTCCTTGTCGCCGACCAGCTCATACTGGCGTAGCACGCCCTGGCGGACGCCTTCGTATACGCCAACCTTGTACTTGGTATCACCTCCTTCTTCCTCGAGCTGTCTCAAGCTGAAGGGGAAGTGGCCAAACTTGTTTTGAACAGTAGATAACGTCTTTCGCGCAGTTTGCGACTTCAAGATGTAAGTGTTTGTTGTCCGACGTAGTAGAGTCGCTCGCTGGTCGATTGCCTTGACTTTGCCAGATCCTAGACTTATACCCATCTCCACGCCCCATACTTCACCAATTTCGGGCGTTCCCTCTCCTTTGGTGCCTTCTACGGGAGCAATCACAATCTTCTTCTTGCCCTCAATCTCGTTACGCTCGAAAAGCCACGAGGTCGTGCTCTCTACCAGATTGCACTCGTAGCTCTTGGCGACCTTGTCGAGAAGAGAGGTGATCTTGGTCTGGGTAGGGGGCTTAACAGCAGCTGCCTTCGCCTTCTCCTCGTCGCTCCCGCTAGATAACAGTCCGGGAGGGATCATGAGACGTAAGAGAAGCTCGTTGGCGTAGTATGTAGCGAGGATCAAATCGGCTGTACGGCCAGTGACGACATCTTCGGCCTGTTCTTTAGGCTGAACGAGGACTGTGTCGCAAACAATGGAGCCGAAGCCGTCAATCTGCGCGCCAAGCTGGACCTTGACAGGCTCGCCGGCCTGAAGTTCGATGTTCGCCTCGGCAGCATCGGAGGCCAAAGGAGTGTACGGTGTCACGTAGGAGGCCGGAGAGACGGTTGTGGGGTGTGAGAAACCTGCACACGCCTAACATGAGCAAACATTTCGAGTTTACCAAAGGTAGCAGCCAACATTTCACTCACCCTTGACCGTTTTCCCGCGGTAAACCTTGGCAAGTTCTTCCTCGATGAGCTTGTCTCCCTTCTGGCAGATGGTAACAACCTTCTCGCCCGCGACACAGAGCTTAGACACGGCGGCAAGGACCTTCTCGGAAATACCCGCAGCCACCCTATACTTGGTGAGAGTATCTGGATTCGCCAGCGAGTAGTCTAAAGTGGAATAGGTTAGCCATTGGCCGAACTTATCGGGCTTCTCGTAACATTGAAGGTTAAAAATGGGAGTGGGAGCTTTGGTCGAGGTCGAGGTCGAGGTACGGACAGAGGCACGGACAGAGGCTGGCGGGGTAGTTCCTGGGCAAAAGCTCAACTCGAACTCGCTAGGAGGGGGATAGACGAACCGGTTTCCTTCTCGTCAGACATGTTGACTACTGATTGTGCCTTTCTAACACTGTACTTGAAGAGAATATGTTCGGTCCAGTGGTGGAAGGTCGAAGTCGTAGTCGTGATGAGAAGTGGGAAGTTGGCAGGTCGGCGGGTGCTAGTATAGGTGGTAGGTTAAAGGTATTTTTGGTTATTTTTGCTTAGCTGCGGGGCTTTGTGCGAGAGGGAGAGAGGGGCAGCGTTTGACTGGAGCTTAATCGACGAGCTGGTGACGTTCTTTACCTCATCAATTCGGTTTTATTCCAGGGCTGCAGGTTCCGTTTGCCGGTACCTGGGTACCTGGGTACATAAACTTACGGGTACCAATTGATGGTGCTGTTAGCGACTTGAAAGTGGGAACCTTTACTGTAGCTACGTTAGATGCATATCCTACCAGTATGCATAATCTGTATCCCCCCTATGTTTATACGATGAGATTCTCTATTAAGCCTGTTAAGCAGTGGTATATGCTACAAACGCACGGACACTAATTTAGCAATCCAACAAAGGTACTTCTAAATCGGCTGGGCCGCCTGCTAAAATCTAAGTTCCTCCGACCTATTCGGTCGCGGTTCGTCGCGTGTCCAGCCTTCTCCCCCGTCCGTTGCGGTCTCTTTTCCATCAGCCACGGTCCACGGGTCCAGACATCCTACCTCCCAAAAAAAAGTTGAGCGCTCATCAAATGATCTATCGCGACGGCACAACAATATCACCACCTCCGCGCGCAACAATTACCTCTTGTTCCTCTTCTCTATACTATCCCCGGCCCGCCGCAGATAGCGCCAATTCGCAGGCTGGCTCCCGTTAATCCATAAAAAAGATCCAACACGACGACGCAAGACGATCAAGACACCGGTGGACTGGGAGCGTTTTTTTCCCCATCACGATCAAACGCTGCGGGACTCCTCGCTCCATGTGAGGCTTAAACATCAGATATGGCGACTCACCAGGATGCGGAACCGGTTCCAACAAGCGCTGCAGGTTCTGCTGCCGCCGCGGCCTCTTCGACTTCTAAATCCGATCATTCGTCGACCTCAACGCCCAAGAACAGGTCAGATGCGCCCGACGATCCACATGCTAGCGCCGCATCAGGTCGCGACAAAGATGCCTTCAAGCAGATCTTGATAGGGCAGGCGATTGCCCGGGATCACATACATTCGGCTGCCATGGTTAGCGACAAAGACCGGCAAAATGACCATAACAAGTACCAATTTAAGAAGATCAACGACTATAAACTGTTACGAAATGAATATAGAGCGTGGTTCACACCCAGCAGGCTTTATGGCGAAGGCTACAGCGGCTACGGCAATGGGAAAACCGAGATTGGTGGTCAATCGCGACTAATGTACCCAGCTCAAAAATCTCGACCTGGTAAGCGACAGGCGCCGCCCCTTAAATGGAAAAGGAAAGACATGAAACAGCAGGCAGAGCAGCACGAGGAGTTAGTACCTGTCAGACTGGACGTGGACTGGGACAAGATCAAGTTGCGCGACACCTTCACGTGGAACCTCCACGAGAGAATTGTCAGTACCGAGCTATTCGCGGCGCATTTGATAGAAGACATGGGACTTAAGCCGCCTGCTGCTCAGCCTGTTTTCGAACAGGTGATCCAGCAGATGCACGAACAGTTCAACGATTTTTACCCGTTCGTATTCTCCGACGAAGATGCGCTGGACCCCGAGCTACCTTACTCAGCCTGGAAGAACGACGAGATGAGAATATTAGTTAAGCTTAATATCACCATCGGGCAACATACGTTGGTAGATCAGTTCGAATGGGAGATCAACAACCCCCTCAACTCCCCCGAGGAATTCGCCGCAAGCATGGCTAAAGATCTTGCGCTGTCTGGGGAATTCACCACCGCTATTGCTCACTGCATCCGAGAGCAGACACAGTTATTTACGCGGAGCCTCTACAGCGTTGGACACCCATTCGACGGCAGGCCAATTGAAGATCCGGATTTAGTTGCGGCTTTCCTTCCATCGCCTTTACCAACGGTATTCCGCCCACAGCAGCAAGCTAAAGAGTATGCCCCGTACTTGTACGAGCTCAGCGAGGCGGACTTGGAAAGGAACGAAATGGTCTTCTCCCGAGAACAGAGGAGGCAGAAGAGATCTATCAACAGACGGGGTGGTCCGTCGTTGCCTGACCTCAAGGAGAGACAAAGAACAATTCGTACGCTCGTCGTATCGTCTACGCTACCGGGCGCAGCAACCAGCGTGGAAGAGAGCAGACTGTATAAGCGAGTTGCAGGTGCGCCGGGCACAGGCCGGAGAAGAGGAGCGGGCGCGCGTGACGGCGATATTTCCGACTCGGACGAGAGTGATGACTCTGGACCCGATTCTCCCGCGGCTTCGCAGCTGGCTGGCACGGCGAGAACGAGAGGCATGAGGGGAGCCGCAACTGCAGCTCAGCAGCGGATGGCGAACCTCGGCCGGTCCGAAACTCCTGAGGCCACAATACACCACCATGAAACGCGAACGTCCCGAAGATTTGGGCGCGAATTGACAAGAGAAGACACGGAAGAACCTCAACATCTTTACGTAACTCTCAGGGTACTGAACAAGGAGAAGCTGCGAAAAGTCTTCGTGCGTGATTCTAGGTTGTTGCGAGGTACACCAGGCAGATCACAAACGCCCCAAACCCACACTCGCGCTCAAAGTACCTCTGCGTCGAATAGCATGCCTCCCCCCTCGACTCCAAATATCTCGACGTCGGCAATTCCGGCGCCAACCCCTTTGAATAGCATACCTCCCGGACAAATCGGCCGCGTTGAAGCCCCCGCGACAACAGCCGGGGCACCTCCCCCAGTTCCCGTAAGAGTTTCTCACTCACCCCTACACCCCAACTCCTCCATCTTCAGGTTCTCCAGTAGTCGTTATGATCTATGACGGTGATTACGACTCTGCGGGGGAGCCCCTAATCTTTGATCTGGCGGTCCAGCGCTCATTTACTCACAAACGTCTTACAGCCTCCACCTCCTGCGTGGCTCGTCGCGGCACTAGAAAAGTTCAAACAGGAACCAGCCTACGCGAACGACCATTTCGAAGGCGTCATGCGGTACAGCGCGGTTGACAGCAATACAGGGGTGCCGGTACCTCTTCCGCAGCCGGGCCAGCCAGTGCCTCCTAACGTGCGGTTCTACTTCCTCCCGCGAATCCGGTGCCTCGACTGCCCGGGCAAGCTATACACGCCAGGGCCCGACATGTCGGCGTCGAATTTCGAAGTCCACCTGAAGAATAAGCTGCACAAGGAGAAGGTAGAGCTTCGGTTAGCATCAACCAACGGCAAAAGCGCCTGAAGGAGAGACGATCCGCACCAACCCAGCCGCGGGTGAGGATCGAAAGCAGGAGACACGACGGAGGCGGAATATAAGATATAAGTGCGGAGTTCAACGCGTTGGAGCATTCGGGATTGGTGACTTCCTTTTTCTAGATACGTTATCTTCGGCCGGCTCTATATGGGTTGGGCCTCGGGGAGTTATTAAAATGGTGCTGAAGGGAAGCGCGGAGTTTGTATCAATATTATCCGTCAACGCCATATAATTACCTTACGCTTTTGTCTACATACAGAGACGCATATCGAGACTAGGTACCTAGACTAGCAATCAAGCTATCTAAAGAGACGTTGCAGAGAAGTCAAAGAGATATTTTTACTTCCGAGCGACGGTTAGATTTGCTCAAGCGATTGACTACATACATGTATATAGGCGTGTTATGTACCTTTCTAGCACAATACTCCAATATCAGACTGCAAATATGAGACGAAACGTGATACTTGGACAAGCGTGTACTTGGATACTACTAATTGGCTAATCCGATTTCGTTTGCGACGTGCTACGTGGGAAGAGCTCTAGCTGTCTAAGTGCTGAGTGGGTCTCTTAGTCCTGCAAGTCGCGGAACTGCTGCAGGGACTAATCCGTAGGCGGCTGATAAACATATAAGCTATGGCGATAAGCTATGGGCGCCGGGGCGCAATTGAGAGTCACATTAAGATTTTGGTAGCCTCGTCCGTTTGGAATTCAGTAACAGGTACAGCTGTCTTTGCGATGGACGTGCACTCGATATATGAAGAAGACTAATGAGCAATGAAGTTAATCCGCCTAAGTACTATAAAGCTGCGCCGTCTGTTTGCACTAACCCTTCTTTGACTTGATATCCTTCAACTCTCGACATCTTATAGCAAGCGTAAAAGCAAGCATATCGACCATCACATCGCGCCACTCTCCGAAACCAAACCACTACTACGTCTGTGTGCCTGGCCACGTTCGTGTCTCGTCTTCTACGAAACCCTCTCCAAAATAAATCCTCAAGATGATACAATCCATCGACGAGCCCGGCATCAAACCTCCCGTCCATGTCATCGCAAACCTACGCCAAGACGTAGCCAACCTGCTTCACCGAACCTCGACCAACTTCCCCGGTGCGCAACCCGTCAGTTTTACAAGAAAACACCTAGACGAGCTACTTAGAGACGAGTGAGTACCAGTTATCCACATACCCCTTCTTGTTTGAGCGCTGATCTGATTTGTTCCCTACCCTCTAGCTATTATGTCTGCGAGAAATCAGACGGTATTCGCTACCTCATGTACCTAGCCGCCGACGAGACCGGCGCAGAGACCACGTATCTGATCGACCGTCGGAACGATTACTGGTACATCCAGTCGGAAGCCCTACACTTCCCCCTCCCAGGAAACACGCAAGCCTTCCACACCGGCACGGTCCTGGACGGAGAGCTGGTTATGGACGTGCTCGGGGACGGCCGGCACGAGCCGCGGTACCTTGTCTTTGACTGCCTAGCGCTGGACGGCCAATCACTGATGCAGCGCGAGCTGTCGAAGCGCCTCGGCTACTTCCAGGAGCAGGTCTTCAAGCCGTACAAGAAGCTGCTCGACGACTACCCCGAGGAGAAGCAGTACCAGCCCTTCTTCATCGACCTCAAGTCCATGCAGATGGCCTACGGCATCCGCATGCTCTTCGAGGAGGTCATCAAGCGCCTCAAGCACGACAACGACGGCCTCATCTTCACCGCCCTCCACAGCGAGTACAAGCCCGGCACCGACCCCCACATCCTCAAGTGGAAGGAGGCCGACGAGAACACGGTCGACTTCGTCTGGAAGCTCAAGTTCCCCACGGTCGAGCCCGACGAGCAGGAGCGCGCCGTCGACGGCATCGCCGAGCCCTTCGTCGACTACGACAGCACGCCCGCCGTGGACCTGCTCGCGAAGCACG